>CM076582.1:845278583-845580978 GCA_034641835.2 Pinus albicaulis | reverse complement strand
GTGAGCTCACTTTCCTTATACTTCCTATACTCAACCCAGACACAGACAATGGCTAAGAAACTGAGCAGCAGGGACCAATTGAACACACCACACCAACAAATTCCCATGACAAGCACACAAAAGCCACTCTCCATGTAAACATTCCTACGACGTTTACGGTACATCCACGGAGGCCACTGCCAGGAGGTCATTTTATCCTAGGTAATATTATTACAACTTGTGAAGGCCTTGAATGAGTATCAAATACCAGTCATGTAATTATATATGAAGATAGGAATAACATATATGATTCCAAATTCATAATTATTTCTACTAGGGTGAACTTTTTCGAGCTTGGAAAATTAACGTAAATCTCCAAATTATGTACTCTCTTTCATGCTAGGAATAAGGAGAGAATTTGGTGCAAATCCTTCATTAATGTGCCCTCCATGCAAGTGGAAAAATACAAAATGTATTCCTTTCAAGTGCCAAAAAGGTGATAATTTGTAACTCATCATGCTGCCATGAATAGGTAACTAACTCCCTCAATTGGAGTGCCCTTATTTTCTAGGAACGAGCACTGGAAACATGTCAGAAATAGGCTTTAAAGGAGAGAGTTCACAACCGGTAACTGCCACTACATCACTGCCTCCCCTGTAGCTGAGTGATGGATCCTATTTGCTGCTAAGACAACTCCCATTGGTGTGTTCTTCTCCTCACTACTATTATAATGAATGTTTAAAAATGATCGCAAGGGAGGTGTCCTTAAGAATGCTAATATAAACCAAAAATTTTCACAATCATGCTGATAGATATGCATTCAAAAGGTGTAAATACAACAAAAATATCTCCTCAAACAAGTGCTGATCCACAAGCTTTCTCTCAAATATGACTTTCTTTTGTTGTTTGATTGAGTGATTGTTGTGCATGGGTGTGTTCACACTGGTAAAAAATGTTTATTCTTCTCTTCCTATATGTTGTTTCTACAATTTTTTCACAATTGACATTTGTACTCAAATGGGAGTTGAAACTTCTCTTTTACAAATAAAGTTCTGAAAAGAGTTGAAAGTAAAGTGTTAACATATTAGTTTCATCTTTGAATGCAAAAAATTGGAGATGATTCAATGCCCAATTTTGACAATGGATGAATACCATGCACATGACATGAGAAATGTGAATGAAAACTCCATGCAAGGGGCTTCTCCTCAAATCGGGCCCACAAACCAAGTGTGAAATATCCATGTCATGAAGACCAATGCTCCTCGAGGTCCTCTAATGCAATTATAGGAAGAGACCCCACAAAAGATGGGAAATATTTCAAATTAGCTAGAAAAATAATGTGTAATACATCCAAATCAAAGTATATAAGTTGGCATCCAAAATGAACAGGTTGGTCTAGTCCAATTTTGTAGGTCGGCTCATCAAAACGTTTTTCAATGTGGCACATGTACATACATTTATATATACACCCTAATTCCTTTTATCACCATAATCATGGATCGGGATGGGCACATTCCTGTCTCTTTAAGGCATGTGCTATTGAACAAGGGTTTTTTGGGATCCATTTTCCTCTATGGATTATTCTCTCAAAAGAAACTGAAATCTACCACTTGACCTTTGCTAAATGTTTGGAAGAGGCATCAGTTTCATATTTTTAATCCTCAACATCTTCAAAAACTTATCCTTATTTCACATAGTAGATGAAGGCCTTTCAAAATGATTTGTTTTCTGGTAAGCATATTCGACAATGCCAGTACTGCTTTACCTAAGAGCCTCAATTCCAAGTCTTCTATAGGTGAACAATCATTGCTTGTCTTGGAACATCAAGTTTTATAATGATGCGACTATCTTCACTTGGAAAGAAATACTTAATGTGATCTAAGGTTTGTATAAAAGCACTATTACCAAAGAACACTCTTAATGTGAAGAGTCTCATATAGAGTGCATATGTGTACAAGTTTCTTGATTCAATGATAACAATCCATTTTCTCAACAAGGCTTTATTTTCCATATCATTGGATCATACAAGGTATTTCACAAATGGAATATGGAGGTCCCAAATTATAATATTGTCCCTAAATTTTGAAAGAAACATTGCATCACTTTACAAATTACAGCCTCATCATCAACTCCACTCTTTCCAATAATTCTTTGGACTTTAAAAATAGTTCTCTCCCCTTGGAGTTCTCACTTCCATGAAATATCCTCTAAACACAATCAACTTCCTTCACTAGGGCTTTCCTATCCCAATCAGGTGCACTTTGCTGAAAAACATCCTTTACCCTAATAGTTCCAGTGTGCTATGACAAGCCATACATATGAAAAGCATTTTGGTTGACCCATGCTTATTTCTCATTCACCGATTGCATAATCTTTATATGTCTAGTGGCAAAAAATAAACTACCCAAGAACACGTGTTCACTTCAAAGTCAAGTTTATTCCAAATAAAACACATGTAAAGACTAATGTTATCACTTCAATAAATTCAATTACTCTAAAATATAGTAGAATCAAAGTAAAAATACATTTAAATTGGTTTTTAATAATATTATTTATATTTATATAAATTTCACTTCTTTATATCTAAAATTATTTTTAATATACATATTTTTTATTCCAAACATTTAACACATATATCATATTTATTTTACACATTACTTAACACTGAATTATAATTTTTTTTTAATAAATATGCATACTTTTTATTTTACACATTATCTATTTGAGCTAATAAAAAAAATCATACATAATCCTCCCCGAAAATAAACCTTAAGAATTGTTGGACCAAACAACCACACATTAAAATACAACCACAATGCTAACCACAACCTCAAAGCTAAACATTGACGATATTTTATCCAGCCACTCAAACTAAGCTCCAGAGGTCGTAAGGAAAACGCGGTTTCTTTTAGTCAAATATAAACCATCGAATGCATAGACCGCCCTTTTGTATTCAAATTTTAAATGGCGACATGACCGACTGGTTGATACTTTTAAACAAATATTAACAATCCACGAGTATTTTTCTTACAATGTTATGGGAATGGATGTACTCGACTCTCCAGGGCTGTATTGTCTAGTTTTCATCCGCGGTATATACCTTGGCATCAATACTAAGCTCATGCTTTGTGGTTTGGGTAGAATTTGTTGGGTTTTCTTCAGACTCGAGGATTTCAGCCAATTTTTAGGGCTTTGATGGATTACAGGGATTTTAGATCCATATCCTAGTGTCTCTGATTCAGACTCAGTCTTTCTGGGAGAGTTTTTCCCCAAAAGTTTGGTCGCTTTCTAGGGTAATTTCAGAAATAAAAGATGGGAAAGGCTTAAGCGGAAAGAGCAGCTGCATAGAGCCCAAAGTGCAGCAGGCCGGAGAGTACAACTCGATATTTTGATTCATGACATTGGGAGTTACAGTGAATCAATAGGTAAGATCTCCGTTGAACCGTTAATAGTTTTATCATTCTGTTATGAAGAAAAATTCATTAATTTCTGCTAATCCGCTTGGTTTATGTCAATTCAAAGTGTTAGAGAAATTAAAATATGTGTATTAAAGTATTTTTTGACATTTTTTGGCCATAGTCCTTTCAATTGTGTTTATAACTTCATTTCTGCGGTCTTTTTATCCATTTTCTGTAAAGTGAGGGGAATTTTATGTAACTTACAACTTACAAAATGCCAGCTACAAGTTTTTCAACTAGCACTATCAAACCCAAATGGTCTTGCAACTCTGACAAAATCTTCTCAGCGCTAAAGCATCTGGGATACACCGTAAACCTTTTAACTACTACGAATGCTGTAAATTCTAAAAATGGGTGCAAATTTTCCAGATTTGGCTCTGCAAGCCACTTGAATATACATATCTTTGTCCTGTACACAACGGTTTCATAACCCCATATTAACTATCTATCTTACCAAACATTTTTCTGATTTATGTCTGTAGATATTTTGGAGTTTGTATATCCAATTGCAAGAGCGGCTGTTCTCTTCTCTTATCTTCGTGATTCACAACAACCTTTTCTACATGGATTACACGAATCTGTAACAAATTTTAAAACCCTTCTCCAGGCAATAGTACTACTTGTATGAATATTTCAGAGCTTTTGCAAGTCTCTGTGCTCAGACCGAGCTACTCATAGATTCTCGGTGGGGGCGATTTTGAAAATCTGCGAACAGAATGACCGCACCCATAGTACTCAAGGAGGAAATTAAAACAGATAGACTTTCGGATGTAAAAGATGAAAATTAGCAAGCCAAAATGTGCCCCCGAGGACACTGGGGACCGGCCGAGGGAATCTCCTCATCACTCTCTACGCACTTGACGCACAACCCAATCCTGCCATCCCTTTCAAGTCTATAAATGTTTTCTAAAATTTTCAGCAAATTTTACAGTCATTAAAAGTTAGCAGAAATATCTTGCAATATTCGTGGCTCTTGGGTCTCATGGATAGCCTGGATGAGGGTTATCGTTTTCGGCCATGAAATCAGAAGCATTATTCTTGTAGCTTTGTTTCTGGATATTGTCAGCGCGTTGTCGGCTTACTCACTCCTATGCACAGTCGGCCTCCACATATCGACATATGCATAATGTCCTCCCTCTCCCCAATCACCAGTCCTCAATACCATAACACTTTCAGCAACTCTTCTGACAGAATATAGTCCAACATTTGCATGAGGAATGCAAAGGTAATCCATCGGGATGTGGCCAAATGACGACTCTGCTGCATTTGCACGAGGAATACAAAGGCAATGGGAATGATAGCTGCGATTGAGAGATTATAGACACACAAGAGGAGGAAAATATATGCAGAGATTACAAGATAATAATAGGTAATGGCCTAAACATTTCGATCCATGCCTTGTTTTCTTTCTATGACACTAAATTCTATTGGCGATTTCGGCTACGGTGAAGTCTCGGTTTATTTTGAATTTCTAGTCCATTACGTTTTCTTCTTCATCGAACCCACGAGAGAGTTTATATAGTAGGAGGGCTATGTATCCAGAGGCATGAGGGATTTGTCCAACAATCATAACCACCGCCTGAACTCTCGACCTGCGTTTGCGCTGCCCACACTGGATTTTGCAGCATTTGTTTCGCAATCGTTGTATCGAACAATCCAGCACTAGCGAAACCAAAGTTTATTTGAAGATGATAGGGAGTATCATCAACGCCATTCAACACTATCAGAAGGAATAGGCGTTGACTGTTGAAATATTTTAACACTTCACACCGTCGAATCCATAACCCGACTCCCACTCACGCAGTCTCACAACCCATATCCAATTCTGTAGCAGTCGGCCGAAGGCCAGATTCTGTAGTTGCATTTGGTCATCCTAATATAAGCATTCTATTTACATTCACTTGGGCTGGTTGGCCTCGCCTGCATCGTGTAGGTGACGATTTGGAAGACGACTTGGTAGCAATACAAGGACCTGGGTTCACGCCCAAGTGTTGGCTCTAATACAATTTTTTTTGTCCTTTAAATTTGAGACAAACATTGGCATCTTATTGAAGAAAGCAGAATTGAAAACAAGAAAATAGGATGGGCATGCATTGGTATTGAATTATCTGCAAGATATTCCTGAAGGTGCACTGGTGTGGGTCTGGCAATTTATGCAAAGGGATTCCAATAAGTTTTCTATATATTTAGCGTGATATCATATGGGGAGTGAGTTCAGAGGATTGGGGGGGTGATATGATCAGGATTGATTGTGCACATGAACAAGCTGCTTTACTTTGTAGAGAATGCCTTGGTCTTACAGTGTCGAGTGTATTTTATGATGACCTCATCAAGTGTTTCTGTATGTGAATCCTGTATGTTATTCTTTTACAATATCATTGGGTATTCACTAGATGATTTTTTTTCTTTGTTCTTGATTGCACTATCAATCGTTTGGAGGAAATAGCTGCCCCAATGGGGGATGGGCTGTTTTGAATGCTGAAGAAGGTGAGCTGGCCCGTACAAGAGCAGAGAGATAGACGTGAGGAGGAGCCCATGAGATGCCATGTACACAACTGTGGGATGAGTGTGAGCATGAGTTCTCAGGAGAAACGATAAACTTGTGGAGGTGCGTTTATGACTATACGGCATTTCTCTTATGCCGTTGGGTGTCATAATATTACAGGTTTTAGACTAGATATGTTGACATGCAGCCATCTATGTTGAGAATATCTTGTTCTTGCTGGTTTTGGGCTATATTGGGATATTCTCATCTAGTGTTCCTTTATGTGTTTCCTGAAGTTATCTTTAACAAGGTCTCTCTGGGTAATCACATGATGAGATTTTAATATGTCAACATCTGATCTTATGAGTTTTTCAGAGGTGGTCGAGATTGGGATGACCATTTTCATGATTGTGATAGCATTGTATATTCTCAGTTCTATTTATCACACTCATAAGTCTAATGGTTTTCCACACCGATGACAGTTCAAACTTATCGTCATCATCACAGACGATAACATCTGAATCTGTATCGTCTGGTTCTGATATCTACAACAAGTGGTATATTTTATGGCATAAGTGGATGGATTCTTTTATTGTCTCCCGTCAATGCAGGAGTATTAGAATTAGATTCCGCAAAATATGGTGGTCTATTCCTGGCTGTATGTGTTGATGTTGTTGTCACCTATAGCTTTTCGACCATTGCTCTCCTTATTCCGGTAACCAGGTTTTTCTATTTTGTGCCATTACTTGATCATTCTCCAGGTAAATTTGAATTTACTGTCGTTGGAACTGTATTGATGGGCTCACATTGCCGTCATTTTTCTTGGCTCATACAATGCATATCTGATATGGAATGATAGTCATGTCCTTTTCGAGTCTATTAATTCCTTTCTGGGATTTGGCATTGAAGGCAAGACGTTCCGATGCCATCCTAATTTATGACTATCTTTGGTCTCGAATAGAATAATCTTACATTCTTCATTTCGAGGCATCTCTGTCGACATTCGGGGATCTTGAATGATGGGGTTAGGTGGGTTGGGGATGCTATACACACACTAAACCGATCTTTCAACTGGCACCATTATCTCCAATCGATTGGTTTTTATTTTATGCGTTTGTTCTGACAATTGGTATAGGGTTTATTTGTTTTGACGGCTATCGACATCATCCTTTATCATTTATCCAGCCTTCTCCTTCTCCATGCATGGGGTACCTTCTTCTGTGTGATCGTACACCACAAAGCCACATTTGGATACTGCTACATCTTTCTTGATATCACCATATCCATGTCTATTAATATGGGGAACTGTTATGACACCTACCATTTATCATATCTTCCCCCTCGATTTGCTGACATTTGATTCCTGGGTAATTGAGTCCAGTCTCCACGCTGTCTTTTTTATTTTTTTTTCCTTCACGTCCTATCGTATTGCTGCGGTTTTGCAGTGATGGCTCTCTGAGTCATCAGGTGATATTAGATTTTATTGCTTAGCTACTGCTCTCATGGCGGGTACAATTGACTCCTTATCCAAAATTCCCGCTTCTCGGGTGAAGCATCCAGAATCAAATGCATATGACCATAGTAATTCCATGGTGCAGGATGATGTCAATGCGCTAATTGTAAAACAGGTTTTCCAAAACTCATCTGTTGATGCTTCCCGTGTGCTCGGTGGCCATAAGAATCAGAAGCGTTGCGGTCGTCGCAAGAAGAAGTATTCTTACTTTAAACATAAGATGGAAATCAAGGAAGTGACATTAGACTATGATGATCTTTGTGGGAGGGTTGCGAGCCTGCAGAAGCGAGAGGTTATCGGTAGATGAATGTTCCCGGATAACAGTGAGTTTGATACGTCCAACTGGATTAGAAAACATTGGAATCCGATTATTGGTTATACTCCAAAGGTGAGTATTCTCATCAACGGTTGGTTCAACATACATTTTTTGGACGATAAAGATGTTCACAAGATTACCAGTAGGACCTGGGTGTGCGGTAGGAGTTTTATGCAGTTAATTCCTTGGTATCTGGGATTCAATCCAGTAATGGAGGCCCCTCGCAGTCATGTTATTTGGGTGAATCTCCCAGGTCTCCCCCTGGAATTCTGGACCCTTAAGGCTCTTTGGGCAATAGGTAACTCTATTGGCTCCACTAAATACATCGACCCAAGCATATTGGGTTCTAGTGATAAGCGAATTGCGTGGATTCTGGTTGAGCTCGAGTATTCGGGGGGTTTTCCTGGTGATATTGATCTTGTCTGGGGCAATAGGAGGCATAGGTAGCGCATTGATTTTTGGGGCATTCCTTTTCGGTGTTTAATTTGTCATCGCACTGGACACCTTAGGGAACATTGTCCATATCGTTTGCGTATGTTCCGCTCTGGTGACGCATCCACTGCTGTGGCTAATGGTCGGCAGACAAATGCTGCTTCTGGTACTTCTGGCGGTTTAAACTCAGGTAATCCTAGCCCCATCAACTCTGATGAAGAAGCTTTTGTCACTGCTCAGGATCAGTCAGATGGAATTCTAAATAATATTCGTGTACTGGATCCGGAATCTAATCATGAGTCTTTTGATGATTTCTCTTTTCTCTGGTCATCTGTGCCTATCGGTTCGGGGAATGGCTTGCCCCATGTTTCTAGCCAAAAAACATCTCTGGATATCAGTGACGATGAGGTTCCCATAACTCACTCTGTGACCATTCTCGACGATACCCCACATGGTAATCCGTATTCTGATGTTGGTCATGCCTCGTCACGTGATGACCCCCCTCTTTGTCCTTCCACAAACTTTTACATTGGCGAATCGTCTGCTCCTCCTCCCACTTCATCTTCCGGTCCCCATATGACTCTTGAAATACAACCCGATTCCGTTGATCCCATCAACCTACCAGATTCCCCTAGGAACTCTGTCGGCAATGATCTTGAATATATCCTGGCTAATCCCAATATCGACCTTGCCGCCCTCACTGTTTTCAATAGACCTCCTCCATCGACCAATACTAGATCATCACTCCTCTCATCTAATCCTCCTGTAAGGCGTAACCCAAAGTCGGTCAATAAATACTCTAGGGGAAAATTTAAAGCCATATCCCTTTTCTTGGAGAATGATGATAATCTTACCGATATTCCGATATCGATCAGTGAAGGCACATGGGGCAGTCCTCAGGCGCTTAGAGCAAGCCACCCGGCACTGGATTCAACATGAATCACATCCTATCTATGAATATTAGGGGGATGGGAAATGCCTCCAAAGCACATTGCCTAAGGGACATTCTGTTTTCTGTAAATTCGATCATTTTTTTGGGCCAAGAAACTATGTGTGCTCAGGAGCGGGCCATCAAGATTTTTATGAGTTTTAAGACTGGGTGGAATGCTGCAGCAGTTGATGCCGTGGGGCATTCTGGAGATTTGATCACTATCTGGAATCCTGATATTGCATCCTTCAAAGCTTACAAGTTCTTCGGGGGGATTTTGCTATCTGGTTGTCTCAGAGGTATGGAGGATTATGTTAATATTATCAATATATATGCCCCCTATAGCAACAGACAGTCCTTTTGGCAAATAATGGTCGCTTCGGGTATTCTTACATTGCACAATTTAATCTTGATGGGGGATTTTAATTCCAAAATGCATCCTGATGAAATATGGGGTACATCTGCCAGACCGGATCCTCTTTCCTCCTTTCTGTGTGATATGTTTTTTGATCTCCATTTGGTTGATATTCGCCCGCGCCCTCTTTTTCCGACTTGGACGAACAAGCGGGTCGGTGCTCACTATATTGGTAAAAGATTGGATCGGGCAATGATCCACGCTAGTCTTGTTGATAAATGGGGTATGCTTCGATCTGATGTTATTGTCTCAGACATTTTCGACCATATGCCAATCAAGCTCTCATGGAAATCAAATGCCATTACTAAAGGTCGGCCATTCAAATTTAATAGAATATGGCTTGAGGATGAGGATTATACTAATATGGTTAACAGTGTATGGCAACAAGAAGTAGATGATGTGGGTCTCAAGGATTGGGGTCGTTTTCATTTTAAACTCCAGAAGATTAAGAAGGCGTCCAAGGAATGGGAGATAAGGAAAAAGGTTGCTCTCAAAAAAGAATTTCAGGAGATCTCTTCGAAGATGGCAGATCTATATGCTTCCTTCTCGGTTACATGCCTTGATGAATTTGCTTTGAGTCTATTAAATGAACTTGGTTCTAGGAAGCGGGAAATTTTGAGGATCGAGGAGGTTACATGGAGGTTAAAGAGCATAATATTATGGCTAAGGGAGGGCGATCTCAACACTCATTTTTTCCATAAAACAGCAAATGCTCGGCGAAATAGGAACGCCATATGGTGTATTAAAAAGAGTGATGACAGTTTTGCTTACTCTACATCTGAGATCCAAGAAGAAGCTTTTGCATATTTTTCTAAGTTCTACATGAATGATCTCTCGATTAATGTCGAGAATCAATCTTGGGTTCTCGAACATGTCTCCAGATTCTTTGATAATGAGGCTATTGCATTAATCGATCAATGTATTACAGGGAATGAGGTGCTTATGGTCCTAAAATATTTTCCCCATGACAAATGCCCGGGGCCAGATGGGTGGCCTGCAGAATTTGTTATCTATTTCTTTGATTTACTGGGGGCTGAACTTAATGATATGATGGAATTATTCCGCAAAAGGGGTATTATGCCTGCAAATTTAAATTCTACTTTTATTGCTCTCATCCCTAAAATCACGGATCCTCAGTCTTTTACTGATTTTAGACCCATTGCTCTTTGTAATCTCATTTACAAAGTCACCTCAAAGATTATTGCTAATCGTATAAAAGCTATTTTATCTACCAATATTTCAGTGGAGCAATACGGTTTTCTCAAAGGAAGGTCTATACATGACGCTATCGCCATAGTTCAGGAGGTTCTTCATTCCATGCACACGGATAAACAAGAAGCTCTAGTCATGAAGGTGGATTTACACAAGGCATATGACTCTGTTAATTGGTCTTTCTTTCGGGTCTTATTGCTCAAGATTGGCCTTCCCATCTGGATCATTCGTTGGATCATGTCTTGTGTATCGAATGTTAGATATGCTGTTATTGTGAATGGATTTCCATCTTGTTTTTTTGAGGTTGGTCGCGGTTTGCACCAGGGATGTGCCTTATCCCCACTTATTTTCATCCTTGTTATGGATGGGTTCAGTAAGTTAATGCATTCTGCAGAACAAAAGGGTTTTATCAAGGGATTTGTTTTTTCAAACACTGTTTCTACATCGCATTCTCTTTTCGTTGATGACCTATTGCTCTTTGGTTATCTGATTAGAAATCATTGGTTCTATATTCATATTATGTTTATGAGATTCGAAACTGCTACAGGATTCAGTATCAATTGCAGCAAATCCTTTCTCTTATATGACATGGTGATATTCAGGAAGTCAATTTTATTGTTGAGTTTTTGGGTGTTGGAATTCGCCAGAATTCTATGGGTTTCAAATACTTGGGTTATATTATTAAACCCCGTGGATACAAAAACAACAACTGGAATTGGATTGTTGACATATTTCAGGATCAGATTTAGCGTTGGACCCATCGTTGGCTGTCATAGGGTGGACGGCTTATTATGATCCAATCTGTTTTATCGCAGATGATTGTGTTTTGGGGTCATCTTTTCTATCTCCCAGCTTCTGTTATTTCCAAGATCAATAGCATTATCACACAATTTCTTTGGGGTGGGGCTAACATGGACAGGAAATATCCTCTCTGTAGTTTATCAGCTATCAGCAAACCTAAGGATATGGATGGATGGGGAATCCTTTGTACCCGTGACTTCAATAGTGCCCTGTTAACTAAGTCTTTTTGGCAGGCTATTACTGGTATAGGCATATGGAATGATATTAATAGAGCTAAATATTTTCATGGTGACGCTCTGTTATTGATCAGTTGTAATGATTTCTCTTTCCCTCGCAACATCTCATGCATTTGGCGCAGTTTCAAAATGATCTTGGTTCATATTTCTCCTCGATTAAGTTGGCAATTTCGTGACGGGAGTAGCATTCCCATTGGGTCGCTCAAATTTCTCTCGCTGACGCCACAATCTGCCCCATCCCAACGACTTCTACACACTCTGACTCAACGAGGTATACTGTATTATTCACAAGCAATTTATTATTGGTCTTTCGGTGCTCCTATTTTCAAATCTACTGAACAACTAGGTTTAGAAGGGACTGATGTTGATGAATGGGTTCTGTTTCAGGATCATCTGCGTTGTGCTGGTCTTTGTTATGCACGTGGTGGTGACCAAATAATTTGGAATGGTCCACTAAAAGATAACATGGTAATTATGAAGGAGGTATACCGAAATATCATTGTCACACCTCTACAGCTTCATGTCTCCAAAATTTTCTTTCCTTTCTGGCAAAGGAAAATTCCAATGAAAATCACAATCTTTGGGTGGTTGGTATGGCGGGGAAAAGTTCTAACATGGGATAATCTCAGGAAGAGGGGTCATCAGGGTCCCAGTCGATGTGTTATCTACTGTTCGGCGGATGAATCTATTTCTCATTTATTCTTCACCTTTCCCATAGTTGTCAGACTCTGGAAATTGTTCAGTTCTTTCATTCTGAATCCATAATGGATTCCTGTGGATTTCATTTCAGCTGCATACTAATGGGACAAACTGAGCAGTAAATATAGATCACTTCCCTTTTATCTTATATGGGAGGTCTGGCTGGCAAGGAACCATCTGATTTTTGAGCATAAGCCTTTCCATATTCAATGGGTATATCTGGCTATTAAATCATGGGTGGATGATCGTCCTCTACAACTTTCCGATGTTATCGATGGCTCTCATCGCATAAGACCACACGAGATTGGCATCCCTGCCATATTCTTTGATGGTTCATCCACAGATGGTAATACTGGATGTGGTGTATGGATCAAGCTTTCTGATCGGGAACGTTTCCACATTTTCTGGAATGGAGGTCCTGGTTCTAACAACAAGGTTGATATTATGGCGCTATGGGGGGGTCTCTTGGCTACTTCAGACCTTCAAATCCAGGATGTTAACATATATGGGGACTCTCAGCTAATCATTGGTTGGATTACCAATAGATTTGGTATGTTTTCCCCATAGCTCCAAGGCTGGATTGATAGGACACAACGTCTGTGGCGTAGATTGAACTGCCCTCCCATTAATCATATTTTCCGTGAAAACAACACTCGGGCTGATCGGCTATCCAAGAAGGGACTTCTGGCTGATTTTGGATCTATGAAGATCATTCATTTTTTTGATGGCAAATAGATCAGGGATTTTTCCATTCCCATCCCATGAATATCTTCTTTTCAGTACTATGATTCCATTTTTTGTCTAACGAGTGTTATACAGGGAGTTCTGGTATTATGACACAGGATTTTGGTTTCGGGTTACTGGATGATCTTGCTTTTCTCAATCTCGAATTTCCAATATCCTCCATATCAAGCGAGCCTATTCCTAATTATTAAGCGAGCCGGATCTTAATTTCAAGCGAGCTTGATTTTATATTTTCCAAGCGAGCCTGAATGACTCCTTTCCTGCCAAATTAAAGGGTGTTTATAAAGCTATAAGAGTACAGGCCAATCTTTTTCAAGCGAGCCGGTTCTTCAGCATTTCTAAGCTATAACAGTATAGTTCTAACATTTACAAGCGAGCCCGATCTCATCGTTTTTGATATTTGCATTGCAACTCCGTTATTTGATTTGGCATCTCATCTTATCATACAAGTGACAGAACAGGGGTGAACTGGACTTTTCTCTCCCTTTTTTGCACTTTAATCATTCTCAAGTCTCCGATGTCATATCCGATTTTGTCTGCCTGTCATTTTGATTGATGGGAGATGTTTTATGCTGTATCCATCCTTCTCTGGTTTTCTCATTTTGTTTATCATGCTGCTTCCATTTGTATGGGAAGGATTTTCCCGCTAATGAGGATGCCAAATTTTTTCTATCTGCTCATTCACTCCATAATGAGCATAATTTAACTGGCTTTATATGGTGGATTTCTCGCTGTAGGCTACACAGCTGAGAATTATTGGACAATGTACTATTTATATTTATAATATAATCAATGTTTTTTTCTTCTGAAAAAAAACTGAGAGAACTTGTTGAACAATATGGACCCCAGAACTGGAACTCCGTAGCTGAGAAACTCCATGGTAGATCAGGTAAAGGACTGGCTCAATGTAACAATAATACAAGGGAATGTTTGTTTGCAAATCTATCCAAAATAATCACTTTCCCAATTCCCTAGTTTGTATTAATATATGAATTAAACAATCACCATAGACTAATTCGCCCTAAAGATGCTCTTTCTTTGATAATACCCTAGGATGCGGCCTCAATGTAATCCGAAACCCTAGCTTGGGTTGTGGTTTAACAGTAGACCTATTGAGTTCTCTGAGAAATCATCTATGGTTTTTTTTCTTTCTGAGATTGCCCAAGAAACACAATCTGGGTGTTTTCATACTGCTTGGGCTTAATATTTTGCAGTTTGTACATGGATTTGCAAGAGCAGCTGTTCTCTTCTCTTATAATCACAACAACCTTTTGTACATGGATTACATGAATCTGTAACAAATTTGCACATATTTCTGCCGGCTTGATGAAGTGGGTGAAGATTGGATATTGCTTATCATTATGGAGAAAGGCGTTGGCATAATGATTTTTTGTTGAGGTTTTGCTAGACCCAGGGAATAAAACTCGTGTCAGCTGCAAATATTCTCGGTGTTTTAGTTTATTTGGAAATTTTAATGCATAGAATCCACACACGGCTGTCGTTAGGCGTTTGTTAAGATACGTGCAATATGGAGTCACAAAAATTTCAGAAAAGCATCTACCAAATTTGTGACTGTGGCATATTAAAATAGCAAGGAAAACAAAAAATTAAAGACAAAAGTATAAATGTAAATGTCACATTAAGCATGTATGACCTTTTAGCCATGTTCCACACCATTCGAGAGGTCATGGATGAGGAAGGTCACCTCCAGAAGTTCCACAACAATTTTGGAGAGCCCATCAACAGTGGAATTGAGTTCATGCAGCATATGTGTGATAGTGGAATTGAGTTCATGCAGTATATGTGTGAAAGAGATCCCTTCAAAAGAGAAGGAGAGTTTTATTTATGTCTTGAAGAATAGAGTGAAGGTAGATATTCTCAATTTGGATTTTATTGTTTTCCCAGTAGATGGCAGGCCTGAAATCCCCCATGGCCCATTACTTGATTATTAGAAAATTGTAGCAAGGTGCACAATGCAATAAATTATGAATGGTTTTTTGTACCTTGCCTAAGAGCGATACTATATTGGTACATCATGTGATTGAGTGATAAATAAAACCACACTAACACCACAATGTGTTAGGTGCTCTTAAGCTGCTTTGTAAGAGGGCACATGATCATGATGCACCTCCTCTATGGCTTGTGATCAACTCTATGTTTCATGCAGAATTTTACCACTCAACCCATTATGGTCTCTAGAAGGATGTTTCAAGTGTTGAAGATAATTTTGTTCCTAGCCTACCAAATATTGTTTACCAAAATAGTGGGAATGCCCATGGAAGAAGTTGTCTTTATTTTCCAGCCATGTCATGAGATTGTCTGCCAAACTTGTGGAAGACCATGAGCCATTTATATGCAATTATGACACTACTATGTTGATTACTTGCATTGTGTATGCAAAGGAGATAATTAAGTGTGCAATGCTCTTTCATGAATATTTGCATTAATAGTAGAAACTAGGGCCTTCCTAGTTCATCTTCATGAGATTGTCCCAAGTTAAAAGTTTGTTATTTAATGCTAGCCAAAGTGTAGTTTTATATTTTAGGAGTGCTTGTATTTTTTGTAGAGGTTTCCACCGACAGTGTGTTTCCCCAGTAAATAGGGAATCAATGTGAGACTCGCAGCCCAATTTTGTAGTGAAGTCCCCATTGTTGGGATTTTTTTACAATAACAACTTAACATTGATCTCCTTCCAAAGTTTGATGAGATTTGTAGTGAGGGGATTGAAACATGTTTCCCATTCTACAACATCTTGTCCAACAAGGTGAAAATTTGTGAAAGTTTTCCATCCTGTAGGCCCCCATGCTATGTGGGATTGTGCTTTTGCATTTTTGAGGACATAACACCACTTTTAATTTAAGTGCTTGGTGAACTTGTTTGATAATCTATAGGCATCAACTAATCCCATGCATGGATCTAGTCCTAGGTTCACACTTACACGATTACCAATTTCTGATGCCGACCATTCTCCAATGAGAGGGAAGGCTTGTATGAAGGATTCTAGACATTTGGTCCCTTTCTAGATTTCCTTGGTTAGTAGATCTAGTCCACGAATGCGGAGGTTGGGAGATATTTGGATTTGAGAGTTTTCCCTTGGAGGGATGTGTTATGAATTAGCTGCCAAAGGTTTTAGGTTACTAGTGAGTTGTTGAAGAGAACAATATTTTCTAAACCCCCAACTGCCAATTTTTTGGGGAGAACAAGTCTATCCCATTTTACCAGGGGATGTTTCTATTGCGTCCTTTGCTAGGCCAAAGAAAATTTATACAGGTCTTTCAAATTTTTAGCTTTATATTTTTATATATATAGAATATTAGGAAATTTATACAAGTCTTTTAAATTTTTATCTTTATATATATATATATATCTATATATATATATAATATTTTTTTTGTTAATAAATTCTCCACTTATTTTTTTCTTTAGAAGAAAAAATCATAATTTTATTCAACTTGAAAATATCGAAAAAATTACATTTTTCAAATGCACGAGGGCAATACAGTCACATTAGCCAAAAGGCCTGCCAAAAATAAGAGCTCAAAGCTCTCTAGTTCACATTCCTCCAATTGAAGGTCAATGAAACATCTTTAAAAAATTGGGCATAGGCTCCCCAGATAGCCCCCCAAAAATCCCCAAGAAACCTTAGAGAAATAAAATCCTAGGCCAAAGTTTGAGGAAAACTAAGAGGATAAGCACGTAGGATTTCCAAAACCTAGAAGGAGCAACAACGAAATCTTGAACCCCCCATTAAAAGAATCTTGGACACATTCTGAGAAAGCCCAAGAAACCCCACAAAAATTGTGGCAAAAACACTTGGCAAATGACAACAACTGCAACAACAACAACATCAAATACCCATGAAAAGAGAAACCTAGCCAAGACAACTTAAGAACCACTATGAACCTGCACCCGCAAAGCCTACCTCCACTGTAGTAGAAAAAAAGGCATGAATTAGGGATAGATGACCAAGTAACAAGGATAACAACTTTAGAGTACATAACTTCTTGACAAGTACTAAGGATATGATTGGAACCATTGATTGATCAGTTGCATTGAATAAGCGGACATCTAATGCATGCCAACACCTACCAAATAATACATCAAATTTTTTTTAACCGTATTGTCCAGGATGATTTATCTTTTCACCTGTTGAATGTTTTGGAAAATGATCTTCAATGTTTGCATATCCTTCTTGCATTTTCGAATGGCTAGTGCTATTCCCAACCCTTGAACTTTTGTGGCCGCCACTTCTTTTTAGTAGCCATAGTGTCATTTGTTGTAACTGAAGCACTGTATGAATTCTCACAACTATTACTGCAACATTTTCCTAGTCTCAATATTCTGTGCAAGGAATACAATAAAATATTAACATTCAAACCTCCTCAACAACTCTATACTAAAGATAGCAATAGGATGTTGAGATCCCTTTTCTACTTCAAGAAAAATTATGAAAATATTTTAGGAAAAGACTATAATAATGCTCTCAATCAATCAGTTCCATGATACAAGTTGACGATAACATGATAATGGAGTTGGTTTTGCAACAATCCTCCAAAAATGGCACCACAAAGTACGGTTCCTCCTCCAAGTGGTTGACCATGTATCTACCTTCACGAACAATGAATGAATCCTCCTTAGAAGCATGTGTGGCCTCCTCCAAAGTGGATTCCTTCTTCAAACCTTGAATGAATGCACAAAGACCATGCAAAACTCTAATAAAGTGGCACTTGTGGCATCATGAGTATAACTTTCTATCAATATTCAATGCAGAAGGCTCCATTTGGAAAATTCCATGGTAGATGTACATTCTACAAAGGAGAAGGCGAAGTAATTATCAATGAGTGGACATCCTCATCATAATATCTTGGAAATGTGTGCAAGGTGACTTCCTCTCATATAAGGTGTCCTCCCCATTGACTAACAAATTTCTCAAAGGGGTAATGACCCTTAAAATATTTGTTGAAATTGTGAGTGCCTTATAATCATATGTTTGGCCAACATATCAATTGTTTTCCTTGATGAACAGATCTGAAAAAGGTGTTTGAATTATCGCTATAGATGCAAGCGAGATTTGAACACATTGAAATAGATCTGAGAGAAAGTCGTATATTCTTCACATAGGTAGAAGAATCGATCACGCAACACTCTGAATGCATGCGCGGCTGCTAATATATTTCATGTTACCTTATTTTTTCTAAATGCTAATTATAGTTTATTGGCAATTATCAGCTATTCACTAGTGGCTTGGCCTCTTCAAGTGTGTAAAAAAACATCAAATTGTTCTAAAATATTTTCTACAAGTTGTATAAATTTGTTGATTTGTAAGCAGTGACGTGTTTAGCTAGAAACAACCCTCGTACACTATTTTAATTTTCACATCTGATAAATTCAAAGTAGTATAGGGCTTCTTCATGTTGTTTTGGATTTCTTAGCCTACATGAACTTTGTCTTGCTTTAATTTTTTTTTACTTTGAATTTTTTCATGAAATTTGCTTTAGTTCTTTTTGTCAGAACTCATTAGGCTCTAGAATGTGTGCATCGATCTTCTCCTGCCATGCTTGAGAGTTAGTTTTGTCTATAGAAAATTTCAAAAAATTGTCCAAAACTCTCTTTTGACAGCGCACAAAAACTTATTTATCTAGTCCATTTAGGCCAATGACTTACTTATCTAGTGGACCATTCTATGTTCTGGGTGAAGGAGTCACACTTCTCAATTTTGAGAGAGTTTCATTTTACACCTGGGAAACCAGACATGCTTCCTTAGCAGCCAGGTTGGTCATGAATTCCTATTCGAGAAAATGGGCTTTATGTAATTATCCTGTGGCATACCTATTATCTATTGCATCATTTTACACAACTGAATTGAGCTTCACGGTTTTTATTGCTTTGTCTATAACATGATTTGACATGTCCTTTACTGAATTTTATATTTGTAGCTCTCCAACACCTCTGTGACCTTCCTAATTTCTCCAAGTCACCAGACATTGTGGGTATTCTAATTTATGTTATAGGAGAGGTACACTAGCAACCATTTTCCTCTTGGATGTTGAAATTGCTGAATATATGCCTTGTCGAAACAAGGCTTCAAGTAGAAGGCCTTATTAGTTCATCGTTCATGTCTGCATCTTGTATTTTACTTGCTTAACAATACGGTACATTACAAAGGCCTTGTTTTGAATTTATACATTTAGCATCATCATCACTGGATGCAGAAAAAATTCCTATCAAGAATCTTGTGCATTCAATGGACCACTATTTATGATTTGACCATGGGTTCTTTCCTTCATACTTTATATGCCATATGCCCTAGATGCATTGTTGAATGTACAACTAAAGAGTGTTTTCTCAGACATTTCAAAATACAAGCAACAGAGAAATATTTGTGAACATAAAAACACTCTTGTCAATTTTAAAACTTCCATGATTGTTTTATGATATTGACATCGAATCTGATATCATCAAGAAGACAAAGTGCAGAATTATGAGTATGTTGCCTAAGGTAGGGATCAAAGCAATGAGTGAAAATATTTTTGAGGTTTTGGACTTAGCATTGCAAGATCAGATTGTTGATGTCCAAGCTGAAGATGTTGCATCTATGCCAATTCTTGCATTCAATTCTAGTTATGATGTTATTACAACCATGTGTAGAATATTGGAGGTATTTGTTGAAGACAAATCTGTCAAAGTTTGTGAAATTTTAGCTCATGATATTGGATACATTGCATGTTTATCTGCTAGTCCTTTAGCCACTGATTATGCAACCAAATTTCTGTGTCAAATCCACAAAATTTTGGTTTGAAAGTGAATTTGGGAAACATAGATGTTCTTATGTCAAGATTCTTTTGTGCTCAGTGTGATAAATAAATTTCAGCTGACTCAGGAAAAAGTGACCTTGATGTAACTTTATATCAGATATAAAGGAAATACATTCTTAATAATACAACTGTTAGAGTTTTCTTTTAGTATTTTTCAGTCTCTCTTTTCTCGACTTCTTTTTAGTGAATCATTAGAGCAAGTTTGTGTTGCTATTGTGGGAACAATTTCTCGTCTTCTATGCCATGCAATCAAAAGTGGCCTTATGGGAACAAAACCTTTGTGGATAAAATACCACGATATACTTCCACTTTATCAAAAGAAGGTTGTGAGGAGATATTTTTTTTTGAAAATCCGTTACATCATTGAGAATAATGTAATGGATATTTTGTTTGAACATGATGATGCATGCAACAAAACAAAAGAAGAAAATATGCTTGGAATATTGAAACATGATTTGGAAGCCACTAAGGATCCGGATGTATTTGAGACTTTGTTGGAAACGGTAGCAGAAATTATGAAAATGGTTGATGTCCATGGATATTTGATTTTTTTTCTCATCTTCTTTATTGATTGATCAACTTAACAATTCAAATAGTTGGGTACGAGCAACAACTGCTAGGCTAATACATAAATCTGCTAGTTTTAAATAAAAGGGAGGAATCAGATCAATCCTTTTGAAGTTTGGTGGAATTAGAGATGAGTTGTTTGAATACTTGAAAGAAAGGTTTGTCACACGCCTAGTTATGAGAATTGAATTTTCAGAGGTATACCAAGTGTATATCATGTTCATGAGATGGTCCCCATGGTTCTTCCAAAGCTTTTAGTTTTACAACAACAGAATTGCCATGCATTAGCTTCTTTGCATGAATTGGAAACATAGTTGAATACAATTTTTCCAGTTTTGCTGCTGGAATGGTGTCACAAGGCTCTATCGTTTGTGTTTCTTCACTCAAATAGAAATGAACTGGTTACTGTAATGCAATTCTATGAAGCCCAGACATGATCTAATACTAGAGATATTTTTACTAGAGTGTTGCCATTCCTTCTTGAGAAGTTTTTACATTTCCTTAGGGATTCACACAGTGACAATACTGATGAAAGGGTATCAAAGGTTCTAGATATGATTTAAGAGGTGGCTAGTCTTGTCACTAGATCAGATGATATTCTAGGATTTTTAAGGAATTAATAGTTTCCATTTTGCTAATTTAGGGAAGAATTCCTTGTAAGCAAGGAGGAAGAGGTGAGAGTAATACAAGGTGACAAGTGGCAAGTGGGAATGTATCACAATGTATTTGTAAAAATATAATTGTAACCCGCATGTTTAGGATACAAACAACCACCAATGACCCCATTGATTTCTCCATCAATTACAACATTAATTAACTTCATTATATTTTGGATTTTATGTACTACAATATATCTGCATTTGTGGCATTTCTCTCTTGTACGCTTCCTTTTATTTTTTAAATGCCACTTATATTACTTTAAGGAAAAGGAGCAATTAGGAAAAGGAGAAATTAGTTACACTTGTGATATGTGTATGCACATATTTTCTCAAGCTCCACACAAAAGAAGGTTTGAGAACAACGGAAAAATATTTATGATGTTACTTATTTACAAATTTGAGAAAGCCTCAAGGGTTACAATCAAAATCTAGAAATTTTGTTTCCTGGTGGAATGTGAGACATTCTTGGATTTGTATAACGCTTCAATGCGTGTTTAGGATCTAGGTAAGTGTGAATGAATAACATCTTTCTGTCATTGTTCTATATTGGATTCCCATTCTCTCTAAGTTATCAAAGGCAAGTTAAAACCTGATTAGACTAAGGGACAACATATTCCATTACCAAAGTTTAACCTTACGGGGAAGTGCACTACACTTGTTTGATACTTCAACACATTTTGAGGGCATTCCAATAGAAATGTCATTGTTGTTGGATACACTGGCGTTGGTTAGTTTTAGAAAAGTTCTATTTTTCAAATATGTTGGTTTCATGAAGTAATATTTCCAACCAAGAGGATAAAGACTTGGCATTCTAGGACATAGTGGTGTTATTTCTTTCCTGTATTTGTGATTTATTAGTATTCCACCACTAATAACTTCATTATGTAGTTGACTGTTTAGTAGTATATTACAACAATGGCTTGTTAAAGGAAAATTATTCTGGTTTGTTTGAACGTCATAAAATGGAAGGAAATCTAGCTTTGAATTAGAAAAATGGAATATATTCTGAAAAATATGTTTTTTGATCAAATATAGGCCAGTTGCCTAATCATTTGAACAAAAAAAAACAGTGATGACAATAAACAATGATTTTGGACACGATGAATTACAGAACTCTCCAGCTCAAAAACACGTTAGCGTATTCAGTTTTGTGTGCATTAGATAAAAATGAATGAGTAACATTAAGTTTGATTTGAATATTTATAGAACCATTTTAGAGATTCTAAATGGAAATTGTGTGTGCTAATCTTGCTCAATTAATTACAAGGAAAACAAGGGGCATACATAATTTGTTGGCTTATGGGAATTTGATTCCTTTTCCCTTGGAATAGTACATTGATAATTAAATATTACTATATTGAAGCTATATTCCTGGTTAGTATCACAATTTACAAAGTCTTGTCTTATTCTTTTTTAGTTTCTTGTTGTAATCATGTGTCTGCAATACTTTGCTCCACCCATTAGATTTCTACTAACTAGTTTTATTGTTGAAGTGTCACTTCTTCTTAGAGATAGCTAGAGGAAACGATACAAATAAAAAAGTGGAGCATGAGACATTATTAGTAGAAATTTCTAGCTCTGTTGTGTTTATTTGTGACATTTTACTTGCTTTGTTTATACAGGTCATCTAGTGGCCACTACTTCCCAACTAGAGAAAAATTGTTTGAGTTTCTTGCTTTTATGGGGGAAAATGACATTAACAATATTGCTGATGTTGAGGTATATATTGTATCAATTCTTTATAGTCTAATTTAGTTTATATTCCAGTGTTCATGTCTTATACTCTACATTGTAACTTTTTTTGTTTTCTTTTTGTAGAAAATGGACTCAGTATTGATGGTAAGAAGTAAGGATTGAAGAAAGAGGGGAACAATAACACTAGAGTGAAAAAGAGAGATACGTGTACTGGTCCAGTGGTACCCGTAGAGCCAATATCCTGCATAAGACAGATAGATAAAGACTAATGGTCAAGTTTTTAGAGTTGGTGAATTCACTTGCAATTCCTTGGCAAGATAATGATAATGTTTTGAAGTGATGAACAATATTTTATCTGTAAATTGTACTCCAACCAATATTAAGTTGGAAACTCATATTGTAATACTTGACATTTTATATAATATAATGTGGTTGGAATTATTTATAGTTGCACTTGATATTACTTGGTATTGTAATTAACATATGTAACTTTGCGTTTTCATATTAGATGAACATGTAAATTGTATGACATTTTTTTTAAATTTAGTTGCAAAATCATACTAATTAATTTATGTGATTAATAATGAACACATAAAATCAGTCTAAAACTATTAAAATAGTAGTTTATATTGATTAATGATGAACACAAATAAAATGAATATACGACTAAATTAGTCATTTATAATGATTATTAATGAAAGTAAATGAAATGAATATAAACTACTAAATTAGTCGTTTATATAGTGAATAAATGACTACTGCATATGATAAATTTGTGACTACAAATGACAACTAAATTTTGCATATATACGACTATTAGTAGCTAATTTACAGTATCTTATAACACGACTAAAATTTAGTCATATTTCTTCGGTCATTAATTGGTTTCAAACAATGACTAAAATTTGCATATATATAACTATTAGTAGCTAATTTACAGTATCTTATAACACGACGAACATTTTGGTCATATTTCTTTGGTCATTAATGAGTTTTCTTGGGTGATGATATAGTCATATATTTTGTTGTATATTTGGTCACTAATTGTGACAATTAATGATCAAATCAAAGATTAAATCAATGACCAAATTAATCACCAAATCAATAGCTAAATTAATGATCAAATCAATGACTAAAATAATGACTAAATCAATGACCAAATATACAACTAGAAAACAAAATTGAGATACCCAATTAATGACTAAGCTAAAAATGACCAAAAGTTGGTCGCGTTATAAGATACTGTAAATTAGCTACTATTGGTCACCGACCGAAAAATAGTCATTTATATGCAAATTTTAGTCGTTTTTTTAGTAACTAATTAGCCATTTTCTACTAGTGGATAGAAGGGGATGTCTCCCCCTGCTCGTCGGGGCTGCCATTCAACCTGTCAAATCTACTATGGATCAGTGTGGCGACGTCTCAATTCATATGCTGTTAGAATTCATGTTTTCTCAGAAACCCTAGCAATGCTCTATGTCACTCGTGTAACTCAATTATGTCAGATTATTTGATATTGATCATAGATTTACTTTTATTTTGGTCCAATTTTATTCACATTTGACCACACGATGTGATTGGAATTGTTGCTCCAATGAGGAAATGTTATATGGATTGATTTTCATCTTGGCATGTCTAGAGTCGTCAAGTACAAAATCTTGGTCTTTGAATAGTCTTGATACTTGTACATGTAGAAGCTGCGAGAGAAGAGTAAACAACTACATGGGATTTTTTTATCAATTTTTTTATTCAAATTTTTGCAAGTCATGATGGAGGAACCTACGTGTTCTGTCTCAGGTTGATCTACTGAGAGTTAGCGCAGAGTTTTCAAGACACTTTATTGGAAATGCAATTCTAGGAACATGTGACTAATCATGCACTCAACTTAATAGTAAGGTTTTAGAATTTTCTAAGAGTGTGGGTTCTGTGAGTTTTGCTATAATTGAAAACCTCAACATGGTATGAGAGTTTGTTTGACCAAAATTTTTGAAATAATTGTCACACTCACCTCATTGAAAAACACTTAGATACTAACCACCAACTCTTCCTTCTACTAACAACCCACTCAAGATACTAGTAAATATGTGAACATTTACTAATACCTATACTAATAAATATGTGGAAATTTACTAATACCTAAATTTTTGTGGAAAAGAAAAACCTAACCATGTTAAAAAATACTTGTGGAAGCTTTGCATCCATTTTTCTTAGTGAGGGCCTGACCTACACTCTAAAGAAATCTATGGTAGAAAAACTTTATAATCTACCTGTATCTTTGACAACAACATATCATGTGATAATTTGTTGTGATTAGGAGACACACATGTTACTTTTTATCATCAAGCCGATGATCTTGTCATGGTTTTGCAGCATTTGGTAAGAGGAAGATCACTAAATGTTTACTAAATGTTATTTACATATTTAAAATTTATCATGTTTTGTGTGCATTACTAAGGGCATTCTGTAACCCATACCCATGTGGTATGAACGTATTATGAGTGTCATTACTACGGCTACTTGTTGAAAATTGTTGAAGGAAAGTTGAAATCGGAAAGCCCAACTAAACTCCTCACAAGCAAGACAGAGTTTAAAACAGAAAGGTATCGTATAAAAATAAAAGGGCAAAACCAAAAAAATTAAAGGAGGTAGGTGAGATTTAAAATTTTATTATGTGGATATTCATGTTTATTTTGGAATGGTATTTATATAATTTTAGTTTAATTACCAATAATTATTAAAGATGATATAGATATACACAAATTAAAGTTTCAGATTTATGTTCAAATTAATTGTAGTTTAGATTATTTGTTTTTTTATAATTGAATTGAACAATTAAAAAAAATAAAGTAACATACCACTGGAGCGGTAGCGTTAGAAGAGATATGAAAATGACAAGATCATGAATATAACAATCAAAGTTCCCAAACACGGAACAAGGCCGAACACTCTACCGGTATTTGCAATATTGGGTGGAGTAAGATAAATATTGCGTGCATTGGTTGTGAGTCTGATTTTTATGGTGGCCGCAAAGCAGCGAATTTTGCCTCCCTTAATTGTGCAATGGATGATGGAAAGATTCCTTGGGGTGAATGTAATAATATATGACGTATTCTTGATAAAGATACTTGTTAGTTGACCTGGTGCCTAAGGAACCATTGTGGAATCCTTGACAATTCGTGCTTCCCCATGTATCGTCCACACATCTTTTCGTAATGCCACAATCATTAAAATCATGAATATGTATGTTAAATAAATAAAAGGACATCATGGATGATGTTAAATGGGAATGGCTAATTATATTTTGTTGGCTTCTGTCAGCTGAGTTTTCGGACCTCTTCTCATGAATGGAATGTTTATGTTGAAATGTTACTTTTAAGAGTCCCTGTGTAGAGCCGCTTTCCAATTTTAATTACTAGGTTTTTTGTCCTCCAGACGCTTTCCAAAAGAGATGAACAGTCAGTTTCAGTTTTTCTTTTGATCAGCGTAGCCCTTTTATTTGAAAAACAGATTTTTTTTAATGTGTTCGGGGACAGTCTCTGTTTTGGGTAAAACAAAGTACTTTTATTTTAAAAAACACAGTGAACAAATATTTTGTTTTTATATGAACGCGGGCGTTTTTATTTTAAAACACTATGGTCCCCACAAATTTCAATGTCTTGTTGATGTTGGAGGGTGCAATGTGTTCAATGCAATCGCATCTTATATTATATAGCAATCACCCTCCGCCGAATGCCAAGGACCGCGGGTGGTGTGGTCCATAATACCAAGCGTCATTACAATGTTTAATCGCAAGTTTGAATCAGGATCATTTTTGTTTATGGCCCGATTGCAATAACCAAATGGTGGACCCGGTCCATTTTTATATAGCACAGTTTAATATTTCATCGCAGGTACATTCCTTCAGTCGGAATCAGAAGTTTCGGTTTGAACCACTTGTTTTATTAAGTCATGGACCCGATGGCTTTATGAACTGAATTTTATAAGTCTATTTCATGTTACAATTGGCGCTTGCATCAGCAGGCCAAAACTGGACCTGAAGAGTTTTTATATGGCGGATTTCAAATTTCTTCGCGCGTCCAAAGCACCGATGTCAGCGCAAGGTTTTGTAACGCGAAAAGGTTCTTGTGATTTGGTTTAATCATTTTTCAGGTCCGGCGGTGTATTTTTTTGGTTCATCACGCAAATGAAATGTTTTATGATATATTTGTTTTATTATATAAACATATTTTTTTTAAACATATGTTATATAAACTTGCACGTAGTGTAAAGTGGACCCGACAACCTTTTTAAATAGATTTATTTTAAAGTTTTTAAAATATATTTTTTATATATAGTTTGTAATGTGTTTATGTTATATGCATGGCATATAAAAGTAAAAAGGCACGAACGCATTTGTAACAGGCAAAGTGAAAAGTTTTATTTGGTATTGCACAACAGAGTGCAGAAAAAACACAATAGTATTATTTTGAAACAGTGTGAGACAGAGTGAAATTTTTGAACTGCGTCTGAAGTAGTCTTGTGTTGTAATCCCTCTGTTGGAGGAAGAATTTGTAACAGTTTGTTTTTGCTATTTAATATAAGTTTTAACAGTGTGAAACTCTGTCTCCTGTCAGTGCAAATTTTTTATCTCTCTGTGTTATAGAGGAGAGTATTATTCTCTCTAGTTTGTTCTAGAATTTTCATAAATTCCAACATGGTATCAGAGCTAGTCCAGGCTCTTTGAAGGTCAAAAAAGTTGAAGGAAGGATTTATTTGTTGCAGCAACTTCTCTAGCAGAGTGAAGACTCAGTCAAGAAGAATCCAAGGTATTTCTCAAGTCATTTTTTGTGTGTTACTGTTGAAGATATTTAGTTGTTTTAAAAACACAGTCAAGTATTTTGAAGCATAGTTAAGAGTGCAAGAATGGCTGGAGCCAGCACTAGCATGGGTATTGGAAATACCCAGCTCCCACAATTTAATGGGAAAAACTATGACTACTGGGAAATAACCATGAGAGCCCGGTTTGCTTCCCAAGACTTATGGGAACTTTTTGAGGATGGATTTGAAGAGCCAGCATATGAAAATGAGTTTAATGATTTAACTCAGGCAGAGAAGGAACTGGTGAAGAGCAATAAGAAGAAGGACTCTAGAGCCCTATACTTTTTGTATCAAGCAGTGCATGAGAGTGTGTTTCCAAGGATAGCAGCAGCCAAGAGATCCAAAGAAGCATGGAAAACTCTCAATACAGCCTATAAGGGCATGGAGAAAGTGAAGACAGAAAAACTACAGTTGCTGAGGAGAGACTTTGAGACTCTCTGCATGAAGGAGTCAGATAAAATTGACTCATTCTTCACACATGTGATTGAAATGGTCACACAGATAAGGTCTCATGGAGAGACTCTTGAAGAAAGGAGGATTGTGGAAAAACTCTTGAGAAGTATACCCTCAAGGTTTGATGTGATTGTCACCACCATAGAAGATACCAAGGATCTCACAAAATTTTCAGTGGATGAGCTACATGCATCACTGATGACACATGAGTAGATATTGGGTAGAAATGAAAAATCATCTCTAGAGCATGCCTTTAAGACCCAGATGTCTTTCGGAAGAGGAAGAGGGAATGACAGAGAGAGGAAGAGGCAGAAGCCAAAACAGAGGTGGAAGAAACAGTCCAACAAATGCTCAAGGAAGGGGCAGCAAACCAAGTCAGCATCAAGGCCAAGGCAGTAGCCAACAAAATGGTCAGCAACATGCTCAAGGACAAAGGTATGATAAATCCAATGTCCAATGTCACTATTGTAAAAAATATGGACATTATGCAAATGAATGTAGAAAGAAGCAGCATGATATGGGTAATAGAAAAAATGCAAATTTTACTAGAGAAAATATCAGCCAAGATAAATTGTTTTTAGCTTGTAATATGGCCAAGGAAAAGAGTGAATATTTATGGTTTCTAGACTCCGGTTGTAGTAACCATATTAGAGGAAACTTAGCCATGTTTTCTATGTTAGATGAGAGTGTGAAGTCACAAGTCACACTAGGGACTGATAGTAAATTTCTGTTATGGGAAAAGGAGATGTAAATGTTTTAACAAGGAAAGGTGAAAATAAATCCATAGAGATGTCTATTATGTTCTAGGAATGAAATGTAACCTCTTAATTATTGTAAAGCTTGTTCAAAAGGGGTACAATGTTTTATTTGAGGATGATGTTTGCACCATCATGGATAAACCACCCAGCAAACAATGTATTGCTGAAGTGAAGATGACAAGGAACATGATGTTCCCTCTCAGGATGAGAGCAGATTTGAAAAATGAAGAAGAAGTAGCAACAGTGAAACAAGATGATTTCCAAAGCGAACCAAAAGATGAAAATTGGTTGTGGAACTTGAGATTTGGACATCTCAACTTTGAAGGTGTTAACTTGATGAACAGAAAAGGAATGGTAATAGGTTTTCCATTGATTGAGAAACCGGATAGCCTTTGTGAAGTTTGTATCTTGGGGAAACAACATAGAGAAATTTTTCCTTCTGGGAAAAGAATAAGGGCAAAGGAACCCTTAGAGATTGTCCAGTTAGATTTATGTGGACCAATGCAAACTCCATCACTTGCTAGCAGCCATTACATGTTAACATTTATTGATGATTTTACTAGAAAAACTTGGGCTTATTTTTTGAAAAACAAAAGTGAAGTGTTTGAAAGATTTTGAAATTTCAAAGCACTTGTGGAAAACCAAAGTGGGCTACATATAAAATTCCTAAGGACTGGTAGAGGAGGTGATTATATCTCTAAATATTTTCTACGCTTTTGTAGAGAAAATGGGATTCATAAGCAGTTTACAACTAGATATACTCCGTAGCAAAATGGATTTGCCGAAAGGAAGAATAGAACAATAATGGACATGGTAAGGAGTATTTTAAAGGAAAAGAATTTTATTAATGATTATTGGGCTGAGGTTGTACATTTTGCAGTGTACATCCTAAATAGATGCCCTACAAAATCATTCATGAACAAAGTGTCAGAATATGCATGGAGTGGCACAAAGAAAGGTGTCACACACATGAAATTTTTTTTGATGTGTGGTTTATGCACACATTCCAGATCAGCTAAGGAAGAAGTTGGACAGCCAGGGGGAGAAATGTATTTTCATTGGATACAGTGAGGAATCCAAAGCCTATAGGTTGTACAACACATCCACCAAGAAGTTTATTGTGAGAAGAGATGTTCAGTTCTTTGAGGATAGAAATTGGAAAGAAGCTACGGATGAGGAAATTAATGCCATAGAAAGAAACAAGACATGGGATTTGGTTGAACTCCCAAAAGGTAAATATGTCATTGGAGTTAAATGGGTCTACAAGACCAAGAGTAATGCTGAAGGAAAAATAGACAGACACAAGGCAAGACATGTTGTCAAAGGGTATAAGTAGAAGCATGGGATAGACTATGAGGAAACTTTGGCACCGGTTGCTAGAATGGAAACCGTGAGAGTAGTGCTGTCCATAGCAGCACAAAACAAGTGAAAATTTTACCAAATGGATGTGAAGTCAGCATTCCTAAATGGAGTGTTAATGGAAGAGGTTTACATTGAACAACCTCTCGGCTATGAAAAGAAAGGCCAAGAGCACAAAGTGTGCAAGTTGAAGAAAGCTCTTTATGGGCTAAAGAAAGCGCCAAGAGTGTGGTATAGTAGAATAGACTCCTATCTACTGGAAAATGGATTTGAAAAGTGTGAGGGAGAACCCACCCTTTACATCAAAGAAAAGGATGGTAAAATGTTAATTGTGGTTTTATATGTCAATGATGTTATTTTCTCAGGTAATGATGATTACCTTATTGAAAATTTTAAAACAGTCATGAAAGAAGAATTTGAAATGACTAACATGGGTTTTTTGAGATACTTCTTAGGAATATAAGTAGAACAAGATGAAAATGGGATTTTTATCTCACAAGAAAAATATCTAATGAAGTGCTGGAAATATTTAATATGCAGGAGAGTAAAGCAGCAATCACTCCCAAAGTGATGGGATTAAAACTCAGCAGAGAGGATAGAAACAAGGATTTTGATCCTAGTTTGTACAAGAGCATAGTTGGCAGCCTCATGTATTTGACTGCAACTAGGCCCGATATAACACATGCTGCTAGTTTGATTTCCAGATTCATGGAGAAGCCAAAGGATGCACATTGGCAGGTAGTGAAGAGAATTCTGAGGTATGTTAAAGGCACTAAAAGGTTTCGTATTTTATATACTGCTTCAGAATTTTCAAATTTAATTGCATACACTGATAGTTATTGGGCTGGAAGTGTAGATGATCGGAAGAGCACTTCCAGTTATGTTTTTCACATGGGTTCAGGAGCCATTTCATGGGCTTATAAAAAACAACGTATTGTAGCATTATCTACAGTAGAGGTAGAATATGTGGCAGCTACATCAGCAGTTGTCTACTCAATTTAGTGTTCCTAAATTGATATCATAAATTGTCAACCAGGGCTAGTAAACTGTTGAAGTGAAGTGCACTATATGTGCCTAGGTATCTTCTTCCTACTTCATTTTGCTTAGTGTTTTTCTAGTGTTTTTTATTTTTTGTTTTTATCCTAAGGGGAAAAGAACTAAATTGCTGACAAAGAGAAGTTACTGATCACACTAAAACAGAATAAAAACTACTCTATACTATGAATGGTACCAATAAAAGAAAATGCTAATCCACAAATTGTAAAGCTAATAAGAAAATTAAATCATAACATTAACTTTAGTCCAATTCATTTTATTAGAGGTATGTTGGAACAAACTGAGAAAAGGATTATTTTGATGTAATGAGGTTCTCTTTAGTAAACAACAAGTTAAAACATCACAGAGAAAACCTTATTCGTTGTTAGAAATTTGTTGGAACATTTTGAGAAAAGATTTTCTGCAATGTAGTAAGGAACCCTATGCGAAAATAACTTATGACACTAGAATTAAATCATTCTGCAACTCAAAATGTTACTATTAAGCTTCATTCAAGGGTTATAGATCTCTTGGAACAAATTGGGAAAATGGTTGTTTGTAAAATTATGAGAGATTGCAGAACAATCAAGAAATCAAAATGATACAACTAATTCTTGTTCATATGATAATGATGTGTTAGAAGAAGTTGAGAACAAGAGAAGATTATAAAATAATGACGGTCTTTTAATTCTAATTAACAGGACTGAAATGCAATTAACTAATAGAACTGAAATGCAACAAACAGAACTGAACTAAAATGCAACTAACTCAAGAGTACTACAGCTATATCTCATTCACGCATTAGTGATATATTGGAACAACTCATGAGAACAATATTGACTGTAATATTCAATGTAAGTAAATGACATAAGCATGATGCAAGAGGATAAACTCAGAAAACTGCCAAAGTTAAGAACAAAACAGAGTTAAAGGTCACTTATCTAGAAAATATGCACAAAGCCTTTCGGACAATAGGAGCCCTCTACCATCATATTGGCACACAAATCCTTAACTCCTTAAAGTTTCTTCAGATCATGCATCAAAGTTATACTTCTTTCATTAAAGGAAAAACACTCAGAAACAGAGTATCACAGTCTTTGAGAATTAACAACAAAACATCAACTAACTGTTTCTCGGTTCACCGAGTAATTTTTATAAGAAAATACATAACTGTCATTCAGTAGAAATAGGCATAGGTGTATTTTATAATCAAAATAGATGTAGAAATTCTGTTGAGGACTCATATTTTGCTGAAGACGCCTGCAGAGTCCTTATCCTTGTATAAGTCTGCTTCTTGGTTTTGGCTTTGTCCACGTGCATAACCACTTTCAGATTTTTGCTCAGCCTTCGTGGAGGACAAGGAATGATGTAGGAGAGTTCTGTAATTCAACCATATGCGTATTTCCCTCAAATGAAACCTTTAACCTGTGTAAACATAAATATGGCTACGAAATATGCGACTAGCTACAGAATGACTGCATTCTGTAGCTAAGTCTGCTAAAAAATCACTATGACAACAAAACCACAAAAGTATAATAAGTCAGTCATTGCATGCATTCTTAAAGTGATTTTAATCATTTCTATTGATCTTTTAAGCCTATAGCTAATAAAGGAAAAATGGAATGAAGTCAAATTTGGTGAAAGGAAAGGACATTTTTAGGGCTCAACATTACCCCACTAGAAAACTTTTGCATGTCCTCATGCAATCAATCCATGTATTCTGAAACTTCAGCCAGAACATCTAGCTTCCTTTTTCTTCTTTATTTAGTGTTCAATGGCATCCCAGGCTTCCTTATGACCAATTTGAACCTCAGATTTATAAGTGCCCTATTCAATTTCTTGTTTTTCTTCTTCAGTTTCTCACTAGCCTTGTACAATTTTTCCATTTGCAAAGAGAGAGTTGTGTTCATTTCACTTTTCAGTTTGATTTGTTCCCTAAAAATTTCATTTTCATTTTTTATATGCCTATTGAGTACTTCCAATTCATATTTGTCTCTTCTCAGCACTTCAATTGAAGATTCTTGTGGGCTAGGAGTTCTTTCTCTGTTTTCTGAGGCTCTTTTTTCTAATGATTCAACATAATTATAGATATGTTGTTGGGCTGGGTCTACCTCCGGAGTTCCTCTATCAGGATCTTCTTCGTACTGGTACTCAGGAGATTTGTCAGTTGGTGTCTCTTCATCTTCAATATGTATGATTCTTGTTTGTTTAACTCTTGTCTTCTTCAATATGTTTTTAAGTCTATGACTTCTTCTCAATTTAGATGGTCCCTCACCTCTATCCTTAGCATCCTTTCTTATTATCTTTTCCTTTTTGAGCTGTTTCTTGATTTTGGCTAATTTTTCAAAGATAATTTCCTCACTGTATTCTTGTATTGATTTATCAGTTTTAATTTCAACAGATTTGACAATTTTTCCTCTCCTGCTTCTTCTTACAAGTTTCCCTTCAGACATAATTTCTTAGGTTCTTCAAAATGATTTCTCAAGAGCAACTCATCCCAACTGTCTCCTACCTTTTTCAAATGATGCTCAATTAGAATTTTAACTAGGCCATGATGATATAAGGTGGTTTCTAAGATCTGACCCCTTTTTTGGACATTAGAAGTCATCCTCTTTAGGTTATGGAGCAAGAAAATGGGTAAATTTATTTCTTCATCTAGGAAATTCATCATAAGTCGGATGTGATAAACATATAGGGTGTCAAATCTTCCTTCACAGGTTATAAAATTTTGTAGAATTAGCAACATATTTCGCCATTTATTTTTCAAGGATGAACTAGGAATGCCTTTCTTGAAAATTGAAATATCCATACCTGGTGTTTTTAGCATCTGTCTCCATGCTTCATTGTGAAATTCCTTGTTTTTAAACCATCGTTCACCTTGCCTTGGCAACTCTGTTGCTTCTGCTATGAAGGATTCTGTGATAATGAACTTGACATCACCTATTTCAACTTCTGGCTCGTTGAATGACCGGGCAAATGACTTGGTGACCTCCTTGTGAAATCCATTGAACTTCTCCAAAAACTTTAGCCATCCAACCTGCTGTAACATCTCTTTAATATGTTGGTAACCTTCTAGATATTTGGTTTTGACCGGCTCGGACCTTACAATAAGTCCCATGGCTCCTTTTCCTCAACTTCAATTTACTGCTCTGTTACTTCTCTCCTATTCGAGGTAAAAATGGTTGTAGAGGATTGTATCACCCTAAAGATGACTTCTCTATTTCTGCAGAAAGGAATTGGCTACAGAAAAATGAGATGAAGTGGATATGGGATGAGTGAAATACGGTGAGGGTAAATCATACAAATGATTGAGTTTGAGAGTTCTCATGGAGTAAAAGACCGTGGCGAAATCTCATAAGGATTTAAAAATCATCAATGAATATTTTGGGTTAGTTACATGACCTAATAGGTCACTTCAAGTACTAACCGTTAACTTTTAATAAATTATGATTTGATATGGAGCGGAATGGAAGGGATTTGTTCAAGGATTTTATGATAATATTGATCAATATTAATAATAAAAATAACTTTATGAAACATACATATGACTTAACCATACTATATCTTTCATAATCTACTATCATAATAATTTCACACAATTTTACCTTAACCCTTCTTTTGATTTTTGTTGTTTTAATATGCTTTGTCTTTCCTTTGAAAATTATTGATCTTTCAGTCTTCATAATCCTTATGATTTTTCTTGTTGAAGTAGGTTTGCAGGATCAATTTGCTGCTAAACAAGTGGTTGTTGAATGGTTTACTGCAGAATATCTCGCTGCAAAATGTCTGGCTGCAGAATGTACCTATAAAAGCTTTGAGACATGGAATGAAATGATTTGAAATATAGATGGAATAAAGTATGAAATGAAATAAAATGGATCATGAAATATAGTGGAATGAATCATGAATGAAGTGAAATATGATGGAATGAAATGGATCATAAATGTGGAGTGGAATGAAATACGAAAAGTGGGCCTGCAACTTATGATTTGTAATACTCAATTGCAGAAAAAGATTAATTTTGAAAATCTTAAATGAAATGAGATGGATCATGAAATGGAGTGAATGAAGTATGGATGAATGGAGTGAATGAAATATGGATGAAGTGAGATATGGTGGAATGAAATGGATCATAAGTGGAATATGATATGTAAAGTGAGCCTGCACTTATGATTTTATGATAGTTGTTTGCAGAAAAAGGACAATTTTGAAAAGCTAAAGTGTCAGAATGATTCTGATTTTCACTTTATCTTTTATGTATAAACATGCTAATCAATGATTAGTTTTCATGTTTATACTTTTTCTTTTCTTTTTTTAGCATTTGATTTCAGAGAATACAATTAAGTTGATGAAGAATAAGGATTCTTCTTCATTAACTTCACATCACTATTCTCTTGGAATCTCCTGAAAAATTCTTCTCTTGAAAGTGGCTTATGATACAGTTTCAAGCTATGACCATTTACAATAAAAGTGACCTTATCTTCATCTATTGTCCTGATTTTTATTGCTCCATTGTCAAAAAATTTCACAATTTCATATGGCCCAAGCCAATGTGTTTGGAATTTACCTTGGAAATATTTGAACTTTGAATCAAACAAGAGGGCCCAGTCACCTTCTTTGAATTTATTTTCCTTAATGTACTTATCATGCCATCTAGTCCTTTGTTGTTGGACTATATTTGTTCTCTGGACTGCATCTTGTCTGATCTCATCCAATTCATTAATCTGCTCCAATCTGTGCTTTTGTGCCTCTGTTAGATCAAGTCCTAGCTGAACTTCCATTTTAAAAGTTTGAATCTGAAACTCTATGGGAAACAAAACTTGTTTTCCATAAACAAGTTCATAGGGAGTATGGCCTGTTGTGCTTCTCCATGTAGTTCTATAGGCCCACAAGGCTTCAGGAAGCCTGTCTGCCCAATCTCTTCTATGTAAATGAACAGTCTTTGTTAGGATCCCTTCAATGACCTTATTGGTAGATTCCACTTGACCATTTGCTTGTGGATGATAGGGAGTAGATTTTATGTGTCTGATTTTGTACCTCTCCATCATTTGTTCCACTAGCCTTGATGTGAATTGAGCTCCTTGATCTGTAACAATTTCTCTTGGGACACCAAAACGAGTAAAAATATCCTCAAAAAGAAAATTAACTACAGATGCTTCAGTAGCAGAAAGTAATGGCTTGGCCTCTACCCATTTGGTAACATAATCAGTGCAAAATAATATATATTTCTTTTGTCTTGATGGAGGACTAATAGGTCCTACAAAATCTAAAGCCCATTTTTCAAAAGGTTCAATATGTACCTGAGGCTACAATGGCATCTCACCTGAAGGAGAAGGTTTCCCTACCCTTTGGCAACTGTCACACCTTTTGACATAATCTTTAGCATCTTTAAAAAGGGATGGCCAATAGTATCCTAAATGAAGGACCTTATAAGCTGTCCTTTTATCAGCAAAGTGTCCGCCACAAGGTTCATCATGACACGCCTTGAGGATCTCAGGCATCTCATCTTCCCGAACACATCTCCTAATGATAAAGTCTGGACCTGTTTTGTATAACTCATTAGCAACCCATGAATATTTTGCACTGTCATAAATGATCTTTCTTTTGTCTCTTGCATTCATTATTGAAGGAAATTTCCCTGAAACTAGATAATTAGCAATGTCAGCAAACCAAGGAGTTTGAGTAGAAATTGCAAAAAGATATTCATCGGGGAATTGATCTTCAAATGGAGTATTGTATTTAATGTTTTGGAGTCTAGATAGGAAATCAACTACTGTATTTTGTTTCCCAGGCCTATCTAGAATGGTGATGTTGAATTCCTGTAAAAGAAATAACCATCTTATGACTCTGCCATTAGTAATTGATTTGTTCATTAGATATTTAATTGCAAAGTGATCTGTGTGAACAAAAGTTTCATAGCCTGTTATATAGTGTCTGAATTTATTTATGGCATGAACAACAACTAAGAACTCTTTTTCAGTTACAGTATAATTTAACTCTGAAGGAGTCAAATTTTTACTTGTATAGTAGATGGCATAAGGAATCGGGTCTTTTTGTCCCAATACTGCTCCTAAAGCTGTATCCGAGGCATCTGTTGAAATATGAAAAGGTAATTTCCAGTTAGGTCCCCTTAAAATAGGTGCTTCAGAGATTTTTATTTTCAGGGTCTCAAAGGCTAACTGGAAATCAGGATTCCATTTGAATTCATAGTCCTTGGTAAGTAATTTTAAAAGTGGAGATGCTATCTTGGTGAAGTTTTCTATAAACCTTCGATAATATCCTGTAAATCCTAGAAAAATCCTAACATATTTTTGACAACTTGGAACAGATAAGTTAGAGATGACTTCAACTTTTGACTCATCAACTCTAATCCCATCCCCTGAAATGTGATGCCCCAAAACAATTCCTTCAGTAAACAACATAAAACACTTCTCATGACTTAGTGAAAGATTTGCTTCTTTACATCTCTTTAAAAAAATTTCCAAGTTTACTAAGGCTTCTTCAAATGTGTTTCCATAGACTGTGAAATCATCCATATATACCTCTACACAATCATGTATTAGATCTGAAAAGATTCCTAGTACTTCCCTTTGAAATGTTGCAGGTGCATTGCATAGTCCAAATGGCAATACTCGGTAAGCATAGGTACCCCAAGGACAGGTAAATGTGGTTTTGTCTTGATCTTAAAGTGCTACTTGAATTTGATTATAACCACTAAACCCATCTAAAAATGAGAAGTACTTTTTGCCAGCTAATGTATCTAACACCTGATCTATGAAAGGTAGGGGAAAATGATCTTTAAGAGTAGATTTGTTTAATTCCCGGTAGTCAATACATACCCTCCATTTACCATTTTTATTTGGCACAATTACCAAAGGAGAAACCCACTGACTATCTGAAATGGGATAGATAAAGTTGACATTTAACAATTTCTGCAATTCTTCTTTAACAATCTCCCTAAGGTTTGGATTCATCCATCTTTGAGGTTGTCTGATTGGTTTACAATTTTCCTCTATGTAGATGTGATGAGTGCAAGTCTTAGGGCTTATCCCTTTCATATCAGTGTACTCCCATGCATATGCAGAAGAATTTCTCTGTAATATCTTGACTAGATTTTCTTGTTGAGATTTCTCTAGGTTCTTGTTTATGTTTAAAGTTTTACTTGGAAATATCTCAATTGCAGAGCTGCCAAATTTATCCATGGAATAAAGAGACATCTGTCTTGATGATAAAAACTCAATGTTGGATTCTTCTTTAAATTTTTCATATTTGTATTCTGAAGAGGATTCAAAATTTTCTAAGGTATTCAGAATCTGGCTATCTTCACTAATTTCTGAAATTGTGAAGAGAGGTTGTATGTCTTCTTCATCCTCAATCCATTGAGTATCATCTAATTATGTAATTGTTTTTGTTGGAGGATACAAAGTAAATTTCTTGGTTGAACTACCATCAGAGATGTACATATCACCGGATCTACAGCTAATGAAAGCATCAGCTGTAGCTAACCAAGGTCTTCCTAATATAATAGGATGTCCTCCTAGATTATTTTTAGGAGTTAGGATCATAAAATCCACAGGGTACTCCCAAGAATCTAAGGACACTGGAATGTCTTCTATTACCCCATTAGGTTTAATCAAAGATCTATCTGCTAATTTTAATAATGTGGGTGTAAAAAGAAGATTAGCGAGTTTTAGTTTATCCATGATTTGCCTACTCATGATATTGATTGTTGCTCCTAAATCAATAAGTGTGTTTTGGATCTCAGTTCCATTGATGTGTATTTTAACAACTGGATTTCCTGGGTCTAGATACTTTGGAATAGAAATCTTACCCATCATGATGTCTGCTATTTTTCCTGCCAGTTGAATTTTCTTTGTCTCTTTTATTCTTTTTCCTGTTTTTTTCATGCTCAACTCCTTTATTGTCTTTGCTAAGATTGGAATTTCCTTGATGGCTTGTAGTAATCAGATCTTAGTACAAACATTCCTTAGCTCATCTAGGAAATCATAATTAGGCACCATAATTTATTTTTCTACACCCTTATCAATTTGTAATCTTTCTGGAAAGGGAGGTGTAGAAGTGAATGTTGATGGCTGCTCTAACATAGGAGTTGAAATTATTGGTTCTTTTTGTTTTGATTTTTCAATATTTGGGTCTTGAAAAGATGTGTTCTCTTCAAGACTTTTATTTACCCGTAGAGAATATTCCTCAGAGTTGTTTTTCTCTTGTATGATTACAGAAGGTTTCTTCTTTTCAAGTATTCTTCCAGACCTAAGTTGAACATCATTAAGGTATAAAGGAGTAATCAAATAGGTTGGGAAATGTTGGCCTTGTATCATGTATGTGTTCTAAGGATTTTTATTTTTGGGGTTTGGTATGGGTTGGGTAGGTAACTGATTTTATTTCTGAGGAAATCGTAATGGAAGCGGTGGATTTTGATGTTGTGGATTTTGTTGAGGAGGGAAATTTGAATATGGTGAATAACATGGTGGATATTGATAATACTGAGAGTATCTTCCATAGGGATTTTGTGCTCCTTGTGCCCAAGTTTGAGATTGATTTTAGAATTGGGGCCAAGGTTGCTGCCAAGAATTCCAATTTGGTGGGGGTTGATTATACAGCTGATCATGGAATCCTTGTGTTTGAGGTCCTTGCCAAGGCTTCCTAGAGACAAAATTGAGAGATTTTGTGGAATTTGTAGGGGTTTATTCTTGAAAGACAACTTTAAGACTAGGAAGTGAAGGAAAAATCTTGGTCTCATGTTTTTCTGAACAAATTACACAAGTCTCTACTATTTTTTCATCCAAAGGGCACTCTCTCAAGTCATGCTTCTTTCTACATTTGGGACAAAATATTTCTAAGGCATCAGAGTCAACGTTTTTCTTGTTTTGTAACTTAAGGGTGTCTATTTGTTCACTAAGACTCCCTAAAATTTCAAATTTGAATTCATCAATCATATGTCCTATTTTTTCCCTACTTATTGTCCCAGAAGCAGACTTACTTGCCCTTGCAAGAGCAGGGTCTCTTGGTCCTTTTACAATTTTAGATTTCCCTCTTGAAAGGTTGATACATAATTAAACTATTTCAGGTAATGTGAGCTGAGATATATCCCCTTTTCCCATCATATTAAGGATATCTAGCCATTCATCCCTAATTGTCTTCAACAAGATAGCTTTCAAAGTATCGTGATCTAAGTTTTCCATTTTTTCTCTCTTGATATTATAGTTAAATCTTTCGAACAAATCTTCCAAATTTTCATCCTCTTTTCGTATAATTTTAAACACTTCCTCCTTATGGTTGACTGGCATACAGTAATCCAAATACCTCTCTATAAATTCCTGTTTCGTGTCTTCCCATGTCCTAATAGAACTGTTGATTAAAGTCATAAACCATTTTAATGCTGCTCCTTTCAAAGTTGAAGGGAATAGTTTAAGCTTTTGGGCATCTTGTAAGTAATCATAGGTTCTACATAGGACTTCAAATTCAAATGGGAAAGTTTCATGATCTTCACTTTTGATTCCATAAAATTTTGGAAGGACAAAGGGTGAAATATTTTTCATAGTTGTATTGGTTTCTTCATCTACTATAGGAAACCCAAAAGAGCTTCCCATTTCCCTTCTACCTCTTCCTCTGCCTCCTTCTTCACCTCTACCTCCTTATCCTTCTACACCTATACCTCCTTCTCCTCTACCTCTACCTCTACCTCCTCCAGATAGTGCATGTTCTCCATTAAAGACTCCTCCTCCCCCTTCTTCTGCCATGGTTGATTCTTCTGTGGAAGTGGAAAAGTTTATGTCTCTAGAAGGGATCCTTGAATATTCTTCTAAGACAGGTTCAGTGGATGAAGTGGAAGGTATTTCTGATGGAATATCTGATCTTAAGTCTTCTGGAATTCTATGATCAGTATAGTATGGGATGTGGGTTTGAGTTGGAGGTGTGCTGCCTCTTGGTCTTGGTGGAACAAGTGGTGTTCTAGGAATCAAGCTTCTGCTTCTTATAAATCTACCCCTTGAGTCTCTTTCTCTATGCATATCATTGTTTTTGGGAGGTAAGAAATAAGGCTACCTAGTTACACTTCCCCGGCAACGGTGCCAAAATGTCTACTCAACTTAGTGTTCCTAAATTGATATCATAAATTGTCAACCAGGGCTAGTAAATTGTTGAAGTGAAGTGCACTATATGTGCCTATGTATCTTATTCCTACTTCATTGTGCTTAGTGTTTTTCTAGTGTTTTTTATTTTTTGTCTTTATGCTAAGGGGAAAAGAACTAAATTACTCGAAAAGAGAAGTTACTAATCACACTAAAACAGAATAAAAACTACTCTAAACTATGAATGGTACCAAGAATAGAAAATGCTAATCGACAGATTGTAAAGCTAATAAGAAAAGTAACTCATAACATTAACTTTAGTCCAATTCATTTCTTTAGAGGTATGTTGGAACAAACTGAGAAAAGGATTAGTTTGATGTAATGAGGTTCTCTTTAGTAAACAACAACTTAAAACATCACAGAGAAAACCTTATTTGTTGTTAGAAATTTGTTGGAACATTTTGAGAAAAGATTATCTACAATGTAGTAAGGAACCCTATACTAAAATAACTTATGACACTAGAATTAACTCATTCTGCAACTCAAAATGTTACTATTAAGCCTCATTCAAGGGTTATAGATCTCTTGGAACAAATTGGGAAAATGGTTGTTTGTAAAATTATGAGAGATTGCAGAACAGTCAAGAACTCAAAATGATACAACTAATTCTTGTTCATATGATAATGATGTGTTAGAAGAAGTTGAGAAAAAGAGAAGCTTATAAAATAATGAGGGTCTTTTAAGTCTAATTAACAGGACTAAAATGCAATTAACTAATAGAACTAAAATGCAACGAACAAAACTGAACTAAAATGCAACTAACTCAAGAGTACTACAGCTATATCTCTTTCACGCATTAGTGATATATTGGAACAGCTCATGAGAGAAAGATTGACTGTAATATTCGATGTAAGTAAATGACATAAGCATGATGCAAGAGGATAAACTCAGAAAATTGCCTAAGTTAAGAACACAACAGAGTTAAAGGTCACTTATCTAGAAAATATGCACAAAGCCTTTCGGACAGTAGGGGCCCTCTACCATCATATTGGCACACGAATCCTTAACTCCTTAAAGTTGATTCAAATCATGCATCAGAGTTATACTTCTTTCATTAAAGGAAAAATGCTCAGAAACAGAGTATCACAGTCTTTTAGAACTAACAACAAAACATCAACTAACTGTTTCTCGGTTCACCGAGTTATTTTTATAAGAAAATACATAACTGTCATTGAGTAGAAATAGGCATAGGTGTCTTTTATAATCAAAATCGAACTAGAACTCGTGTTGAGGACTCGTATTTTGTTGAAGACACCTGAAGAGTCCTTATCCTTGTAGAAGTCTGCTTCTTGGTTTTGGCTTTGTCCGCGTGCATAACCACTTTTAGATTTTTGCTCAGCCTTCGTGGAGGACAGGGAATGATGTATGAGAGTTCTGGAATTCACCCATATGCTTATTTCCCTCAAATGACACTCGTAACCTGTGTAAACATAAATATGGCTACGGAATATGCGACTAGCTACAGAATGACTGCATTCTGTAGCTAAGTCTGCTAAAAAATCACTATGACAACAAAACCACAAAAGTATAATAAGTCATTCATTTCATGCATTCTTAAGGTGATTTTAATCATTTCTATTGATCTTTTAAGCCTATAGATGATAAAGGACAAATGGAATGAAGTGAAATTTGGTGAAAGGAAAGGACATCTTTAGGGCTCAACAGCAGCGTGTCAAGCAATCTAGATGAGGAGGATTTTAAGAACTTTGTGCCAGAAGAAAGCAAAAGGAACAGTGATTTTTTGTCACAATAGCTCAGCTATTGCATTATCTAATAATTCTGTGTTTCGCAAGAGAACGAAACACATTGACACAAAGTTTCATTACATCAGGGAATTGGTAAATAATGGAGAAATTGTTTTGGAACACTGTTGAACTTAGGAGCAGTTTGCAGACATTCCGACCAAGCCATTGGGGTAGAAGAGTTTTGAGTTTTTGAGGAAAAGCGTGGGTATGACTGATAACCTAGCAATTGAAAGTAAGGGGGAGTGTTGAAATTTTACTTTCAACAGTCCCTGTGCAGAGCTGCTTTCCAATTTTAATTACCAGGTTTTTTGTCCTCCAGCCACTTTCCAAAGGAGATGAACATTCAGTTTCAGTTTTTCGTTTGATCGACGTAGTCCTTTTATTTGAAAAAGAGAGTTTTTTTATGTGTTATGGGACAGTCTATGTTTTGGGTAAAATAGAGTACTTTTATTTTAAAAAACACAGTGAACAAATATTTTATTTTTATATGAACGTGGGCGTTTTTATTTTAAAACCCTATGGTCCCCGCAAAATTCAGTGTCTTGTTGATGTTGGAGGATGCGATGCGTTCAATGCAATCGCATGTTATATTATATAACAATCGCCCTTCGTCGAATGCCAAGGACCGGGGGTGGTGTGGTCCACAAGACCATGCGGAATTACAATGTTTAATCGCAAGTTTGAATCGGGAGCTTTTTTTTTATGGCCCGATTGCAATAACAAAATAGCGGACCCGGTCCATTTCTATATAGCATAGTTTAATATTTCATCACGGGTCCGTTCCTTCAATCGGAATCAGAAGTTTTGGTTTGAACCATTTGTTTTATTAATTCACTGACCTGATGGATTTATGAACCGGATTTGATAATTCTATTTCACATTACAATTGGTGCTTGCGTCAGCAGGCCAAAACCGAACTCGAAGAGTTTTTATATGGTGGATTCGAAATTTCATCGCGCATCCAAAGCATCGACTTCAGCACAAAGTTTTGTAATGCGAAAAGGTTCTTGTGATTTTGTTTAATCCTTTTTCAGGTCCGGTGGTGTATTTGTTTGGTTCATCGTGCAAATGAAATTTTTTATGATATATGTGTTTTATTATATAAACATATTTTTTTTAAACATATGTTATATAAACTTGCGCGAAGTGTAAAGTGTGCCCGACAACCTTTTTAAATAGATTTATTTTAAAGTTTTTAAAATAGATTTTTTATATATAGTTTGTAATGTGTTTAAGTTATATGCTCAACATATAAAAGTAAAAAGGCCTGAACGCATTTGTAACAGACAAAGTGAAAATTTTTATTTGGTATCGCAGATCAGAGTGCGGGAAAAACACAACAGTGTTATTTTGAAACACTATGAGACAGAGTGAAATTTTTGAACTGCATCTGAAGCAGTCTTGTGTTGTAATCCCTTTTTTGGAGGAATAATTTGTAACAGTTTGTTTTTGTTATTGAATATAAGTTTTAATAGTTTGAAACTCTGTCTCCTGTGAGTGCAAAATTTTTATTTCTCTGTGTTATAGAGGAGAGTATTATTCTCTCTGGTTTGTTCTGGAATTTTTATAAATTCCAATAGTTTATAGGTAGCTTGGCTGAATAGGTATTATTCTCACTTTCTAACTCACTTGAACATCATTGTTTTAATTTCAAAAATTTCACTCATTTCCCTTCTATTTCACACATTATCTCTAATATCAATTTGTATATTATGCTATCTCATATGATATAAATATATAATTTATCGTATAATGCATAATTTAAATTTAACATATGAAAAATATAATACATATTTATTTATTGGAAACATATTATATATATAAATATAAATATATATATATATATATATATATATATATATATATATATATATATATATATATATATATATATATATATATATATATTAACATGGCATTCTTTTCTCAGCCGAGTCGATGTTTCACTTGTTCTTTCTCCAACTAGGCACCTTTGTGTTAATTTGAATGTACATAATCCAAAGAGTGGATACCATTATAGTCAACTATAACATCTCATTTTGGGCTCCAACACAAGTTTCATAGAAGAATCTCAATGTTGCAATCTACAAGATTCACATATTCGATTTTACAATAGAATTATAATCACAATTTAATATACATTATAGGATTTGTTACATTCATCTTGTAGCTCAAACCATCCTAGCATCATGAACAAAATTATGGTTAAATGATTATAATAATAATCCTCAATTTCAAAAAACAAAAAATAATTATGCATGCTTTGAATTTACCATTGAGTCTCAAATAACTCCAACTTTGCAGATATTTCAAGGTTGATTTTTCATTTAGTACAATTTAAGCGAAGGGATTTGAGTCACAATAAAATATTATATTCCTATCTTCAACCCTTTTGACGCCCTTAAACCCCCTTTTGTTCCTCTCTCATATATTCATACCCCCCATCATTTCCCTCTTGTCTCATAGTCAACAATGCTATTTTATTAATAAATTTTAATATGTACATTATCTATAATGCTTGTCCTTAATCATACATTTTGGATTATAACCTAAATCACATATTCAAATTACATTTATGGGGATCAAAATCACAATGTGACATATTCCTCCCCAATGTTTTTTTTATTTTCCTTCGTATATATATATATATATATATAGCTTTCATCAAAATTACGTTTACATGATAATATCAAAATAGTTGTAGGTTTGGTTCCACTACAATATCTCCTATCGTCCATGCTATTTCTTTAAGCTATAGTACGTCCACTAGATTTTAATTATGCTCTACATTTTTTATTGAGCATTATGTCCTTCATCTCTAATATAATCTTTGCCTCTTGCTCACACTCCATTCCTTTTCCTTGACATAACACCATCCAATGTAGTTTTAGTTCAATATTTATCTATATGACCACTTATCTACTTCACAAAGATAATATGGAAAATATTTCTTTTCATAATTATTTCAAACATTTCCTTCTTATTTCCAACCATCATGTATTTTTGCGTATACATTTATATAAGTTGTCTCTTCATTTTTGGATTCTATATTCCTTCAAGGGATCTATATATTTCCGAGGCCTTTATGTGAAATTAGAGTGGTGTATTACTACTAAAGATCCATTTCCATTATCTAATTAATACTTAAAAACCAAAAGGTTCCAACAATCTTCTTTACACACCCACATTATTTTAGTCATCAAAATTTCCCATAACTATATTACCATGATAGAGGTTTCTTGTAGTCCATCGATATCAACAACTCTAATTATTCAATCATACATAATCAGTGTATCCTTTTGTTGGTTTTAGAATATCATATTCATATATCATGTATTCAAGCACAATGAATTGGAATTTGTAGCCAAAAACTTGAAATATCATGCAACCACCTCCCTAATACTTGATCGACCATTTGGACATGTTACATTTTAGCATAACACAACAATGGGTGTTCTCGATGCTAGGAAAAGGGTCATAGTGCAAAACACTTGTACAAATAGGGATCCCAATGGATACTTATGTAGCGTCATAACATTTTCATATCAAACTATATTATGGGTTGATAGATGTTGGTGTTCACTTCTACACAAGAATTATATTTGCTGACCCAACTTGGTCATTATCTCATAATGATAAAAAATTCATAATTTATTTAATTCACATGAATGCAATAAGAAATTAGAACCAGAGAATTTCTACTATAGTTGGGTTATATGGGTTGCACATCCTAATGTACACTAGAAATTGTTAGGGAAAAACAATATAGACTATAAGTTCTCATGTCAATATGATGACCCCAAAAGTGGCAATGGGGCCATGTGGAATGTATACATGTTACCAAGAATGTGCATGGATTTCTAGGTGTACAAGCTTGGCAAGGCTTGAGCTACCAACCAATATGTCAACTAGGCCACCATTTCGGCATGGATTAGAAGCACATGTGCATTCATAGGAATGTGCATGCCTTCTGACGAATGCACATGTCTTCTTTGTGGGACAAATTTTTACACACTCATGGCCGCATTTTTTACTATTTTTGGACCACATTGCATTTTTAAGATTCATTGAGAAAAAATTTTGATCGATTTTCTACGTCGAGTTCCAAATCAATACCATACGTCGTCTATTCATTCCAAGTAACCGTTGCAATGTTTTTTTAATGTGGTAAATGTTTTATTGGAGAGATAGGTAGGTTATTACAATTCTAGTAGAAAGAGTATGGAGTAGATATAAATAATGGAAGAATTAGATCATCAACACTAGTTGAACACTCCAAAAATAAACATCATATATGCTTGGAAAACATTGAAATCCTAGCCAAATACTTCCACCAATACAAAATATGATATAGAGAAGCCTTGTAAATAATGAAGAAACCAAACCATATTAACATAGACAGTGGTTTATAGGTTAGTAGCAATTGGCTTCCCTTACTCCCTCAGAAACCCTTATGACTTTGTGATTTGATATTTCCTTCTCCCCTACATTCTTTCTTTCTTGTTCCCCCCTACCCCCCCCCCTAAAATTTTCCTCCTTTCCTCTCCCTATTCTCCCTCTTTTCTCCTTCCCTATCTTTGTGGTCCTCTTATTCACATCTAATCCTTATTCTATCACTCCTAATTTTTTAATATGTATTTACACCTGCTTTTACCCCTTCCATATCTTTGTCCTTTCTTTGTCTTCCTTAGGAATTTTTTGTCACCTTTCTCTTTTTCCTTTTCTAACCTTCCCTATATTAGTTTTTTTGGGTCTCCTCTTTCATTGAGTTGGTATGTCTTAGTTATTTTTTAGTTATTTATTTTGAAATAGTGGTTAAGCTTGCCTTGATCTTATTATATTCTCATCTTCATACATTCTCCTTGTTAATTTTTTAGGTTTTGGTAACTTTTGTTTCCTTATGGTATGTTCCTAATTTTTAGGTCTTTTATATTTATTATTCCTATGTTATTTTATTGTTTTGGTGACCCTCCTTTCTTTATTTTTTCTTCTTCCCCTTCCTCTAAAGGTGTTCCTTCCCCAACCTCATTTTTCTCTTTCTTGCACCCTCCCTTCCAGCATTATTCTCTCTCTCTCTCTCTCTCTCTCTCTCTCTCTCTCTCTCTGTCTATATATATATATCTATATATATATATAGATATCCCTCACCAATCAACCCACTCCCATGTCTACTTGTTTTTTAATCCTCTCCTACATTTTAAATTTTTATTTACATTTATCTCCCTCCAAATTTCTTCTATAGGTTAGTTGTTATATGTTATTTGAATTACATATTCTATAATTTTCCTTCTTTTTCTAGAATCAAGGTTAACATCATTTTTTTACCTAAACAACATATTTATGTAGTATTAATATTAATTGTATATGATAAATAAATTATATGTAAAAGTAATAATTATTGTAATTATAATGTATAATATAATATAAGTGTTACTTTATTATCTTAGTAAAATTATTATATTATCGATTTCTTTCAGATAAACTTTAGTATTATATCCTTGTGTTATCATTTCTTTAAATATATCTATTAATAATAAAAGTAATTTAATTAATCTTAGTAAGAATAAAAATGGTAAGAGTAATGACATTAGTAATATTAACATCATTAATAATATAAATAATAATGATAATAATAATAATAACAAGAATGCTAATATTGACAACCCTAATAATTATCTTCTATGAAAAATGTCATTAACCTTTGTAGTTCCACTTTTGACCCTTTTGTTTTCAGTCTCTTTAATAAGGGGCTTAAATTCGCCCTTTCCCTGAAGAATATTCCCTTTGATGACAGTATCTATATCATTGAATATCACATTAGGATCTTCTGGATAATGTCAAGGAGACTATTAGGCAAGATCTCTCCATTTTTCATAGGAGGGCCAAGCCTCCCAAATGAAACTTGAGCAACCCTGAGGTTATTTCCCTTAAACAATTAAGGGATAACCCTAACATTGTCATCCTTAAGGTTGATAAGGGTGGTGCCATTGTAATTTTGGATAAATCGTACTATGTTAACAAAATGGTAGACCATATCTCCAATATTGTAGGCTACATTGAGCTAAAAAATAATCCCCTTAAATCTGTTTCTAAGGAGATTTCCCTCGCCATTAAGTTAGATCCATCCCTTAATCCTCTCTCTAGAAAGCTTATTGAGAGAAAACCCCTCACGCCTAGGATTTATAGTATTCCTAAAATTCATAAATCTCGAGCCCCTTTAAGACCTATTGTTAACACAATAGGTGGTTTCTCTTATCATATGTCTAAATTCTTAGCCCAAAACCTTAAGCCTCTTGTGGTTCTCTCAAACTCCTATGTTAAGGAATCTACTTCCTTTATCATATAATGGAGGGACATCAGGTTGGAACCTAGGGAATTATTGTTAATATTTGACTTTTTTTGCTTATTTACTAAGATTCCCATCGAGGAAGAAATTGATTTCATTAAGAGAATCTTGCACCAGGACACGTCCAAATTGGTTGGCCTTTGCCTCACCTTAACTTTCTTGAGTTTACAAGGTGAGTACTATGAGAAAATTTTTTGTGTTGCTATGGGTTCCACTCTCTCCCCTATAGTCACTAACGTATTCGTGGAGGACTTTGAAACAAAGTCCTTAGCCTCTGCTCAATTTTTCCCTAAGAGGCAAAAGAGGTTCATGGATGAAACTTGTGTCATTTAGCCCCATCGTCATGAGAAGTTAGATCTATCTTTTGGACACATGAATTCCTAGTTAGGCTACATAAAATTCACCATGGAAGTAGAGGTGGATGGTTTTTTACCCTTCTTATATATCCTTCTTTATATAATGGATGATGTTTCCATTTCTCACCAATCGTTTCACAAGCAAAATCACACGAAACAATATCTTCATGCTAGTTCGCATCATTTTCCTGCTCAAATATTTTGTGTTCTTTGCACTCTTTCTACCCATGCTCTAATAATCTCTGCTTAAAACCACTTGGAGTTAGAGAAGTATAATATTTTTGATGTTTTTGAAAATAATGGGTACAACAGATCTGAAGGCCTTAAGGCCTTTCAAAAATCCTATAAAGGTTTAAAAAACAGATCTTCGCGGGTAAATCCTGTATCCAAAGTTCATATCCCCTTTATCCAAGGTACCAAAAACAAAATTTTCCATCTCCTTAGAAGGAATAATGTTTCCTATTCATTCAAGCATATGTATACTATTAGAAATTATCTCAGATCTTTCAAGGACCCTATCGACCCAAAGGACGTGAAAGGTGTTTACATGGTTCCTTGTTCCTATGGCACTCCCTATATTGGTGAAACAGTCAATCTATTAGACAGAGAATCAAAGATTATGCAGAAAATATTAGGCACAATCGATCATGCACATCATCTCTTGTTGAACATGAGGAAATTCATGTCACCATGTTTGCATTGACGACTCCAAATTAATTGCTAGGGTGGATCGCTTCCATCATAGGAAGCTTAGGGAGGCCATTGAGATTTAAGGACATGCTAAGAATATCAATAGGGATGATAGTTCGAAATTGAGTAAGAGATGGAATCCAACTCTTTCTAGATGATTTTTCTCTCCTTCACTAGGTCTCTTTTTCCTTTAAGTATTTTATGGTTTTATTTTCCTTCCTTCTTCTTTTCCTTGTATTCATCTTTTATTTATTCCTCCCCTTGTTTTTATCTTATTCAATCTCCTTGGTTTTATCTTATAATTATATTATATAATTATCTTATAATGATAGTATATAGTTTCTTATGTATTAAATTAACTAAAAATATATCTATTAATAATTAATTAAAAATTGTAATCAACTCTATTAGAAATAATTATTAATATTTATAACATTTTAATAATAAAATTTTTATTATTATATTTAATTAAAAGGAAGACAATAAGATTTTTTTATATAACTAATTAACTAATATTTTAATGACTAGTTTTTAAATGGCTGGTTTAAGGGCTAGTTTTCTGAGACTTATTTCAGACAATGATGCATCCACACTATTTATTCAGGAAGATCCTTTGGATTTTTCATCTTGTGCTGAGGATGAACCGCATTATCTAGTTTGAAAGTTTGACCAAATCCTAACGATGTGATTAATCCGAAAGACTTGTATCTACTTTTATTTTTTTATAATTAATTGGGAAGACATTTAAATCTTTACCCTCGTTTAGGGACATTACAACATGTCCCCGATACTAGGCTCTATCTTAATTTAAAATTTCATTTTTTTTTAATTGAGATTACATGTAAGTTTTTATAAAAGAAAACATTTACACCACTACATCATCCCCCATACTATGTTGCACAAAGATTTGATATATTTGAACATCATGATCATAACATTTTCTAGCTTAAGCACATTAATAAAGTGATTGATATACTCTCATTATCCAACCTTTTATGTGGTTGTGCTATTTGATAGGTGGTTGTGTGGCCAAAATGTATTGGGAGGAATAGTTGTTGTGGTTGATTATGGTTAACTATCGTCAAATTAAAGTTGTTGAGGGTTTAATCTAATTGTATATGGTTGATGAGGGTTTACCATGGTTAACTATTCTCAACTATGGTTAGGGTATGGTTTTTGAGGGTTGACCATGGTTCTGTATGGTTGATGAGAGTTGACCAAAATTGAGGGTTGGTCGTGGTTGACTATGGTTGATGGTAGGTGACCATGGTTTACAAGGTTGACAAGGATTGACCATAGTTTACCAAGAGTAGACTAATATTGATCATTACTCACCATAGTTCACTATGGGAAACAAAGGTTGATTATGATTGATTATGTCTAAACATAACTAGCCATGAATAATTATGATAACCATAATTCATTATAATTAAAATAATTTGACCATAACTGAAATTCTTATTTCCAATTATTAACTATTATCCTAAAATAAAATAAAAATTTTGTATAGGTAAAATTAATTTGTTGAATGACTAAATGATTTGAAACATTTGATTTTTATGGGATTCTTCTTGTATGATTGTGGTCTGTCCATGGCAGTTCAGTACGTTTTTCAATACTCTATTAAGCAACGTGCGACCAATCCATTGTAGGCAAAGCATATGTGTAGGTTGTAGAAGTTGGCGTGCAGAGAAATATATGCAAAGATCATCCATAGATGAAAAAGTAAGATGATGGTGGTTGGTTTGTTTAATATTTTTTTTGTAATTTTGGTAGAGCCTCTCTATTCTTTCATTTTAAACTATATTGAACATTACATGATATAATGTTCTTGGTGACCTAAACCTGCCTGAAGGAAACAAGGTCTTTTGGCCACCTCCATGACTTAAAAGCCAACAAAAATTGAAACTATTTGATTTTTCCACTCAAAGATTTATAGCCTATGATATCTATGATCTCATTAAACCTATATTATGAAATTTAATTCTAGGTGACCACATCATAATCAAAAGAAAAAATATACTAAACTTCCTAGAGATATTCATTGGATGATTCAATCGATGTCAGGTCTTTAGTCCTCGACCCGGGCATGTCTACTTCATGCATATTCTAGAGTTGCCTTTTAATTCGACTGAGATGTACATTTTGATGAGGCACCTACAACTGTTTGGCTTGAATGTCTCGTTGTATCTCTGCCAGACTCAATTCTGTCTTTGGGCTTCCTCCGATGTCCTGTGCTGCCATAATGGTCTTCGCCATAAAACATTTTATGGACTAGTAAAGGGGAACATACTACTTGAACAGATTCAGTCAACCTCTTATATTTCCTGGAACTGTCAACATGGGTGCCATTTCATATTCCGGATTGTCTACCTATATTATGGTTTTCAGGTATTTATCTAATACATATATCATTGACTTGACTTGAGTTAGAGTACTAACTCCATATGCATGCAGTAATTTTTACATGTTCTCTTGATCTGTATTTCTGCCCCTTCTGCATGGAGGTTTGCTTTATGAGGCTACTCGCTTCATTGTATATTTCCCTTTATATATATTTTTTGGTTTACCTCCCCGCACTCCATTGCCTTTAGTCGATTGCGTATTTAACATTTCTTGCTTTCCGAGACCACCAAGAAATTGTGCATGTACTCAAGTCTGCACTAGATGTACCACCCTTCATCCAGAGTCCTGAGAGAAATACACGTTAGGTGGACATGTAATTTAAAAAAAAACAAAATTGTTAATAACTTTTAGCCAATTCAACTTTTCTTCCAGATTTTCTCCCATTTGGGCTCCCATTTGGCTGCCCCCTCAATGCTTGTCTTTCTTTGATTATGGACATTGACATCTCTCCAAACCACTTGGTAGGAGCATTCTAACCATTGGTTGGTGATATGAGGTTTCCCAAACCATCCATCGAACTGTATGGAGTCATACCTTCCATAGAGTTCACCCCTGATTGGGTTTTGGTTTATACCAAATTCGTTCTTCACACGACTGCCCAAATGAGATAACATTTTTAATACTTTGCAACTTTCATTACACAGATTATAACCAGAAATGGAATTATGTAACCCGTTCTTGCTCGTTTGGCTTTCATCTTACCAGACAACCAGAAAATTGAACCATCTATCCATATGTTACCACATCAAACATAAACCCCACTTAGGACACCCTAGACACTACCCTGCTCACAAATACCCATATGAAGCAGGGTTTTGAGCCATTTACCAACTTCTCTACTCCAATTAGTGTCTGTAAAGGCCGAAAAGAACCAAGACATACCCATCTCGGCCAACCACTTATCATGTACAAAGGGAGTTATTCCTTCGAACCATATGTGGCCATAACAAGTGAAAAATTCATGCTTAGTTTGCCTTAAGACCTCGCAGACACCTATCTCTAGGTAGCTATCCAAATACAACGTCAATTTGACCATTTTTATAGAATCCTCAGCCCAAATTACAAACTCTAATTAGGTTTTAATACAAGCCCAAACCCATTCGGACTAGATTTTTATCATGCAATAGAGGAATTGACATGACCAAGCTTAGAAGATGCAACCCATAGAGTTTTTTGTCAATACCATCCCTAGATTCCAGTGACCTCTACAAGTCATACTTCTTATATTTCACCATAACCTCCATGATTACTGGCAGATGAGACTGAGATACATACCTGAGTCCTCGCTACTCTGTTGTGTGGTGGTCTTCCACACTGTTGTGCCTTCTCTCCAACACTCCTACTCCAAGTTCTACCTTCTTTGTAATCTCACTCACAATGGAAGCATCCTTAACGAGCCTTTTCATGCTGCCTTACTTAGAATTTGTTACAAATTTTTTCCCACATCCCCATTAGTGTCTAAAATTCCATTATGCTTGCTTCTGCCTGCATTCAATCACGACGTGTGGTGGCGTGTGGAGGTGTGTCACCCTATTCATGTCGTGTATCCCCATGTGGATCGTGACCCTCTTCACACCCCAATTTGGGGCCCTGGATCAGATTAATTTCTCTATCCAAGATCCCTTGTAATTACTCTAATCCTTAAACATATATTGTACTATTCTAACTTCCTTCTAGCTGCTTTCCTAGATGACTGCATCATCAGCTCGCCAGGAAGTCTGTTGTTGCGTTTCCTACCAGAAGGAAATGAGAAGGGATTATATATTCTATATCTGCAATCAGATCCTTTATTTTCTATATCATTCTTGCACTACACCAAATTATAATCATTTGTTCCCAGTTGGATCCCTATTAAATATTTCCGATGATTCCTATTTTTATGTTCGAATCACCTTCCATGACCATTTTTTTCTAACGTTCCTTGATTGCTATTATTATTCCTTGTTTCACTCCATTGAGTTCTTCTTCATTTTTACTTACTATGCCCATATCCATTGCAAATAACCTCACTACCTAACGTCTGGAATCTCTAAATAAGCCATCTAAGCCCACCACCCAAGGATTCCCTTTGGAGGCTCCATCATAATTTAATTTCAAGAAATGATGTGTGGACAGACGAATTTGGATGGTGAATAACTAGGGGGGTCAAGGTTCAATATTCATGAATGAGGCGCTAGAATATAAGGGGTTAGGTTCAACATTGCCATTATTTGAGCTTCATGAACTGGGGCTTTCCATTCCTCTTGTTTCCATCTTTCTGCTAAGAAGGTTTCTCTAATATTTTGAAGAATTGTTTTCCATATATCAGTCACCTATTGTATCTGCTCCTTTAGTATCCTCCTTTTCCTTTCCGTCCACATAGCCCATAGGAGTAATCCAAGAGATATGGACCAGACTCTATTGACGACTCAATTTTGGAATCTTCCTTTCCTCCATATTTCAATGGTATTCTTAATACTTGATCGGTTTTATCTGTCCAAAGAGAAGGATTAGGTGATTCCAAAGCTATTAAATGAATGGAAAATAATTTAGCAAGTTCTCCATTGTTTCTCCTTGTGATCCACACATCTTACCGTTAGATGGGCTCTGGACTCCTTGTTTTTGAATCTAATCCCAGGTAAGTGGTCGACCATGAATTACCAACCATAGAAAAAATGTGATTTTTGGTCATTGATTTCCCAACTAGATTTTATTCTAAAGAGGATGTACTTGATTATGATGATTTTCTGGTTTCAGGTGGTAGCCTTCCTGGATTGTGAACATTCATTTCATTTGATAATCCCATCTCATAATATCACTGTCTTTAGATATTTTAATTTTTCGTTAATTGAGTTCTTGGAAATATATGTCCCATTGTTGTGCGACCGATGCACTAGGCCAATGCTCTCATTTTTTCCATGCTTGCCACATGGTTGTATCCCCTCCTTCCCAAAAATGATTTACTATCATGTTCGTTGTTCTACTAGTGAAAATAAATATCTCTTATAGGTCCTGCCTACTAAATAGTTTCTCACTTTTCTTCGAGGAGTCTTCCCAAAATATTTCTTTACTAACATTTCTTATCTCCCAAAAACTGTGATTCTTGATTAGATCTCTATTCACTGCCAGGTTCCATATGGGAGACCCATTTGTCGTTCCTTGTACCATCAATGTCCGTTGTGTGAATGCTAGCATATTGTATTTTCGTTTCCATAGAAGTTTACATACATCCCTTTCTACCTACACTGCACGCCATCAATTTTTTTTCTCCCATAACTTGTTCAAAATAGATGGATCTCTCATCCCTAGTCCTCATGCCACTTTTGGATTAGTCAATATTTCCCATTAGAGGAGCACCCATTTTTTAGCTTTTTGAGCTCCTTTCCAGAGGAATTTCTTAAATATATTTTCCATTTTAGCACAACTATTTTTTGGTGCTGCAAGACCCGAGAGTTGGTATATGGGGATTGATTGCATCACTGCTTTCAGCAGTATGACTCTGTTGGCCGAATTAAGTTCTAAAAATGACCAGTTTTGAAGACAAGGTTGAATTTTTTCAAGGAGGTATTTCCAACAAGATAATCTGGGGGAATTTTATTAGAGATGCATACCCAAGTATTTGGTTGGCAGGGACCCAATATGGAAACCTAGTGTTCTCGTCGGGAAAGCTTGTGTTTGGATCTGAGTATTCAAGAAAAATATATTGGTTTTTTCGTTATTTATTTGAGTTGTTGAGGCATCTAGGAAATATTTAAGTATTGACACTATTGATTTGGCTTCTTTTAGAGTGGCTTGACATAAGAGCATTATGTCATCCAAAATTTGTTGGTGTGTTAGGGTAAAACCATTTCCCCATAAGCGGAGCCCTTTGAGGTGACCTTCCTCCACCTATTCTTTAATATATCTCCCCATACCATTAGTTGCGATGACAAAGAGGAATGGTTAGATGAGATCTCCTTGTTAAAGGCCTCGGGTGGCATTGAATGGAGTGGATGGGGAGCCATTGAGAAATATGGAAAATACATGAGAGGAGATGAGAGAAGAGGCCCATTATATCCATAGGGAGTCAAAATTGAATGGTTGGAGGATATTTTGGAGGTAAGTCCAGCTAAGTCAGTGGTAGGCTTTTCATAAGTCTATTTTTATCATAATACTTTTAGCTTTGAGGTTTTTAAGGAGGTGTACGACTTCCTAGGTTGTTATAATGCCATCCAAGGTTTTTCTAGCTTTCACAATACTTGTCTGCTCTAGGGAGATCAGAGCTGGTAGGATAGGCTTGAGGTGATTCACCATGATTTTAGAGGTTATTTTGTATACTGCATTACATAAAGCAATGGGTATACACCCTTGGGGATCATCAGAGTGCTCGTATTTAGGAATTAAAGATAAAAAGTAAATTTTAGAGCAGGGTTTACCATCCTTGTTATTTCGTATTCATCCACGACTTCTAGGATATCCATGCCCATGATTAGCGAGGAAACGTTGAAGAATTCTGCTATAAATCTGTCTAGCAAGAACAATTTATTTTTTTCCAGTCCTTTGACCACTCCCTCTACCCCTTCTTTAGTGATAGCTCACATGAGTACCAAGTTCTAGTCTCTACTGACGATTCGAGAAATATACCTCATGATCATGTCAATAGCCTGTGTCGTATTAGGGATCGGTTCGACAACATATATCTAAAGTTATCCACCATGGGCTTTTCCATTTCCTCATGTTGTAGCAATCGGTTTCCTACTGACTCCTTTAGTGAGAAGCTTATGTCATGCTGTCTATGTTGGATCATTGCTTTATGGAAGAAGCTATTATTTTTTTCATCTTCATGGAGCCATTGGATTCTTGATTTCTGTTTCCACAATATTTCCTCCTGCTTTCTTTTCTCTTCTACCTTGGTTATTAACTTACCTTCTTCCACCACCAGGTTTCATGTGCTTCCCTGTGTTATAATTTGTTGTTGTACTTGTTTCATGCAGGTGTCAAGCTATTCTTGATCCTGTTGGATTGGTGCAAACTCTTTCTTGTTCAATTTTTTTATCTTTTGTTTAGGTTCTTTCAAATGAAGCTGGAAATTTTGCACGATGTTTATGCCATGTACCGAACTCCACCCCCACCATTATTTTAATTTTTCAATGAAGTATGGGTCTCTTAACCAAAACTCATCCAACCTTAATTTTCACTTCTAGTTCCCTTGCTTCATATCTACTTCTAGGTGGATCGACAAGTGGTCTAATCCAATACTTCTTAAAATCTTGGCTTCATGGAAGATATCATTGATTATTAGGTCTTTAGAGGCTAAGAATCGGTCTAGCCTAGAGGCAACTTGGTGCACCCATCCTCTCATTTTATTCCATGTATAAGTGTCATTGATGGTAAGAATGTATACGAGTTACGAATATGTTTGCATTTTATGAAAAAACTCCATTTCTGGTTCTTGTCTTTTGACTCCATCTTTATTTTACTCTAGTGATGTCATCATATTGAAGTCGAATCAAAGCAGCCAAAAATTTTCACTCTACATTTATCCCAACTTTCCTATATTCTATAGAAAAGTTTGTTTCTCTCCTTGAATATGGCGGTCGTAGACCGATGAAATCAGGAACCACTCTCGTGTTCCAATGTGTCTAAATCATCCTTAAGGATAAAACTTAAGCCTATCCATCCTTGTGTTAAAAATAATCCTTAAGGATACAATCTAAGTCTATCCAACCCTCTGTTAAGATATTTGCGGGCTTCTAGATAATAACTATACCTCCCGCACTCCCTATTGCGTCTAGGGCTAGAACTTCATATTTTGGTTTTATGAAATGTAGCATTTCCTCTCGCTTTTCACCTGAGACTTTTTCTTCTTGGAGAAGCAATAATTGAGGCCTCTATTTTTTCATTTGTTACTATAAGTATCTCTATTTTTCTCAATTGTTAAGGCCTCTCATATTCCAGGAGATGAATATCACTGGAAACTTTATGGATTTGGTGGAATACCGCTGAGAGTGGTATTACCCTACCCGATTTCACTAAAATTTCTCCCACTATTTGAATAGATTCTTGTAGATTCTTCCTCCTTATTTTCATGTATCCTTTTCCTTGGATGTTGGGATCCTGAGTACTTCCTTTCTGTGTGCTCAATGTATCCCCCAAATTTGAGTGCCTTTGGCCTTGTTTTGTCATATACTACTAAAATGTTTCTTTGTACAAATTTTTTTGGTCTTCTAGGATGAGTCTCTCATCTAGGTTTCATCATTCATTCAGCATTTTTTTAGTACTACCTCCTTTTTGCTTAGATATTTGGATGTGTCAATATCCACAGCAGATAGGTCTGCTCATTTTGATTTCTCTTCCTTGTTTTATGGTTCTACTTAAGCTTTCCTCTTAGTCTTCGCATATGGTTCTGGTGGATTTTGGCATTTTTCTTCTTCATTTGGTAGATATGCTTCCTTGGAGCTTTTTCCCATCTCCTGTAATATTTGAAACCTATTCTGGTTTCTCTTTTTATTTGATTGCTTTGGGGTTCAGTTTTGCTGTGTTTTGTTGTTTTTATTTTTATTTGTTACTCCCTTGAAACCGTAATTATTGTCTCACATTGTAGCTTCCCCTTGTGGTTGTTTCCCATCTGCCGAATTTCGCTAGTATAACTGGAAAGCTTTGAAGAGATGGACATATTTGCTGCAACATGAACTAATTAGAATATTTTCATAGTCGAGGAGTTGTTGCCATACTTCTCCTTGATATTTTAGCTCCATCGATCCTTGTAAGGGCTATGTAATTTTGACATCTAAGTAGATATGAGCATATGAGGTGTACTTGCCTCTACGTGTGGTTTCAAATATTTTCCCAAATTTTCCTATTGAGTTGATGATGCCTTCTAGGATTTCACGGTCCTAGAAATGCACAAATAGGACAAACAACCTCACCCATATTGGCACCACTAGAAATTGTTCCTGGTCAAGGTTGCAGCATTCCTCCCAACGCCTCATGAATAGTCCTACATTATAATATAAGTATGGTCCTCCAAGTATCTTTCCTTTTTTTATCAAGTTCCATAAGATCATCGTAAAGAAGCCTCTTGCACCAAAATTTAAGTTGATATGACACTTGGTCTACCATTTTTGCTTAATCCATTTGATGACGTCATTCTAAGTCATCCAAATGCCAATAAATTTTCTTATTAAGGCATGGTTGTTCATGTAACTTCGGTAATTATCTAGCTTATTGGATGGAATGATAAAGCAGGGTTTCTCTATGACTCTCAGTAAGAATTTCTCCCGAATCCTATCTTGCCATTGTGCCCCTAACACAGGGCCTATGTTAGGGCTGAAACTCCCCTACAGTCATGCCTACTTTCCACTATACTCACCTCTTGTCGCGCTTCGATAGAAGGGGATGTCTCCCCCTACCCGTCGGGGATGCCATTCAACCTATCAAATCTACTATGGATCAGTGTGGCGACGTCTCAATTCGTATGCTGTTAGAATTCATGTTTTCTCAGAAACCCTAACAATGCTCTATGTCACTCGTGTAACTCAATTATGTCAGATTATTTAATATTGATCATAGATTTACATTTATTTTGGTACAATTTTTTTCACATTTGAACACGCGATGTGATTGGAATTGTTGCTCGAATGAGGAAATGTTATATGGATTTATTGTCATCTTGGCATGTCTAGAGTCGTCAAGTACAAAATCTTGGTCTTTGAAAAGTCCCGATACTTGTACATGTAGAAGCTGCGAGAGAAGACTAAACAACTACATGGGATTTTTTTATCAATTTTTTTATTCAAATTGTTGCAATTCATGATGGAGGAATCTGCGTGTTCTGTCTCAGGTTGATCTACTGAGAGTTAGCGTAGATTTTTCAAGACACTTTATTGGGAATGCAATTCTAGGAACATGTGAATAATTATGCACTCAACTTAATAGTAAGGTTTTGGAATTTTCTAAGCATGTGGGTTATGTGAGTTTTGCTATAATTGAAAACCTCAACATGGTATCAGAGTTTGTTTGACCAAAATTTTTGAAATAATTGTCACACTCACCTCATTGAAAAACACTTAGATACTAACCACCAACTCTTCCTTCTAATAACAACCCACTCAAGATACTAGTAAATATGTGAACATTTACTAATACCTATACTAATAAATATGTGGAAATTTACTAATACCTAAATTTTTGTGGAAAATAAAAACCTAACCATGTTAAAAAATACTTGTGGAAGCTTTGTATCCATTTTTCTTAGTGAGGGCCTCACCTACTCTCTAAAGAAATCTATGGTAGAAAAACTTTATAATCTACCTGTATCTTTGACAATGACATATCATGTGATAATTCGTTGTAATTAGGAGACATACATGTTACTTGTGATCATCAAGCCGATGATCTTGTCACGGTTTTGTAGCATTTGGTAAGAGGAAGATCACTAAATGTTTACTAAATGTTATTTACATATTTAAAATTTATCATGTTTTGTGTGCATTACTAAGGGCATTCTGTAACCCATACCCGTGTGGTATGAACGTATTGTGAGCGTAATTACTACGGCTACTTGTTGAAAATTGTTTAAGGAAAGTTGAAATCGGAAAGCCCAACTAAAGTCCTCACAAGCAAGACAGAGTTTAAAACAGAAAGGTATCATATAAAAATAAAAGGGCAAAACCAAAAAATAAAAGGAGGGAGGCGAGATTTAAAATTTTATTATGTGGATATTCATGTTTATTTTGGAATGGTATTTATATAATTTTAGTTTAATTACCAATAATTATTAAAGATGATATAGATATACACAAATTAAAGTTTCAGATTTATGTTCAAATTAATTGTAGTTTAGATTATTTGTTTTTTTATAATTGAATTGAACAATTAAAAAAAATAAAGTAACAGACCACTAGAGTGGTAGCGTTAGAAGAGATATGAAAATGACAAGATCATGACTATAACAATCACAGTTCCCAAACATGGAACAAGGCCAAACACTCTACCAGTATTTGCAAGATTGGGTGGAGTAAGATAAATATTGCGTGCATCGGTTGTGAGTTTGATTTTTATGGTGGCCGCAAAGCAGCGAATTTCGCCTCCCTTAATAGTGCAATGGATGATGGAAGGATTCGTTGGGGTGAATGTAATAATATATGACGTATTCTTGATAAAGATACTTGTTAGTTGACCTGGTGCCTGAGGAACCATTGTGGAATCCTCGACAATCCGTGCTTCCCCATGTATCGTCGACACATCTTTTCGTAATGCTACAGTCATTAAAATCATGAATATGTATGTTAAATAAATAAAAGGACATCATGGATGATGTTAAATGGGAATGGCTAATTATATTTTGTTGGCTTCTGTCAGCTGAGTTTTCGGACCTCTTCTCATGAATGGAATGTTTATGTTGAAATGTTACTTTCAAGAGTCCCTGTGCAGAGCCACTTTCCAATTTTAATTACCAAGTTTTTTGTCCTCCAGACACTTTCCAAAAGAGATGAACAGTGAGTTTCAGTTTTTATTTTGATCGGCGTAGCCCTTCTATTTGAAAAACAGAGTTTTTTTAATGTGTTCGGGGACAGTCTTTGTTTTGGCTAAAACAAAGTACTTTTATTTAAAAAAAACAGTGAACAAATATTTTGTTTTTATATGAACGTGGGCATTTTTATTTTAAAACACTATGGTCCCCACAAAATTCAATGTCTCGTTGATGTTGGAGGGTGCAATGTGTTCAACGCAATCGCATCTTATATTATATAACAATCACCCTCCGCCGAATTCCAAGGACCGCGGGTGGTGTGGTCCACAAGACCACGTGTCATTACAATGTTTAATCTCAAGTTTGAATCAAGATCGTTTTTGTTTATGGCCCGATTTCAATAACCAAATAGTGGACCCGATCCATTTTTATATAGCACAGTTTAATATTTCATCGCAGGTACGTTCCTTCAGTCGGAATCGGAAGTTTCGGTTTGAACCATTTGTTTTATTAAGTCATGGACCCGATGGATTTATGAAATGAATTTGATAAGTATATTTCATGTTACAATCGGTGCTTGCATCAGCAGGCCAAAACCGGACCCGAAGCGTTTTTATATGGTGGATTGCAAATTTCATCGCGCGTCCAAAGTGCCGATGTCAGCACAAAGTTTTGTAACGCGAAAAGGTTCTTGTGATTTGGTTTAATCCTTTTTTAGGTCTGGCGGTGTATTTGTTTAGTTCATCGCGCAAATGAAATGTTTTATGATATATTTTTTTTATTATATAAACATATGTTTTTTAAACATATGTTATATAAACTTACATGTAGTGTAAAGTGGACCCGACAACCTTTTTAAATAGATTTATTTTAAATTTTTAAAATAGATTTTTTATATATAGTTTGTAATGTGTTTATGTTATATGTGTGGCATATAAAAGTAAAAAGGCCTGAACGCATTTGTAACAGACACAGTGAAAATTTTTATTTGGTATTGCACAACAGAGTGCAGAAAAAACACAGCAGTGTTATTTTGAAACAGTGTGAGACAGAGTGAAATTTTTGAACTGCGTCTGAAGTAATCTTGTGTTGTAATCCCTCTGTTGGAGGAAGAATTTGTAACAGTCTATTTTTGCTATTGAATAGAAGTTTTAACAGTGTGAAACTCTATCTCTTGTGAGTGCAAATTTTTTATCTCTCTGTGTTATAGAGGAGAGTATTATTCTCTCTAGTTTTTTCTGGAATTTTCATAAATTCCAACATGGTATCAGAGCTAGTCTAGTCTCTTTGAAGGTCAAAGATGCTGAAGGAAGGAGCTCTTTGTTGCAGCAACTTCTCTAGCAGAGTGAAGACTCAGTTAAGAAGAATCCAAGGTATTTCTCAAGTCATTTTTTTTGTGTTATTGTTGAAGATAGTCAGTTGTTTTAAAAACACAGTCATGTATTTTGAAGCATAGCTAAGAGTGCAAGAATAGCTGGAGCCAGCACTAGCATGGGTATTGGAAATACCCAGCTCCCAAAATTTAATGGGAAAAACTATGACTACTGGGAAATAACCATGAGAGCCCGGTTTGCTTCCCAAGACTTATGGGAACTTTTTGAGGATGGCTTTGAAGAGCCAGCAGATGAAAATGAGTTTAATGATTTAACTCAGGCAAAGAAGGAACTGGTGAAGAGCAATAAGAAGAAGGATTCTAGAGCCCTCTACTTTTTGTATCAAGCAGTGCATGAGAGTGTGTTACCAAGGATAGCAGTAGCTAAGAGATCCAAAGAAGCATGGAAAACTCTCAAGACAACCTATCAAGGCATGGAGAAAGTGAAGACAGAAAAACTACAGTTGCTGAGGAGAGACTTTGAGACTCTCTGCATGAAGGATTCAGATAACATTGAATCATTCTTCACACATGTGATTGAAATGGTCACACAGATAAGGTCTCATTGAGAGACTCTTGAAGAAAGGAGGATTGTGGAAAAACTCTTGAGAAGTCTACCCTCAAGGTTTGATGTGATTGTCACCACCATAGAAGAGACCAAGGATCTCACAAAATTTTCAGTGGATGAGCTACATGCATCACTGATGACACATGAGTAGAGATTGGGTAGAAATGAAAAATCATCTCTAGAGCATGCCTTTAAGACCCAGATGTCTTTCGAAAGAGGAAGAGGGAAAGACAGAGGAAACAAGAGAGGAAGAGGTAGAATCCAAAACAGAGGTGGAAGAAACAGTCCAAAAAATGCTCAAGGAAGGGGCAGCAAACCAAGTCAGCATCAAGGCTAAGGCAACCGCCAACAAAATGGTCAGAAACATGCTCAAGGACAAAGGTATGATAAATCCAATGCCCAATGTCACTATTGTAAAAAATATGGACATTATGCAAATGAATGTAGAAAGAAGCAGCATGATATGGGTAATAAAACAAATGCAAATTTTACTAGAGAAAATATCAACCAAGATAAATTGTTTTTAGCTTCTAATATGGCTGAGGAAAAGAGTGAAGATTTATGGTTTCTAGACTCCAATTGTAGTAACCATATTAGAGGAAACATAGCCATGTTTTCTATGTTAGATGAGAGTGTGAAGTCACAAGTCACACTAGGGACTAATAGTAAAGGTTCTGTTATGGGAAAAGGAGATGTAAATGTTTTAACAAGGAAAGGTGAAAATAAATCCATAGAGATGTCTATTATGTTCTAGGACTGAAATGTAACCTCTTAAGTATTTTAAAGCTTGTTCAAAAGGGGTACAATGTTTTCTTTGAGGATGATGTTTGCACCATCATGGATAAACCACCCAGCAAACAATGTATTGCTGAAGTGAAGATGACAAGGAACATGATGTTCCCTCTCAAGATGAGAGCAGATTTGAAAAATGAAGAAGAAGTAGCAGCAGTGACACAAGAGGATTTCCAAAGCGAACCAAAAAATGACAATTGGTTGTGGAACTTGAGATTTGGACATCTCAACTTTGAAGGTCTTAACTTGATGAACAGAAAATGAATGGTAATAGGTTTGCCATTGATTGAGAAACCGGATAGACTTTGTGAAGTTTGTAGCTTGGGGAAACAACATAGAGAAAGGTTTCCTTCTGGGAAAAGAATAAGGGCAAAGGAACCCTTAGAGATTGTCCACTTAGATTTATGTGGACCAATGCAAACTCCATCACTTGCTAGCAGCCATTACATGTTAACATTTATTGATGATTTTACAAGAAAAACTTGGGTTTACTTTTTGAAAAACAAAAGTGATGTGTTTACAAGATTTTTCAATTTCAAAGCACTTGTGGAAAACCAAAGTGGGCTACATATAAAGTTCCTAAGGACTGGTAGAGGAGGTGAGTATATCTCTAAATATTTTCTACGCCTTTGTAGAGAAAATGGGATTCATAATCAGTTTACAACTAGATATACTCGACAACAAAATGGAGTTGCCAAAAGGAAGAATAGAAAAATAATGGACATGGTAAAGAGTATTTTAAAGGCAAAGCATTTTCCTAATGATTATTGGGCTGAGGCTGTACATTTTGCAGTGTACATACTGAATAGATGCCCTACAAAAGCATTCATGAACAAAGTGTCGGAAGATGCATGGAGTGGCACAAAGAAAGGTGTCACACACATGAAAGTTTTCTGGATGTGTGGCTTATGCACACATTCCAGATCAGCTAAGGAAGAAGTTGGACAGCAAGGGGGATAAATGTATTTTCATTGGATACAGTGAGGAATCCAAAGCCTATAGGTTGTACAACCCATCCACCAAGAATTTTATTGTGAGCAGAGATGTTCAGTTCATTGAGGATAGAAATTGGATAGAAGCTATGATTGAGGAGATTAATGCCATATAAAGAAACAAGACATGGGATTTGGTTGAACTCCCAAAAGGTAAATATGTCATTGGAGTTAAATGGGTCTACAAGACCAAGAGTAATGCTGAAGGAAAAATAGACAGACACAAGGCAAGACATGTTGTCAAAGGGTATAAGTATAAGCATGGGATAGACTACGAGGAAACTTTGGCACTGGTTGCAAGAATGGAAACCGTGAGAGCAGTGATGTCCATAGCAGCACAAAACAAGTGGAAATTTTACCAAATGGATGTGAATTCAGCATTCCTAAATGGAGTGTTAATGGAAGAGGTTTACATTGAACAACCTCTCAGCTACGAAAAGAAAAGCCAATAGCACAAAGTGTGCAAGTTGAAGAAAGCTCTTTATGGGCTAAAGAAAGCGCCAAGAGCATGGTATAGTAGAATAGACTCCTATCTACTGGAAAATGGATTTGAAAAGTGTGAGGGAGAACCCACCCTCTACATCAAAGAAAAGGATGGTAAAATGTTAATTGTGGTTTTATATGTCGATGATGTTATTTTCACAGGTAATGATGATTACCTTATTGAAAATTTTAAAACAGTCATGAAAGAAGAATTTGAAATGACTAACATGGGTTTGTTGAGATACTTCTTAGGAATAGAAGTAGAACAAGATGAAAATGGGATTTTTATCTCACAAGAAAAATATCTAATGAAAATATGCACTTATCTCACAAAACAGAGTTAAAGGTCACTTATCTAGAAAATATGCACAAAGCCTTTCGGACAGTAGGGGCCCTCTACCATCATATTGGCACATGAATCCTTAACTCCTTAAAGTTGCTTCAGATCATGCATCAAAGTTATAATTCTTTCATTAAAGGAAAAACGCTCAGAAACAGAGTATCACAGTCTTTGAGAACTAACAACAAAACATCAACTAACTGTTTCTCGGTTCACCGAGTTATTTTTATAAGCAAATATATAACTTTCATTGAGTAGAAATAGGCATAGGTGTATTTTATAATCAAAATCAAACTAGAACTCCTGTTGAGGACTCATATTTTGCTGAAGACACCTGCAGAGTCCTTATCTTTGTAGAAGTCTGCTTCTTGGTTTTGGCTTTGTCCACGTGCATAACCACTTTCAAATTTTTTCTCAGCCTTCGTGGAGGACAAGGAATGATGTACGAGAGTTCTGGATTCAACCATATGCGTATTTCCCTCAAATGACACCTTTAACCTATGTAAACATAAATATGGCTAAGAAATATGCGACTAGCTACAGAATGACTGCATTCTGTAGCTAAGTCTGCTCAAAAAATCACTATGACAACAAAACCACAAAAGTATAATAAGTCAGTCATTTCATGCATTCTTAAAGTGATTTTAATCATTTATATTGATCTTTTAAGCCTATAGCTGATAAAGGAAAAATGGAATGAAGTCAAATTTGGTGAAAGGAAAGGACATTTTTAGGGCTCAACATACCCCCACTACAAAAATTTTGCATGTCCTCATGCAATCAATCCATGTATTCTGAAACTTCAGCCAGAACATCTAGCTTCATTTTTTTGCTTTATTTGGTGTTCAATGGCATCCCAGGCTTCCTTATGACCAATTTGAACCTCAAATTTATAAGTGCCCTATTCAATTTCTTGTTTTTCTTCTTCAGTTTCTCACTAGCCTTTTACAATTTTTCCATTTGCAGAGAGAGAGTTGTGTTCATGTCACTTTTCAGTTTTATTTGTTCCCTTAAAATTTCATTTTCATTTTTTATATGCCTATTGAGTACTTCCAATTCATATTTGTCTCTTCTCAGCACTTCAATTGAAGATTCTTGTGGTCTAGGAGTTATTTCTCTGTTTTCTGAGGCTCTTTTTTCTAATGATTCAACATAATTATAGATCTGTTGTTGGGTTGGGTCTACCTTCGAAGTTCCTCTGTCAGGATCTTCTTCGTACTGGTACTTAGGAGATCTGTCAGTTGGTGTCTCTTCATCTTCAATATGTATGATTCATGTTTGTTTAACTCCTGTCTTCTTCAATATGCCTTTAAGCCTATGACTTCTTCTCAGTTTAGATGGTCCCTCACCTCTATCCTTAGCATCCTTTCTTATTATCTTTTCCTTTTTGAGTTGTTTCTTGATTTTGGCCAATTTTTCAAAGATAATTTCGTCACTGTATTCTTGTATTGATTTATCAGTTTTAATTTCAACAGATTTGACAATTTTTCCTCTCCTGCTTCTTTTTACAAGTTTCCCTTCAGACATAATTTCTTTAGGTTCTTCAAAATGATTTCTCAAGAGCAACTCATCCCAACTGTCTCCTACCTTTTTCAAATGATGCTCAATTAGAATTTTAACTAGGCCATGATGATATAAGGTGGTTTCTAAGAACTGAACCCTTTTTTGGACATTATAAGCCATCCTCTTTAGACTATGGAGCAAGAAAATGGGTAAATTTATTTCTTCATCTAGGAAATTCATCATAAGTCGGATGTGATAAACATATACGGTGTCAAATCTTCCTTCACATGTTATAAACTTTTGTTGAATTAGCAACATATTTCGCCATTTATTTTTCAAGGCTGAACTAGGAATGCCTTTCTTGAAAACTGAAATATCCATACCTGGTGTTTTTAGCATCTGTCTCCATGCTTCATTGTGAAATTCCTTGTTTTTAAACCATCGTTCACCTTGCCTTGGCAACTCTGTTTCTTTTACTATGAAGGATTCTGTGATAACTAACTTGACATCACCTATTTCAACTTCTGGCTCGTTGAATGACCGGGAAAATGACTTGGTGACCTCCTTGTGAAATCCATTGAACTTCTCCAAACAATTTAGCCATCCAACCTGCTGTAACATCTCTTTAATATGTGGGTAACCTTCTATATATTTGGTCCCGACCGACTCAGACCTTACAATAAGTCCCATGGCTTCTTTTCCTCAACTTCAATTTACTGCTCGGTTACTTCTCTCCTATTCGAGGTAAAAATGGTTGTAGAGGATTGTCTCACCCTAAAGATGACTTCTCTATTTCTGCAGAAAGGAATTTTCTACAGAAAAATGACATGAAGTGGATATGAGATGAGTGAAATACGGTGAGGGTAAATCATACAAATGATTGAGTTTGAGAGTTCTCATGGAGTAAAAGACCGTGGAGAAATCTCATAAGGATTTCAAAATCATCAATGAATATTTTGGGTTAGTTATGTGACCTAATAGGTCACTTCAAGTACTGACCATTAACTTTTAATAAATTATGATTTGATATGGAGCGGAATGGAAGGGATTTGTTCAAGGATTTTATGATAATCTTGATCAATACGAATAATAAAAATAACTTTATGAAACATACATATGACTTAACCATACTATATCTTTCATAATCTTCTATCATAATAATTTCACACAATTTTACCTTAGCCCTTCTTTTGATTTTTGTTGTTTTAATATGCTTTGTCTTTCCTTTGAAAATTATTGATCTTTCAGTCTTCATAATCGTTATGATTTTTCTTGTTGAAGTAGGTTTGCAAGATCAATTTGCTGCTGAACAAGTGGTTGCTGAATGGTTGGCTGCAGAATATCTGGCTGTAGAATATTTGGCTGCGGAATATCTAGCTGCAGAATGTACCTGTAAAAGCTTTGAGACATGGAATGAAACGATTTGAAATATGGATGGAATGAAGTATGAAATGAAATAAAATGGATCATGAAATATAGTGGAATGAATCATGAATGAAGTGAAATATGATGGAATGAAATGGATCATAAATGTGGAGTGGAATGAAATATGAAAAGTGGGCCTGCAACTTATGATTTGTAATACTCAATTGTAGAAAAATATTAATTTTGAAAATCTTAAATGAAATGAGATGGATCATGAAATGGAGTGAATGAAGTATGGATGAATGGAGTGAATGAAATATGGATGAAGTGAGATATGGTGGAATGAAATGGATCATAAGTGGAATATGATATGTAAAGTGAGTTTGCACTTATGATTTTATGATAGTTGTTTGTAGAAAAAGGACAATTTTGAAAAGCTAAAGTGTCAGAAGGATTCTGATTTTCACTTTATCTTTTCTGTATAAACATGCTAATCAATGATTAGTTTTCATGTTTATACTTTTTATTTTCTTTTTTTAGCATTTGATTTCAGAGAATACAATTAAGTTTATGAAGAAGAAGGATTCTTCTTCATTAACTTCACATCACTATTCTCTTGGAATCTCTTGACAAATTCATCTCTTGAAAGTGGCTTATGATACAGTTTCAAGCTATGACCATTTACAATAAAAGTGACCTTATCTTCATCTATTGTCCTGATTTTTATTGCTCCATTGTCAAAAAATTTCACAATTTCATATGGCCCAAGCCAATGTGTTTGGAATTTACCTTGAAAATCTTTGACCTTTGAATCAAACAAGAGGGCCCAGTCACCTTATTTGAATTTCTTTTCCTTAATGTACTTATCATGCCATCTATTCCTTTGTTATTGGACTATATTTTTTCTCTGGACTGCATCCTGTCTGATCTCATCCAATTCATTAATTTGCTCCAATCTGTGCTTTTGTGCTTCTGTTAGATCAAGTCCTAGCTGGACTGCCATTTTAAAAGTTTGAATCTGAAACTCTATGGGAAACAAAACTTGTTTTCCATAAACAAGTTCATAAGGGGTATGACCTGTTGTGCTTCTCCATGTAGTTCTATAGGCCCACAAGGCTTCAGGAAGCCTGTCTGCCCAATCTCTTCTATGTAAATGAACAGTCTTTGTTAGGATCCCTTCAATGACCTTATTAGTATATTCCACTTGGCCATTTGCTTGTGGATGATAGGGAGTAGATTTTCTGTGTCTGATTTTGTACCTCTCTACCATTTGTTCCACTAGCCTTGATGTGAATTGAGCTCCTTGATCTGTAACAATTTCTCTTGGGACACCAAAACGAGTAAAAATATCCTCAAAAAGAAAATTAACTACAGATGCTTCAGTAGCAGAAAGTAATGGCTTGGCCTCTACCCATTTGGTAACATAATCAGTGCAAACTAATATATATTTATTTTGCCTTGATGGAGGACTAATAGGTCCTACAAAATCTAAAGCCCATTTTTCAAAAGGTTCAATATGTACCTGAGGCTGCAATGGCATCTCACCTGAAGGAGAAGGTTTCCCTACCCTTTGGCAACTGTCACACCTTCTGACATACTCTTTAGCATCTTGAAAAAGGGATGGCCAATAATATCCTAAATGAAGGATCTTATAAGTTGTTATTTTATCAGCAAAGTGTCCGCCACAAGGTTCATCATGACATGCCTTGAGGATCTCAGGCATCTCATCTTCCCGAACACATCTCCTAATGATAAAATCTGGACCCGTTTTGTATAACTCATTAGCAACCCATGAATATTTTTCACTGTCATAAATGATCTTTCTTTTGTCTCTTGCATTCATTATTGAAGGAAATTTCCCTGAAACTAGATAATTAGCAATGTCAGCAAACCAAGGAGTTTGAGTAGAAATTGCAAAAATATATTCATCAGGGAATTGATCTTCAACTGGAGTATTTTCTTTAATGTTTTGGAGTCTATATAGGAAATCAACTACTGTATTTTGTTTCCCAGGCCTATCTAGAATGGTGATGTTGAATTCCTGTAAAAGCAATAACCATCTTATGACTCTGCCATTAGTAATTGATTTGTTCATTAGATATTTAATTGCAGAGTGATCTATGTGAACAAAAGTTTCATAGCCTGTTATATAGTGTCTAAATTTATTTATGGCATGAACAACAGCTAAGAAATATTTTTCAGTTACAGTATAATTTAACTCTGAAGGAGTCAAATTTTTACTTGTATAGTAGATGGCATAAGGAATCAGGTCTTTTTGTCCCAATACTGCTCCTAAAGCTGTATCTGAGGCATCTGTTGAAATATGAAAAGGTAACTTTCAGTTAGGTCCCCTTAAAATAGGTGCTTCAGAGATTTTTGTTTTCAGGGTCTCAAAGGCTAACTGGCAATCGGGATTCCACTTGAATTCACAGTCTTTGGTAAGTAATTTGAAAAGTGGAGATGCTATCTTGGTGAAGTTTTCTATAAACCTTCGATAATATCCTGTAAATCCTAGAAAATTCCTAACATCTTTTTGACAACTTGGAATAGATAAGTTAGAGATGACTTCAACTTTTGACTCATCAACTCTAATCCCATCCCCTGAAATGTGATGCCCCAAAACAATTCCTTTAGTAAACATCATAAAACACTTCTCATGACTTAGTGAAAGATTTGCTTCTTTACATCTCTTTAAAAAAATTTCCAAGTTTACTAAGGCTTCTTCAAATGTGTTTCCATAGACTGTGAAATCATCCATATATACCTCTACACAATCATGTATTAGATCTGAAAAGATTCCTAGTACTGCCCTTTGAAATGTTGCAGGTGCATTGCATAGTCCAAATGGCAATACTTGGTAAGCATAGGTACCCCAAGGACAAGTAAATGTGGTTTTGTCTTGATCTTCAAGTGCTACTTGAATTTGATTATAACCACTAAACCCATCTAAAAATGAGAAGTACTTTTTGCTAGCTAATGTATCTAACACCTGATCTATGAAAGGTAGGGGAAAATGATCTTTAAGAGTAGCTTTGTTTAATTCCCGGTAGTCAATACATACCCTCCATTTACCATTTTTCTTTGGAAAAATTACCAAAGGAGAAACCCACTGACTATCTGAAATGGGATAGATAAAGTTGACATTTAACAATTTCTGCAATTCTTCTTTAACAATCTCCCTAAGGTTTGGATTCATCCATCTTTGAGGTTGTCTGATTGGTTTACAATTTTCCTCTATGTAGATGTGATGAGTGCAAGTCTTAGGGCTTATCCCTTTCATATCAGTGTACTCCCATGCATATGCAGAAGAATGTCTCTGTAATATCTTGACTAGCTTTTCTTGTTGATATTTCTCTAGGTTCTTGTTTATGTTTAAATTTTTACCTGGAAATATCTCAATTGTAGAGTTGCCAAATTTATCCATGGAGTAAAGAGACATCCGTCTTGATGATAAAAACTCAATGTTGGATTCTTCTTGAAATTTTTCATGTTTGTATTCCGAAGAGGATTCAAAATTTTCTAAGGTATTTAGAATCTGGCTATCTTCACTAATTTCTAAAATTGTGAAGAGAGGTTGTATGTCTTCTTCATCCTCAATCCATTGAGTATCATCTAATTCTGTAATTGTTTTTGCTGGAGGATACAAGGTAAATTTCTTGGTTGAACTACCATCATAGATGTACATATCACCGGATCTACAGCTAATGAAAGCATCAGCTGTAGCTAACCAAGGTCTTCCTAATATAATAGGATGTCCTCCTAGATTATTCTTAGGAGTTAGGATCATAAAATCCACAAGATACTCCCAAGAATCTAGGGACACTGGAATGTCTTCTATTACCCCATCAGGTTTAATCACAGATCTGTCTGCTAATTGTAATAATGTGGGTGTAAAAAGAAGATTAGGAAGTTTCAGTTTATCCATGATTTGTCTACTCATGATATTGATTACTGCTCCTAAATCAATGAGTGTGTTTTGGATCTCAATTCCATTGATGTGAATTTTAACAACTGGATTTCCTGGGTCTAGATACTTTGGAATAGCAATATTACCCATCATAATGTCTGCTATTTTTCCTGCCAGTTGAATTTTCTTTGTCTCTCTTATTCTTTTTCTTGTTTTCTTCATTCTCAACTCCTTTATTGTTTTGGCTAAAATTGGAATTTCCTTGATGGCTTGTAATAATGGAATCTTAATGCAAACATTTCTCAGCTCATCTAGGAAATCATAATTAGGCACCATAATTTGTTTTTCTACACCCCTATCAATTTGTAATATTTCTGGAAAGGGAGGTGTAGAAGTGGATGTTGATGGCTGCTCTAATATAGGAGTTGAAATTATTGGTTCTTTTTGTTTTTATTTTTCAATGTTTGGGTCTTGGAAAGATGTGTTCTCTTCAAGACTTTTATTTATCTGTAGAGAATCTTCCTCAGAATTGTCTTGCTCTTGTATGATTACAGAAGGTTTCCTCTTTTCAAGTATTCTTCCAGACCTAAGTTGAACATCACTAAGGTCTAAAGGAGTGATCAAATAAGTTGGAAAATGTTGGCCTTCTATCATGTATGTGTTCTAAGGATTTTTATTGTTGGGGTTTGGTATGGGTTGGGCAGGCAACTGATTTGTTTTCTGAGGAAATGGTAATGGAAGTGGTGGATTTTGAGGATTTTGTTGAAAATTCTGTTGAGGAGGGAAATGTGGATATGGTGGATATTGATAGTATTGAGAGTATCTTCCATAGGGATTTTGTGCTCCTTGTGCCCAAGTTTGAGATTGATTTTGGAATTGGGGCCAAGGTTGCTGCCAAGAATTCCAATTTGGTGGGGGTTGATTATATAGCTGATCATGGAATCCTTGTGTTTGAGGTCCTTGCCAAGGCCTCCTAGAGACAAAATTGAGAGATTTTGTGGAATTTGTAGGGGTTTCTTCTTGAAAGACAGCTTTAAGACCAGGAAGTGAAGGACAACTCTTGGTCTCATGTTTTTCTGAACAAATTACACAAGTCTCTACTATTTTTGCATCCAAAGGGCACTCTCTCAAGGCATGCTTCTTTCTACATTTGGGAAAAAAGATTTCTTAGGCATCAGAGTCAACGTTTTTCTTGTTTTGTAACTTAAGGGTGTCTATTTGTTCACTAAGACTCCCTAAAATGTCAAATTTGAATTCATCAAGCATATGTCCTATTTCTGCCCTACTTACTGTCCCAGAAGCAGACTTACTTGCCCTTCCAAGAGCAGGGTCTCTTGGTCCTTTTATAATTTTAGATTTCCCTCTTAAAAGGTTGATACATAATTAAACTATTTCAGGTAATGTGAGCTGAGATATATCCCCTTTTCCCATCATATTAAGGATATCTAGCCATTCATCCCTAATTGTCTTCAATAAGAGAGCTTTCAAAGTATCTTGATCTAAGTTTTCCATTTTTTCTCTCTTGATGTTATAGTTAAATATTTCCAACAAATATTCCAGATTTTCATCCTATTTTCGTAACATTTTAAACACTTCCTCCTTATGGTTGACTGGCATACAGTAATCCAAATACCTCTCTAGAAATTCCTGTTTCGTGTCTTCCCATGTCCTAATAGAACTGTTGATTAAAGTCATAAACCATTTTAATGCTGCTCCTTTCAAAGTTGAAGGGAATAGTTTAAGTTTTTGGGCATCTTGTAAGTAATCATAGGTTCTACATAGGACTTTAAATTCAAATAGGAAGGTTTCAAGATCTTCACTTTTGAGTCCATAAAAGTTTGGAAGGACAAAGGGTGAAATATTTTTCATAGTTGTATTGGTTTCTTCATCTACTATAGGAAACCCAAAAGAGCTTCCCATTTCCCTTCTACCTCTTCCTCTGCCTCCTTCTTCACCTCTACCTCCTTCTCCTTTTGCACCTCTACCTCCTTCTCCTCTACCTCTAACTCTACCTCCTCCAAATAGTATATGTTCTCCATTAAAGACTCCTCCTCCCCCTTCTTCTGCCATGGTTGATTCTTCTGTGGAAGTGGAAAAGTTTATGTCTCTAGCAGGCATCCTTGAATCTTCTTCTAAGACAGGTTCAGTGGATGAAGTGGAAGGTCTTTCTGATGGAATATCTGATCTTAAGTCTTCTAGAAGTCTATGATCAGTATAGTATGGGATGTGGGTTTGAGTTGGAGGTGTGCTTCCTCTTGGTCTTGGTGGAACAAGTGGTGTTCTAGGAATCAAGCTTCCGCTTCTTATAAATCTACCCCTTGAGTCTCTTTCTCTACGCATATCATTGTTTTTGGGAGGTAAGAAATAAGGCTACCTAGTTACACTTCCCCGGCAACAGTGCCAAAATGTCTACTCAACTTAGTGTTCCTAAATTGATATCATAAATTGTCAACCAGGGCTAGTAAATTGTTGAAGTGAAGTGCACTATATGTGCCTATGTATCTTCTTCCTACTTCGTTGTGCTTAGTGTTTTTATAGTGTTTTTGATTTTTTGTTTTTATGCTAAGGGGGAAAGAACTAAATTACTGGCAAATATAAGTTACTGATCACACTAAAACAGAATAAAAAATACTATAAACTATGAATGGTACCAAGAACAGAAAATGCTAATCCACAGATTGTAAAGCTAATAAGAAAAGTAACTCATAACATTAACTTTAGTCCAATTCATTTCATTAGAGGTATGTTGGAACAAAATGAGAAAAGGAGTACTTTGATGTAATGAGGTTCTCTTTAGTAAACAACAACTTAAAACATCACAGAGAAAACCTTATTCGTTGTTAGAAATTTGTTGGAACATTTTGAGAAAAGATTATCTACAATGTAGTAAGGAACCCTATGATAAAATAACTTATGACACTAGAATTAACTCATTATGCAACTCAAAATGTTACTATTAAGCCTCATTCAAGGGTTAGAGATCTCTTGGAACAACTTGGGAAAAAGCCTGTTTGTAAAATTATGAGAGATTGCAGAATAGTCGAGAACTCAAAATGATACAACTAATTCTTGTTCATATGATAATGATGTGTTAGAAGAATTTGAGAACAAGAGTAGCTTATAAAATAATGAGGGTATTTTAAGTCTAATTAATAGGACTGAAATGCAATTAACTAATAGAACTGAAATGCAATGAATAGAACTGAACTAAAATGCAACTAACTCAAGAGTACTACAACTATATCTCATTCACGCATTAGTGATATATTGGAATAGCTCATGAGAACAAGATTGACTGTAATATTCGATGTAAGTAAATGACATAAGCATGATGCAAGAGGATAAACTCAGAAAACTGCCTAAGTTAAGAACAAAACAGAGTTAAAGGTCACTTATCTAGAAAATATGCAGAAAGCCTTTTGGACAGTAGGGGCCCACTACCATAAGATTGGCACACGAATCCTTAACTCCTTAAATTTTCTTCAGATCATGCATCAAAGTTATACTTCTTTTATTAGAGGAAAAACGCTCAGAAAAAGAGTATCACAGTCTTTGAGAACTAACAACAAAACATCAACTAACTGTTTCTCGGTTCACCGAGTTATTTTTATAAGCAAATACATAACTGACATTGAGTAGAAATAGGCATAGGTGTCTTTTATAATCAAAATCGAACTAGAACTCTTGTTGACGACTCGTATTTTGTTGAAGACACCTGAAGAGTCCTTATCCTTGTAGAAGTCTGCTTCTTGGTTTTGGCTTTGTCCACGTGCATAACCACCTTCAGATTTTTGCTCAGCCTTCGTGGAGGACAAGGAATGATGTATGAGAGTTTTGGAATTCAACCATATGCGTATTTCCATCAAATGACACCTGTAACCTGTAGAAACATAAATATGGCTACGGAATATGCGACTAGCTACAGAATGACTACATTCTGTAGCTAAGTCTGCTAAAAAATCACTATGACAACAAAACCACAAAAGTATAATAAGTCATTCATTTCATGCATTCTTAAAGTGATTTTAATCATTTCTATTGATCTTTTAAGCCTATAGATGATAAAGGACAAATGGAATGAAGTGAAATTTGGTGAAAGGAAAGGACATCTTTAGGGCTCAACAACAGCATGTCAAGCAATCTGGATGAGGAGGATTTTAAGAATTTTGTGCCTAAAGAAAGCAAAAGGAACAGTGATTTTTTTTTCACAATAGCTCAGCTATGGCATTATCTAATAATTCTGTGCTTGAAAAGAGAACAAAACACATTGACACAAAGTTTCATTACATCAGGGAATTGGTAAACAATGGAGAAATTGTTTTGGAACACTGTTGAACTTAGGAGAAGTTTGCAGACATTTCGACCAAGCCATTGGGGTAGAAGAGTTTTGAGTTTTTGAGGAAAAGGGTGGGTATGACTGATAACCCAGCAATTGAAAGTAAGGGGGAGTGTTGAAATTTTACTTTCAATAGTCCCTGTGCAGAGCTACTTTCCAATTTTAATTACCAGGTTTTTTGTCCTCCAGCCGCTTTCCAAAGGAGATGAACAGTCAGTTTCAGTTTTTCATTTGATCAGCGCAGTCCTTTTATTTGAAAAAGAGATTTTTTTTATGTGTTCGGGGACAGTCTCTATTTTGGGTAAAACAGAGTACTTTTATTTTAAAAAACACAGTGAACAAATATTTTGTTTTTATATGAACGTGGGCGTTTTTATTTTAAAACCCTGTGGTCCCCACAAAATTCAGTGTCTTGTTGATGTTGGAGGATGCGATGCGTTCAACGCAATCGCATGTTATATTATATAACAATCGCCCTTCGTCGAATGCCAAGGGTCGGGGGTGGTGTGGTCCACAAGACCATGCGGAATTACAATGTTTAATAGCAAGTTTGAATCGGGAGCATTTTTTTTTATGGCCCGATTGCAATAACCAAATGGCGGACCTAATCCATTTCTATATAGCATAGTTTAATATTTCATCATGGGTCTGTTCCTTCAATCGGAATCGGAAGTTTTGGTTTGAACCATTTGTTTTATTAAGTCACTGACCCGATGGCTTTATGAACCAGATTTGATAATTCTATTTCGCATTACAATTGGTGCTTGCGTCAGCAGGCCAAAACCAGACTCGAAGTGTTTTTATATGGCGGATTGGAAATTTCATCGTGCATCTAAAGCGTCGACGTCAGCACAAAGTTTTGTAACGCGAAAAGGTTCTTGTGATTTGGTTTAATCCTTTTTCAGGTCCGACAGTGTATTTGTTTGGTTCATCGTGCAAATGAAATGTTTTATGATATATGTGTTTTATTATATAAACATATTTTTTTTAAACATATGTTATATAAACTTGCGCGAAGTGCAAAGTGTGCCCGACAACCTTTTTAAATAGATTTATTTTAAAGTTTTTAAAATAGATTTTTTATATATAGTTTGTAATGTGTTTATGTTATGTGCGTAGCATATAAAATTAAAAAGGCCTGAATGCATTTGTAACAGACGGAGTGAAAATTTTTATTTTGTATTGTAGAACAGAGTGCGGGAAAAACACAACAGTGTTATTTTGAAACACTGTGAGACAGAGTGAAATTTTTGAACTGTGTCTGAAGTAGTCTTGTGTTGTAATCCCCTTGTTGGAGGAAGAATTTTTAACATTTTTTTTTTTTATTGAATATAATTTTTAACAGTGTGAAACTCTGTCTCCTGTGAGTGCAAAATTTTTATTTCTCTGTGTTATAGAGGAGAGTATTATTCTCTCTGGTTTGTTCTGGAATTTTTATAAATTCCAATAGTTTATAGGTAGCTTGGCTGAAGTTATAATCTAGAAATAAAAAGGTCATAGCCCGCATGCTTGTTCAGGATGAGTCCAAAACCTATCTCAATTCCCTCATTGTGTACGTAAGAAAGCTATCCTTTTGTCCTACTTGAGTAGGTCTAAAGCATTGCACCATCGTTTCTTGCTAATGTTGCATGACATATTTCCATCCCTCAACTCACACATGTCAATAAAATATAATTAGCCATGGCCATTTAGCATCATCCATGATGTCCATTTATTTAACAAATATATTCATGATTTTAATGAATGTAGCATCACAAAAATATTCACCAAGATTTAACTGATATTCAAATTTTTCATCGATGAATTATCCACCCTATTTCACACACAACTCCATTTAAAACTTCTTAAATCGATTTAATGACACTCTGATATCACTTTCTAACTCACTTGAACATCCTTGTTTTAATTTGAAAAATTTCATTCATTTCCCTTCTATTTCACACATTATCTCTAATATCAATTTGTATATTATGATATCTCATATGCTATAAATATACAATTTATTATATAATGCATAATTTAAATTTAACATATGAAAAATATAATACATATTTATTTATTGGAAACATATTATATATATATATATATATATATATATATATATATATATATATATATATATTTATATTATATATTCTTATATATATATATATATATATATATATAAGAATATATAATATAAATAAGTTATTAACATGGCATTCTTTTCTCAGCCGAGTCGATGTTTCACTTGTTCTTTCTCAAACTAGGCACCTTTGTGTTAATTTGAATGTACATAATCCAAAGAGTGGATACCATTATAGTCAACTATAACATCTCATTTTGGGCTCCAACACAAGTTTCCTAGAAGAATCTCAATGTTGCAATCTACAAGATTCACATATTCGATTTTACAATAGAATTATAATAACAATTTAATATACATTATAGGATTTGTTACATTCATCTTGTAGCTCAAACCATCCTAGCATAATGAGCAAAATGATGGTTAAATGATTATAATAATAATCCTCAATTTCAAAAAACAAAAAATAAGTATGCATGCTTTGAATTTACCATTGAGTCTCAAATAACTCCAACTTTCTAGATATTTCAAGGTTGATTTTTCATTTAGTACAATTTAAGCGAAGGGCTTTGAGTCACAATAAAATATTATATTCCTATCTTCAACCCTTTTGACGCCCTTAAACTAGCTTTTGTTCCTCTCTCATATATTCATACCCCCCATCATTTCCCTCTTGTCTCATAGTCAACAATGCTATTTTACTAATAAATTTTAATATGTACATTATCTATATTGCTTGTCCTTAATCATACATTTTGGCTTATAACCTAGATCACATATTCAAATTACATTTATGGGGATAAAAATCACAATGTGACATATTCCTCCCCAATGTTTTTTTTGTTTTCCTTGGTATATATATATATATATATATATATATATATATATATATATTTCATCAAAATTACGTTTACATGATAATATCAAAATAGTTGCAGGTTTTTCTCCACTACGATATCTCCTATCTTCCATGCTATTTCTTTAAGCTATAGTATGTCCACTGGATTTTAATTATGCTCTACATTTTTTATTGAGCATTATGTCCTTCATCTCTAATATAATCTTTGCCTCTTGCTCACACTCCATTCCTTTTCCTTGACATAACACCATCCAATGTAGTTTTAGTTCAATATTTATCTATATGACCACTTATCTACTTCACAAAGCTAATATGGAAAATATTTATTTTCATAATTATTTCAAACATTTCCTTCTTATTTCCAACCATCATGTATTTTTGCGTATACATTTATATAAGTTGTCTCTTCATTTTTGGATTCTATATTCCTTCAAGGGATCTATATTGCTGAGGCTTTTATGTGAAATTAGAGTGGTGTCTTACTACTAAACATCCATTTCCATTATCTAATTAATACTTCTAAGAACCAAAAGGTTCCAACAATCTTCTTTACACACCCACATTATTTTAGTCATCAAAATTTCCCATAACTATATTACCATGATAGAGGTTTCTTGTAGTCCATCGATATCAACCACTCTAATTATTCAAGCATACATAATCAGTGTATCCTTTTGTTGGTTTTAGAATATCATATTCATATATCATGTATTCAAGCATAATGAATTGGAATTTGTAGCCAAAAACTTGAAATATCATGCAACCACCTCCCTAATACTTGATCAACCATTTGGACATGTTACATTTTAGCATAACAAAACAATGGGTGTTCTCGATGCTAGGAAAAGGGTCACAGTGCAAAACACCTATACAAATAGGGATCCCAATGGATACTTATGTATCGTTATAACATTTTCATATCAAACTATATTATGGGTTGATAGATGTTGGTGTTCACTTCTACACAAGAATTATATTTGCTGACCCAACTTGGTCATTATCTCATAACGATCAAAAATTCATAATTTATTTAATTCACATGAATGCAATAAGAAATTAGTACCAGAGAATTTCTACTATAGTTGGGTTATATGGGCTAGACATCCTAATGTACACTAGAAATTGTTAGGGAAAAACAATATAGACTATAAGTTCTCATGTCAATATGATGACCCCAAAAGTGGCAATGGATCCATGTGGAATGTATGCATGTTACCAAGAATGTGCATGGATTTCTAGGTGTACAAGCTTGGCAAGCCTTGAGCTACCAACCAATATGTCAACTAGGCCACCATTTCGGCATGGATTAGAAGCACATGTGCATTCATAGGAATGTGCTGCCTTCTGAGGAATGCACATGTCTTCTTTGTGGGACAAATTTTTACACACTCATGGCCACATTTTTTACTATTTTTGGACCACATTGTGTTTTTAAGATTCATTGAGAAAAAAATTTGATCGATTGTCGACGTCGAGTTCCAAATCAATACCATACATCATCTATTCATTCCCAGTAACCATTGCATTTTTTTTTTAATGTGGTAAATGTTTTATTGGAGAGATAGGTAGGTTATTACGATTCTAGTAGAAAGAGTATGGAGTAGATATAAATAATGGAAGAATTAGATCATCAACACTAGTTGAACACTCCAAAACTAAACATCATATATGCTTGGAAAACATTGAAATCCTAGTCAAATACTTCCACCAATACAAAATATGATATAGAGAAGCCTTGTAAATAATGAAGAAACGAAACCATATTACCATAGACAGTGGTTTATAGGTTAGTAGCAATTGGCTCCCCTTACTCCCTCAGAAACCCTTATGACTTTATGATTTGATATTTCCTTCTCCCCTACATTCTTTCTTCCTTGCCCCCCCCCTAAAATTTTCCTCCTTTCCTCTCCCTATTCTCCCTCTTTTCTCCTTCCCTATCCTTGTGGTCCTCTTATTCACATCTGATCCTTATTATATCACTCTTACTTTTTTATATGTATTTACACCTACTTTTACCCCTTCCAATCTTTTTGTCCTTTCTTTGTCTTCCTTAGGAATTTTTTGTCACCTTTCTCTTTTTCCTTTTCTAACCTTCCCTATATTAGTTTTTTTCGGTCTCCTCTTTCATTGAGTTGGTATGTCTTAGTTATTTTTTAGTTATTTATTTTGAAATAGTGGTTAAGCTTGCCTTGATATTATTATATTCTCATCTTCATACATTCTCCTTGTTAATTTTTTAGGTTTTGGTAACTTTTGTTTCCTTATGGTATGTTCCTAATTTTTAGGTCTTTTATATTTATTATTCCTATGTTATTTTCTTGTTTTGGTGACCCTCCTTTCTTTATTTTCTGAAGGTGTTCCTTCCCCAACCCCATTTTCCTCCTTCTTGCCCTCCCTTCCAGCATTACTCTCTCTCTCTCTCTCTCTCTCTCTCTCTCTCTCTCTCTCTGTCTATATATATATATCTATATATATATATAGATATCCCTCACCAATCAACCCACTCCCATGTCTACTTGTTTTTTAATCCTCTCCTACATTTTAAATTTTTATTTACATTTATCTCCCTCCAAATTTCTTCTATAGGTTAGTTGTTATATGTTATTTGAATTACATATTCTATAATTTTCCTTCTTTTTCTAGAATCTAGGTTAACATCATTTTTTTACCTAAACAACATATTTATGTAGTATTAATATTAATTGTATATGATAAATAAATTATATGTAAAAGTAGTAATTATTGTAATTATAATATATAATATAATATAAGTGTTACTTTATTATCGTAGTAAAATTATTATATTATTGATTTCTTTCAGATAAACTTTATTATTATATCCTTGTATTATCATTTCTTTAATTCTCTATGGTTTCTCAGTTGGCTTCTCCTCTCAACCTGTAGATATAGGCTCATCTTTGTAGCTCTTCACTCCAAAATTGATGATGAATACTGATTTAGATTCGAAACACCAATCACTAAAATTATGGAAATTCTGGATTATCTTTTGGATCAAAATTATAACAATACTAACCACAACAATATAGAAATAATCATTTCTTTTGTTTCTTTCTAAATTTTGTTTAAATTAAGAAAAATACCTAAAAAATACCCTAAAAAAAAAATAATCGTATTGAACTGTAGGGAAATTGGTTACTATGTAACCTTGTCATAACCTAAACATGTTATCACCAAACAAAAATTTAGAACAGCCAAACCCTAAGCATTAAAAAATAAATCTAAATGATGAAATTCATGCATCCTTGGCTACTTTGAGGTCAATAATAAACGATCTCCAAAACACATGAGATAAATTAAGATTGTCTCTTGCAATTTTAGTACATTCAATTGTATCAGCTATCTCTTACGCTTAGGGCCAGTTAACCAATATTTATTATTACAAGGGTAGAATGTATGAACTCTTAGAACCAATCAAAATAAGTACCAAATTATGTAATAAAAAAACATTTTTATGAACTGTGAACATACCAATGATTTATAGGCCATTGGATAGATAGGTGATTCATGCTATTTGATAAGCCTTCTTGTAATAATGGGGAGGTACATCTATATTTCTTAAAGAAAATATGGGTGAGTTTCGGCTAGGACTCCATGCCATCAACTTTTCCATGGGATAATTCTAAGAGGTGGGTCATGGGGCTATTGTTAGACTCATAATCCTCAGGATTATAGTCTTGGTTAGTGTGTTTTATGGTGATTAGTTATTGGATTTCAAAAAACCTAGGAAATTGAATCAACCATTTATCTATTGTATTTATATGTACTATGTACATAATTCTTTATACGATTATTAATAATACAGTTGAATTAGTTTCCAATTTTTTGTTTGTAATTGTGGTATTAGATCAAAGGTTAATATCTCTTCCAAACAGAATGAGCGACTAATTAGTGGCCTTCTTGTGCACTTGTTTTTTTTGTGTGCCATGGATGGTGGACGATTTCTTGTTTAGTTACAGAAGAGAAATAGGTTTTTCCTTACGATTGAAGTCCCTTTTAGTTGAGAACGGAGAGGAAGGTTGTTATTAATGCAGGTTTGAGTTTATCTCTAGAAAGGTTGTTATCAAGATCTTGCATTTGAAAGTGAACCACTCATTTTCCTACTCCAGTAATTAATTTCATTTGTTTATGATATCACAAAGAACTATTTTTGGTCTTACATAATGTAATCCATTATGTATGGTGTATTTATAAGTGGAGAATTTATTTCAATTCAGTAACATATATGCAAATTTTGGTCTTTATAATGGTTGCAACATTTCTAATCAGCCTCCTTGGAAGAAGTTAATGCTAACACTTCAAGTACATCTATTGACTTATAACCATTGAAATGTTTATTTTTGGACGTGATGGAAGAAGGTAATATGTTTTGTGTCTTTAGAAGAAAATTGTTGACAGTTTAGTTTTATCTATTCAAGGTGAAGGAGTTGACTCATAGTCGGGTAGATTTCTTCATTATTGTTTTCATAATGTACTACAATTTTTTCACTTCAACTATTTAGCATTGGGCACTTATTGCATTGTAAAATGGGTGCACTTTTGGTCGAATCCGAAACCCTTAGTTTGACCAAGCTTGATAAAATATTAGAGTTACTGAAAATTACTCTGATAAAATTTGATGTTCATGACACCATAAATATGAACCAACTCTCTTGTTGATATCGAATATGATCTACATGATGTACAAAATATAATTGAATTTCTCCAAATAGAGTCGTAGTTACAAAAGAATTAACTACAAATGTAAGGGTAATTTTCATACATATGTGAAACCTACAGTTCCCAAGACATTCATTAGACCTTGGAAATAAATTATTCACAACAAAAATAGAACTTGTTTGCGATATAGTAAGGACATTTCTTTTCATATTCATGAATTTTCAAAGCATATAGAGTTTCATAGTGTTGTATTTCTAGGTCATGTCATTCCACAACCAAATTTTTTTTTAAGATTCAAACATTGTGACAGAGTTGGGCATGAGAAATATCATTTTTACGATCTTCATCGTTGTGAACATTGTAGAAAGTAGAATCATCATTCAAACATTTCTCTCAAGCATAAGACTATTGCAAGTGATAAAATTAATTTTGGATGGATTTATTCTTAGTATTGGTCTAAAAAATCCAAGAAGATTTACAAGTCATACGACAAGAGATGTTTGAGAGTATTGATCAGTCTTGGAATGAAGAATACTTCATCTTCTCACCTTGTATCTGATAAGGGGTGAATTGATGGAATTGATGGTTTGCTATAGGTTTAAATATTTATCAAGTGAGTCTCAGTCAAATATAATCAAATTTTATTGCTACATTCTAGAGTCTGAGTTTTCATTAGATTCAAGTTGTAGTCATATCATCGATAAATTTGTGTTCCATTGGATTTTATACTCTATGCACATGATTGAATTTTTCATCATGAAGAAATTTGTGATGGAGCACTTCCACTAGCAAAAGATGCCAGATTTGGAATTGTTTCAAAGTAGGTTTGTTTGAGGAACTGTTGTGATTGTTCCTGAGTTGGTGGTAATATTTGAACCATAACTGGTTGAGACCTTGAGTTCTCCCATATTTTGGTATCATTTGTGTTTTCTCTTAAAAAGTATGATCCTTAGTTTGTGTTCATCCTTAAAAACCATTTCTGAGAAACATTTAGCTCTTAGTTGAGATGCATTTTTTCATTTTTAGCTCTCGTTCTTGGACTTTGATACATCCTTCAAATTAAGGGGGGAATATTAGACACCTAATCTACAGGATTATATTTTGGGTTTGTTTGCATTATGACGATTAGCTATTGGAGTTCAAGAAACATCGGAAAATGAATCAACGTTTCAACTATTGTACTTATATGTACTATGTACATAATTTGTGATACCATTCTTAATAATAAAATTGAATTAGTTTCCGATTTGTGTTTCTAACATCTACACAATATAGACAAAATGCGAGGCACAACCTAGCACTAGGCTCACATCCATCTAAACAAATGTCTAACCTCCATGTGCAACATCCTTTAGTGATAAATAACATTATTGAAACCCATATAACAATGGCCACATTGTTTCGCACCCTACTATAACATGGAAACTTGGTAGCTTCATAATGCCAAAAGCCAACCACAACCACAGAAAATTAATATTGCAATAAAAGCTACATGAAAGCTCATATGAACCTCATAATGCCAAAAGGCAACCACAATGATAGACAATTAATACTGCAGTAAAAGCCACATGAAAGCTCACATGAACCTCATAATGCCAAAATCCAACCACAATCACAAACAATTAATATTGCGATAAAAACCACATGAAAGCTCACATGAACCTCATAGATGCATAACTATAAATAGACTTACTACAAACATATTAAAAATAGAATATAAAAAAATAAAATATACTTTTATAAATGAGGTTATTATCTTAACCATCAATACTAATATTTTTCATTATAGTTTTAAAAAAAATAAACAAACAAACACTCAAATTAAAAACATTAAAATAATATCTTTTACCATACAGAAATGTTCGACCGAATATTTATTTGGTGTAGTAAATACCATTGGGCCGAACAAGTAGTCAATGAAGTCAATAGACTTTAGATTCTGTGTAAACGTTTCGAAAGTTCGAGTGAATGGTATGTCGGTCGGGTGAATGTATGTTGCTGGAGTAACTCTCAATCGAAAAAATGAAGTAAATGGAGTGAAATATTTATTTTATTTGATTTATAAATGTAAACTTGCATTTATATAAACCATTCACGCAAGTGTAAATTAAATTAAAAAGGAGGAAAAAACATATTAATTCAATAATTTTATGATCGAGATATTTAAATTAACGAATACATAAGACATAAAAGGATAATTATATTTATTTTATAATTTCTTTTAATGTAACTTGCATTTATATAAACCATTCCCCCAAGTGTAAATATTAAGGCTCCACGTGAAGTAAATAGGGATAAACTGAATTTAATGTAAATATTTCATACTACGTTGATGGAAAAAACTTCATTATACTTTAAAAAGAGGAAAAAACATATAAATTCAATAATTTTATGAATACATATGACATAAAATTATTATAAATATCAAAAAATACACGTATTTTAGTTAAATGCATTGGTTTTTTTAATGTAATTAATTAATTAATTATATATATATATATGTGTGTGTGTGTGTTGAATGTTAAGTCAAACCGAATGCATATTTGTTATTTATGGTAAAAGTTCACCCATCTTTAGTTGGAAGAATCTAAGTATAAGATAGGCTAAAAAGCTAAGAATTTATGAATAATTTTACTAAATATACAACTTATATTAATGCTAAAACTAAAATAAATGCAATTAAAATTAAATTTGAATTTGAATCTTATTTAAAGGAAGAATTGATTTTTGTTTTTTAATACATTGAATAGTTCTATACTATTTATATATAGATAATCAGATTTTCTTTCTTATATAATACATCTTGCATCTTCCCGACAGTTGGTCCAACACATACACAAAGGTAGCAATGATGTCTCAAATTCAAGTTTTTGTTACAAAACCCTCCACTTATCTTCATAGTGAGAAACCTAGTGATCCCAAGCTCGTGACCAACAACTGCCAATTTTTTATTATTTTATGTCAGAGAGATTGAAAATGGCATGGGTTAGACCAAGCCCCAAAATAATGGATCAAAAATCCCTCGCTGATGCATCTCTTCTGTGATAAGCAATCTGCCAGACAAGGCGGGAATACCCATCTCTTGTTGCACAAGCAAGCTACAACTCGTTGAGAGATTACATTCTCGCATAGGACACAAAGAGGTCATAGCAAGATGGTAAACCTAAAATTAGTATGCTATAAATTTCCCCTCAGATTAATAACATCCTCAAGAAAGAGTTCTATAAAAGTGCAAGGAGATATAATGATTTTCTGGTAGAGTCCAAGAGAGTTATGATCACTTCAAGCAGTCTTTTCCTTTTCCTCTTGGGGAATCTGTTGGTATCTGCTCACCATAGAGTAATCCACTTTTACTCTTCCTTGGAGTGTGTGACTCTTGCTGTTAATTTCCATCATTCTCTGCTCTTGGATCCAAAATTTCTTTTGGTTTTGGCCACTCCGGTGGACATTCCTGATATTATTCAGTTGTACTTTCAGCTTACATGTGGTCAAAAATAGAGGCACGCTGACTTGGAGTATTTTTTTCAAGTGAGGGTGAACTGGAAGATCACTGAAATGAAAAATATTTAACATCACTAGAACTGGCAAGAACCTTTAATTGCTTCTCTAAAGCAGGTATTGTGTGGTGGCATTCACTAAGCCTCTTGGTAGCAGTTGAAATATCTCTTTCCTTTCTTCTTAGTATCTCATTGTCCTTAGCGTTAGTGTAGATTTGGCATCTTTCCATCTCTTAAGGTGTCAGGTTTGTGTATACTCTCTAACTATAGTCGCAGGTCAAGACATGTGGTCTCTAATTCTTGGAAACAACTTCCTTTATCTTCAAATTATGTTTGTAGTGATGTATATTTTTCTTTAAACTAATTTATTTCAACTCGAGCAACCTTGAGTTGGAATTCAAGCTCTTCATTCAATGACACCTGATTTTCAAGTTGATCTTCCCTCAATTACTTCAATTACTTAGTTGCAGCAAGTTATGTCTGTAAATATGCAATTTGTTTCTTTGATTCTAGGAGTTGAGCTTTGAGATCCTGTACATGGTTCCTTACCACTTGAAACATCTCTTCTAATTATTTCTTCTCAGATTGTATGATATTAAACTCATTTTTAGGTTTGCTGATTTTTTCATTCTAGTGGCATTCATGATTTATTTTCTGATGAGATGATGAGATATCTTGAGCCTCCCCAAGCTTGTTAAAGTCATTTGCAACAGAATTCCACTCAAAAGCTCCAATAGCAAGTGCATAAATTAAAGGATTGTTTTCATATTTCTCTTTTTCCATCTTATTATAATTTTCCTTCCAAAATGTTGGGCCATTTGCAACTGGAGCTTCTGATTCACTGTCAATGTGTGATTCATCATCCCATTCGAGTTGTTTCTTGATTGTGGCACTCATGGTTGATACATCTTGAAGTGGAAAAAGATGACTTACAAGCCAGTTCAATGGAAAAACCATTTCTTCCACAAACTATACTATTTGAGCATTTCCTTGGAGGAGATTACTACAAAGCTTGACAAGGATTTTAATGATAAAATCCAAATCTCAATTCTTCCACTCTAGGACACACATGGTATATCGTGGAATAGATGTAGAGTTTTCAAAAGGAACCAAAATCAGTTAATTTCATTCTCTTAGAATAAGCATTATCCACACAGCTTGACTCGATTAATGAGGTTTAAGAAAGGCGGGTTGTGGAAGAGAGGACGAGGGTGCACATAAAAAGGTGACAATTATGGACATAAATTATTATTCACCACATAGGTAATGGGGGCGACATTGTTGAGCTTTTTATTATTCATCACATGGGTAATGGGGCCACATTGTTGAAATTTTGTTGAGAACGAAGAATCTGAACAATATTACCAACCAAAACTTCGGAATATAATATAATGTCTATCAACATAAATACAATTTCCGTGGTTGACTATATCGATGACCCATAAACGAAGGAAAAAGTTTGTCAACTTGTATTCCATGTCGAGCTCACTCCACTTGACCAACAAATTGGGCCAGATCCCAAACTAAGTACATAATCGGAGGTGGACTTGCGATCAATGGTGTCGCAAGCCCAGTCTGAATCTGTGAACCCAATGAGATTCAAAGAACAATTGGCTGCATAATGAATCACATAGGTGATTGTCCCCTGGACATATCGAAGGATGTGCTTTGCAGCATTCCAGTGTAACTCATGTGGCTCCTGCATGTATCTAGAAACTGCTACTACGGCATATGAGAGATCAGGATAGGAGTGAGTGAGATAAAAGAGACTTCCCACAAGTTGACGGTACAATGTGCAATCAACAAATGGTGTGTCTTTGCCATTCTCAAGCTTTATCCCTGATAAGAAAGGTGTGGTTGTTGGCTTGCAGTCACTCATGTGAAATCGTGCCAAAAGATCTCTAACATACTTTGGTTAAGAAATGGTAATCCTAGAATCACTCTGATAGATCTCTAGTCCAAGGAAGAAATTTAGCAAGCCCGTGTCTATCATAGAAAATCACTTATGCAATGCATTTTTAATCATAGTAATGACAGAAGTTGAACTAACTGTTATCGAAAGATCATCTACGTAAAGTAATATGATAAATAAGGAGTCGTTTTTGTTCAAAAAATAAACATTCAAATTAGGTTTGCAGTGTACAAAATTTTGAGATAACAAATAAGAATCCATCTTTGCATACCATGCTCTAGGTGCCTGCTTGAGGTCGTAGAGAGACTTCTTTAGTTTGCATACCAGAGATGAATTGTGCATGTATCCCAGTAGCTGCTCCATGTAGATTTCCTCCTCAAGATCACCACGAAGAAAGGAATTCTTCACATCCATATGAAGCACCTCCCATCCTCTTACTGCTGCAATGGAGAGAGCTAGCCGAATGGAATCCATTTTTTCCACTGGAGTAAAAGTCTCATCATAGTCAACACCATGTACTTGTTGAAAACCTTTTTCTACCAATCGTGCCATATATCGACTAACTTGGCCATTTGATGCTTTCTTGGTCTGGTAAACCCACTTGCACCTCACAAGTTTGTGATTGGAAGGTATCGGAACCAAATCCCAAGTCTGGTTCTCAATGAGAGAGTTATATTCCTCATCCATTGCAGCTTCCCATTCAGGATGCCCACTTGCTTCTACATAAGTTTGTGGATCAGTTCCATGCATCATATAAGCATGCATGGGTGTGGATGGCTCGATAGCTAAGAGTTCTTGTGGATCTTCCTCAAATAGAGGGATAGAGGCAGGATCATCAAGGATATCACTCATGCTATGCCAATTTTGTGTTGAAGGTGGTCAAGAATCTTCCGAACTACATGCGAAAGTATGATATCGATGTTCAACAACTGGTGGTCCAACAGGTGTCACAGGAAAAGACTCATCTTCATCAGAATTCTAATCTGAAGTTTCATCTGCATACTCATCAATGAGTGGTGATGGAAACTTGGTAATAAGTTCATTCACTGGTGCAAGCAAAATATCTTCGTCAAACTTTACACTCCTTTCAATAAAGAGCTCTTTAGTGTGGATATCAAGTAATTTGTACCCTTTGACTTCATCAGAATATCCAACAAACATGCATGCTTTACTTTGAGGCTCCAAAGCCTTTATTTTCTCTGTAGGAATGCGGGCCCATTCTCGAGATCGAAAAATGCGCAAATGAATGACTTCAGGTTTCATGCCAGTTCAAGCCTCAAAAGGCGTTTTCCAATAAAAAATTTATGAGGAGATTTGTTCTGGATGTATGAGGCACAATTGGTAGATTCAGCCCACAATTTCGATGGAAGAGATCTTGCATGAAACATGCAATTAGCCATCTCTTTCAAAGATCGATTTTTCCTTTCAACCATGCTATTTTTCTATGGAGTGTAAGGAATTGTATGCTGCAACTATATGCCTGCTTCATTACAAATATTCTTGATATATTTGTTGACATATTTCGTCCCATTATCTATGCAGAGTATCTTGATGCATTTTCCAGACAGATTTTTCGCATGCGCTTTCAAAATCATTAGATGTTGAAAAACTTCACACTTGAGTTTAAAGAAGTAAACCCAAGTGAATCTCGTCTAATCATTTATAAATGAGAACACATATTTTGCTTTTCTCATTGAAAGCACTGGAAATGGACCCATAAGATCATTGTGTACAAGATCTAAAGGTGAACAGGCTCTCCATGCATGCCCCTTCTCGAATTTCTCTTGTGGATTCTTTCCAAGAGCACATCCATTACAAACACCATTTGAAAATTCAATGGTCGGCAATCCTTTGACCATCCTTTGCTTGCTAAGTTGTTGCATATATATGAAATTCAAGTGCCCAAATATGTCATGCCAAATCCTACTTTATTCATTTGCATGCGTAAGTAGAAAAATGGAATCTGATTCAGGAACAAAATCAGAAAACGTATACAAATGAGATTGATCATTTACCTTGCCAGATGCAATCTTCAAGTTGGTTTTCATGTCATAAATGCTTACAGAATCCGGGGTAAATTCCAATTTCCTTCCGCTGCTTGTGTGTGTCATCTGATACACTGAGAGAAGATTCACAGAAAGCCTTGGAATATGTAAGACATTCTCAAAACTTCCATCTTCGAATTGCACTCTTCCTTGTCCAGTTGCTACAACTGCAGAATTATCCCCCATGAGAATAGGAGGTCCTGAGTATTCCTGTAGAGAATAAAATGATTCCTTTGAAGAAGCCATATGATGTGAAGCTCCTAAATCGATGATCCATTATTTCGGTGCAGAATGAAAATCAATCAAAGCATGCCCATTACCTCTTGGATCTAGTGCTTTTTCTCCAGACTTCTTCTTGACATTCTTAGGAATGTGTTCTCCAAGATTGTGTTGCTGGAGTGTCTGCGCCATAAGATCTATAGTATTATTCATGCATGTAGATTGAGGGTGAAAACCACGGTGGTAATAATTGCACATTGATTTCCCTTTCATTCATTTCCTTTCCTTTGAGCTGGATGATCCATCAGGGGGTTTGGGATTTCCTCCCTTACCTGGATTAGCATCCTTCTTCTCTTTTCCTTTCTGATGGTCTTTGGAATTTTATTTTCCTTTTGCATGCACAGTAAGTGCATGTGCTTTGGAATTTTTAAGTGTGCCCATTTTGATGAGCTTATCTTGCTCATAAATCAAAGACTGAATAAAAGAATCCAGTGAGGGCATATTCCAAGCTACACCGGTTGTATATCTTACTGTGTGGAATGTAGAGACGAATATTGCATACTCTGGAAACACTGTTACCGATCAAATAGGTAACCTGACCTCAAAACGGGAACTTTGGCCCAAAAAGACTCAAAAAACATGAAAAAACACCCCAAAAACAAAAAGTGTGTATTCCAGAACACACTTCGTTTTTTTTTAAGGTCAAATGTCAAAATTTTATAAATTATGGTAAAAACAAAATTGTTTCTTGAAAAAAAGATTGAAAAATCACCTTCAAAACAAAACAAATTGATGCTGGAATAACAAAAAAAAAAAATTGTGTCATACTTTTGGCCTTTTTAAAAATAGAAATAACATTTTTTAATTTTTAAAATTCAAACATTAAAAAAAACCTAAAATTTAAGAAATAAAATAAATTTAAAAAATAAAAACATTTAAAAGCTTAAAATTTAAAAGTATATGAAGATAAAAAAAAAAAAAAAATTTAATTCAAATATTAAAAAAAAACCTAAAATTTAAGGAAAAAAAATTTAAAAAAAAAATATAAGATTAAAATTTAAAAAATATAAAAATTAAAAAATAAAAATAAAAACAAAATAAAAATATTAAATTAAAAAATTAAAAAAAAAAACAAGTTAAAAAAAGAAGGAAATTATAAAAACTAAAATATAGAAATTAAATTTAAAAAAGAAAAAGAAAATGCTTATTAAATTAAAAAAAAAAAAAATTTAAACAAAAAATTAAATTTAAGGAAATATATTAAATTTTAATCAATTTAAAAATTTTAAATAAAAATTAAAAAAAAAACATTATTTAAATTAAAAGTAAAAAAATGAAAAATTAATTAAAAATAAAAAATAAAAAGAATATCCAATGAAAATATTAAATTTAAAACAATATATATTAAAAAAACAAATAAACTATAAAAAAAATAAATTAAATTTAAATTATAAAAAATAATATATATATATATATGAACTTAAATTAAAATATGTATATATATCAGATTTTATTAAATTTTAAAAAAAGTTAATATTAAAATAACAAATTAAATTTAAAAACAAAAATATTAAATTTTAATAAATAAATAAACAAATGAATTTTGAAAGAAAAAATAAATTTTAAATATAAAAGAAAAAAGAAAAAACATTGTTAAAAGACAAACTTTAAAAACTATAAAAATCAATTAAAGATGGGAAAATTGAATATATATATATATATATATATATATATAATAAAAATAAAAATAAAAAACAAATTAATTTTAAAAAATTAAGTTTAATTAAAAAAAAATCTAATTTTCAATACACAATTTTAATTGAAATAAAAAAATATAAAATTTTTATGTAATTAACCCAAAAAAAATAATAAAAAAGTAAAACATTTAAAAAACAATATTAAATTCAAATAAATTAAAAAACAAAAATACAAAATTTATTAAATTTTATAAAATTATATTAAAAAACTAAACGTAAAACTTAATAATAAAGAAAAATTATGAAATAAAAAAAAAAAAAAAAAAAAAAAATAAATAAATAAATAAATAAATAAATTAATAAAATTAAAAAAAAAAAAACAAATTAAAAAAAAAACCAAAACAAATTTTATTTTAAATTAAAAAAATAATAAAATTAAAAATTAAAAATAAAAAAAAAATCAATTAAAAAAAAGATATATATATATATATATATATAAATGGCGGTGGGGGTGGTGGTGGTGGTGGGGGCGGCGGGTGGTCATGAGGCTGGCGGGCTGGCCCCCCACCACCACCACCGCCATTGTTTTTTTTTTTAATTGATTTTTTTTATATTTTTATTTTTTAATTTCAAAACATTAATTTTTTTTATTTAATTTTTTTATTTAAAATAATTTTTTTTTTTTAATTTTTTTTTTTTTTCAATTTTATTAGTTTTTTTTGTTTTAAATTTCTTATTATTATTTTTTTGGTTAATAATTTTTATTAAATTTGCTCTCTTTTTTTATTTAATTGATTTTTTTTTCATAATTTTTCTTTATTATTAAGTTTTACGTTTAGTTTTTTAATATAACTTCATAAAATTTAATAAATTTTCTATTTTTTTTAAATTTATTTGGATTTAATATTTTTTTTTTTTTTTTTAATCTTTTTTTTTTTTTTAAATATATATATATTTTTTATTATATGGTTTTTTTTAATAAGTTAGAAAAAAATGTTTTTGATGTTTTTTTTTTTTCATTTTTTTGGTCAATTTTTGTTTTTTTCTTTAAATTATGTGTTTTTTTTTTTCAAATTGTCATTTCCTTTTGATATAACTTTCAAATATTTTTGTTTTTTTTTATTTATTTTTGTTTAAATTTTTTATTTTTACGAGCTATTTTTGTGTTTTTTTTTACATTTTTATTGGTTTTTATTATTATTTTTATATATATATATTTTTATCTAAGTTTTGTGTTTTATTACGAACATGAAAATCACCACTCTAAAAAAAATGTTGATGCAGCATCAATACTTTTCAAAATTAGCATGAAAATCACCGCTCTTAAAAAAAAAAAAGTTGATGCTGCATCAATACATTTCAAAATTAGCATGAAAATCACTATGATTAAAAATAAAAAAAATATTCATACTTGATAAATAAAATTATTATAGTGTCAAAAACGTGCACAAAGAAAAAAAATGGTGATTCTGCATCACCACTTTTCAAAATCGGGTGCTTTTTATGCTACCAAAAAAAAGTAGGTAACATTGCAGTTACCTATTTTATTGGTAACATTGTTTGGACCAAGTTTTGATAAAATAGAAAGAATCGACTAATTTTTTTGCTTGGATTTGTCAATCCCACATCCTTTCAGCTAAAGCAACAAGGCTTTATACCTTGTGAAAATTCTTGAATGTTCTCAAAATTTCTCAGATCTAATGAGTTTAACTCATTTTCAAGAATGTGACCTTGCATTTCATCCTGTTTTCCAAACAATCCTTCCAAACTTTTCAATACTTCATTTGGAGTTGAACATGATTCAACATGAAATAGTAGTTCTGGAGAGATAGATAAACATAGAATGCCAAAGGCCTCGTCTATGCGATTGAAATATCTTGTTTTCTCCATTGCCAATGTTGGTTCAACTTCTGTTTCCATGGTTGTTCGAAATAAGCCTCTATTTCTGAGATGAAGTAGAATCTTTGGCTTCCATTCGAAGTAATTATATGGAGTAATAATTGCCGATTGTGGAAACTCCAATTTAGACTCCATTCTTTATTGTTGCTTCAATACTCTGAACCTACAAATAAAAATTGCCTGTGCACTGATTACAAATCCCTGTGCTCTCATACCATGTAAGATTTTGAGATACAAAGATCTATATTTGCAAAAAAATTAACAAACTTGCAAGAGAAGGAATGAATGAGCAAGAATAGAGAAAATAATGAAATTGATTCTTCAATATTAGTTTTGGAATAAATACACAAAAGCAACTAAGTTAAGCTTAGTTGTACATGCAATAACTATGGATAGTTAAAGCTAACTGAAACTAAGTGTGCTTTATGTTCTGCTAATGTGCACATCACATGCTAACTAAAACTAATCTAGGTGCATGTACACCAATACCGCTATTCTAGGTCCATGTACACCAACACTGTCGAACCCTTCTTACGCCTTTTTTCTGTCGGGGTTTGAAAGTCAAATAATATCCGCCTTCGAACATCAAATTATAAACCTCTTCAAATTTTTATTACTGCCATTCCTCCTGGATAATTAAACCTACAAATTATGGGCAGCATTGCTTTTGTATTCCATGTCGAGCTGTATCCACAACTCCTGAACCCTTTTTACACCTTTCTCCTAGCGGAGTCAAACAAGATCCGCCTTCAAACATCAAATTATAGACCTGTTCAAATTTTTATTGTTGTCATTCGTCATGGATGATTAAACCTACAAATTATGGGCTGCATTACTTTATGTTTTCAAAAAAATTAACATTTAATTTTTGTTTTTAATCTTAACGGTCATATTTTTTCAGATTATTACATGTCAGTTTTATATGTTTTCCAATAAATATTTTATACATATTTTAAAATTCTATGTAAATGAAATAAATGTATTTTAAATTTTTTTTTAAGATATATATATATATATATATATATATATATTCTTAAATTCTCAAAAAAAATAATATAATTTATTATATATATTTGTATAAAATAAACTTAAATGTTTCTTATATAATTTATTATTATTTTTACCTTATAAATTTTAAAATATGATGCAAATTTTGAATAGGCAATCTATTTCTCAACCCAAACCAATTAACTTAAATTTTGAGTTTTCAGTTTAATGTATTTTTTTTTTAATTATTGTAAAAATGCTTCATTACAATAAAATTTATCTTTAATATGAAATAAATGAATGTTTAAAAATATGCAATCAAATTACATTTTTTAAAATTTTATTTAAATTTAATTTTTGAAAAACTTAACAGTTAATTAAATGTATTCCAATAAAAGTGTTTTTAAATTTATATATAAATGAAATATATGCAATTCAAAATATATATATATATATATATATATATATATATATATATATATATTTCTAAATTCTGAAAAAAACATAATATAATTAGTATAAAATAAAATTTTAATTAATTATTTGTAAATGGAATATATGTATTTAATTGTTCCCTAATAAATTTTTAAATATTCTGTAAATTTTTAATAGTTAATCGATTTCTCAACACCAACCAATTAACTTACAATTTTGAGTTTTCAGTTTAATATATATTTTTTTGCATTTTTATGATGATGATCATCATTACCACAAAATATATTTTAAAAATATAATACAAATGACATTTTCTTTAATTTTATTGAAATTTAATAAATATGAAAAAATTATTTAAATTTTTTTATTATAAGATAAATTACTTTAAATTTTGTTTCTTAATAAAAATGTTTTTTAATTATTTATGACTAATTAACCTTAATTTATAGGTTGTAATAGTAACAGTAAGTTTTCCTAATTAAATGGGCTAGAAATGTATTAGATCCTTATGGCTTGTAAGAGTTCATTTTTCTCTCAGGGTATCTAGTTCCCTTCAGGCCCTCATACCTCATACGAGGGAAAATATCCCTACCCACTCGTAACCATAGGACTTAATGGATGAAAAACCCTTTTATAGGTTTGGGTACCCTTTTATTTACATAAAAATATATTTTAATACTAGCAATTGCACCATCACCAAATGTTGCAAATGAAACGTTGTAATTTGTTTGTAGATTAGCATTTGCAAGAGAAATAGCCTAATCCATGGCGTATTTTGAGAGCTTGCAAATTATGGGTGTCTTCAGGATTGTAGAGTTATAGTTATGAATGGACACATTCCCTAAGTCATTATTGCTTTCAGTAGTTTGTTAAGGCGGATTAAGTGTCTCAAAACATATTATGCCTTTAAAAGAATCCTCTATGTCTAGCCTGTTAAGGACCTTTTAAGCAAGAATTTTTTCGATGTTTGTAAATACCTATATTACATAACATAGCCGAAAAATAGCTAACCAACATGCTTATAAGTTTAACAAAAATAAGCCTAGGACTTCATCATGTGTTATCATCATATAAATAATTTGAAGGGATCTAATGATCTTACAAATTTCCTTTGAGGCGTGCTATTAAACATGTTCTTCATGGCTGGATCTGGTTTAATATTTCCATATGGTAATCTTCCATGTACAAAACTATACAAGAAATATTTGTTGGGAGTGAGTGAAGAAGGATAGTGGTTCAGGCTAAAAGCAATCAATGGTATTCCAAACAATCAAAGTTTATTTGTTTTTTCTTAATGTTGAAACATTGGATAGTTGTAAATTCACCAACCAAAAGACATAATATTTCTTAAGTACTTGTGGTAATATTCATAGTCAAATTTATAACCTTCAGCCTTCATAGATGACAGAAATTAGTAAGATATAACTAATGAATTCATGAACACGAAAGTTGGGAAAGAGGATCCCAATTCAGTTGCTATTCTCAGCCATGAGGTTGAACATAAGTCTAGACTCCATAATTGCCATATATTAGAAACTTATTTGGGTAGTAATAAATAAAAGTACATCTAAAACATGATCAGTGGGGCAAGAAGAGAAGTCCCTGAGGTGTAAACGTCATAGATGAGAAATATGGTTTCGGTCTTATAAATTTGCAAAAGCTTCCTTGGCAGAGTGGTGACAAGTAGATCAATTTCCTTGGGCTAAATCATTGAAACCCACAAAGTAATTATGGATAGCATATCTCAAATGTTCTGCAGTCATTTCAGGAAGCACGATCTTATTGAAAGAAGCTCATTAATCCACTCTTAAGCTACTTTCTAAAACTATTACAGTTCACACAGTCACATAATTCCTCAGCAATCGGCTATAAAAGGTCCCCAGTGCAAAAAAACTAGTCATTTTAAACCTAAAAGTTGAAATATAATGTTGAATTACATGAAACAAAAGGGATTAAAATGCTTACCTTGAGTGCAGCCATGGTTTTCCCATAAGTCTCGTGCAATTTTTTGTTATATTAGATCACAATAGTGTACAAAAAGTTACAAAAGAGGCTGTCATTACCCGAAGGTAGGAAAGCAGGCCAGCCCAAACCATCTGTAGTTACAGACACAAACACTGTGGTCAGGAGATAGACAGACAAAATTAACAGAAGCTGACATCTTCGCCAAACTAAAATGACTTGCCAAAGGACTAAAAAGTCAAAACTGGCCTTCCACGTAGGGAAACCAACAGACAGTAACATAAAGCCGATCAAGAGAAAAAAAGCGAACAGGGGCGAGCACCAACTAGCTGAAAGAAGCAAACCAGAAGGAGACGAAAGATCCAATACACTTTACCCAGGCCACCAGACCCACTCGGCCCTACTGCATTCGGACCTTCTGCACTAGGAATCCCCGCACTCGGACCTGTTGCAATAGGACCCATAGCATTTGGACCCAAATCATCCTCGCTCTGAGGCACATTCCGAGGACGATGGCGGTGGATAATGGTATTCTTGGAGTTTTCAGTCAGGATTTCTATAGATACATTTAACACATAACATAGGTACAATTCAAAGAGCCAAATGAAACTATCAAGGCACCTAGTGAGCATCTTCATCTCCTTAGTGAGTGAATTGAGAGAAACATCCAGCTTGTCAAGACAGGCGATAAATTTTCCGAGGCCAGAGAATGGGCCTAGAAGGCCTCTTTGACCGCCACGCCTTGGCTACTGAGGGCTTTGACGAGCAGAGTTTTCATATGCCATGCCATCTCCTGTGTCCTAAGAAATTCTGTGGCTCGCATGGTCGGGGTGCGAGGATCTGGTATCCTATCCATCTCCTCCTCGATGTCCTTACTGTTTAAACTAGTTCTATCTTCACTGGCCTCCTTCTCGAGATCATAGATAATAGTTTTACCTTTTTCGGGGACTGAGTGCTCAAAACTGTCCCAAACCCGTTTGGTATTCTTAGCAACCTTTGAGCTTCTAAGGACTCACTCAGGCATGGCTGAAAACACAATACTAGAGGAAAATAGAGTGAAACTCTTAGCAGAAACAGAGCATATGAGCCTAAAATCAAAGTTGAACTGCAAAACTTGGTGAGGGAGCTAGTAGTGAATCGAATGAATATAAAGAGGAGAGGCCCAGAGGGAGAAATGATGGCCAGGGGATGCTGCTTCGTCCCATCGGCCGCCATACTGGATCCCCCTGAGGTGAGCATCGATCGGCCAATTATGAGAGCGCATACCACACCAGAAATCAAGCACAGACCTCAAGAGCTAGGGCCACATGTCCGCATCACCTCTACCCTTCTTTTGATTCTATAAATTACTCTGATAATTCCATCTTTTCCGAGGCTTCACAGGGTACATACGTTTGAATTGCCAACTCCGAATAATAAAGAACCGTGAACTATTGATCTGTAGAACCCACATGAATCATTGATGGTCAGTACTTTGAAGATTATTCGCCATCCTGGACGTACCTGAAAGGTCTTGTCTTGAAATAAGCGTGCATTCATCATGGAGGCAAGGACAGGTAACATGGTGCCAACATGTGTCAATGATGTCATGCGGGTGGTCGACCGCATGGTTAGCCAAGGCGTCCGCCAAAGTGTTAGCATTTCGCTGGATAGCCAGAAGGATGACACCTTTGAGAATCGTGAGATGCTTGGCTATGAGACCAGTGACCATGGTTAATCGCCAATGTTTGGACACCCGCTCCGGCATAGTGCCATTTTGAAGCTTCCTCACCGCAGAGATAGCCAGAAGGGAATCACCTTCCACAACAGCTGCTCCCTTTCCCATACGAATAAGGATTTGCAGACCTTTCTCCAAGGCAGCAAATTCTTCCTCATTGTTCGTAGCTTCCCCCAGGGACAAGCTGAAAATGTGCAGAATTTCACCTTTGTTATTGCGAATAATGCCGCCATATCCAGCCAAGCCAGGGTTGCCCCTGGAAGCTCCATCGAAGTTCATCTTGAGAAAACCCGGCATAGGACATAGCCAGGGCTGCTGAGACGGAAGAGGTTGAGGTTGCTGTTTGGGGGAATTGAGGTTCATGGCCCCCCCAAAACCAAATATAAGTAAGATATGCTTGTCATATTTTGAAATTTTCTCTGTCTGTGTATTTTTGTTGAGGGTTAGAATAGTCTCTTTCATATTCTCCATGATGGTTGCTTTTATGTGTTCTTCGTTCCTGGTCTCCTGCTGAAAAATGTGCCTGTTTCGTTCTTTCCAAGTAGACTAAACAGTGAACCCAGAACTTAGTTTCCAGAGGTTGTTTAAAATATTTCATTTAGAAAAGTTAGACCTTCGATTGACTATTGTATTCTGAATGGAAGCCCTATCTCTATCCGTCTGCCTGAAGATCTCCTGCAACCACAACCAAAGATGATTTGTCCAACCACAAGAATTGAGGAGATGGTTCATAGACTCCTCCGGACTTAAACAGAGAGGGCAGCGGGAGGGGCCATGGAAGCCCTTTTTGTAGAGGTTCTCCCAAGTTAGGGTTTTTCTTTGTAACAGAGTCCATAAGAAAGTTTTAATCTTTGGCCAAAAAATTGCATCCCAAACATTTTGATGCCCCTGCATATTCTCTTCCAGATGACGCTGTTCAATGTAGAGATTAGCTTCTTTTAGGTTATAAGTTCCCCCCTCCAATTTTCCCCACCTAAGCTGGTCCTTCTCCAGAGAAAGTGGGATCTTGCGAGATTCCAACGAGGAAAATAAGGATAGAGAAAGGTTGGTCATCTCATCTGAATCAGAAGGAATGCTGAGGTTCCAAAGTCTCTAATGAGGTTTCTCCTTATTTTCTGCCCAATACTGATAAACTCGGAAATTACCCTGTTCCTGGTTTTTTCTTTGAAGGGAGAGAAAATCAGGGCACTCCAGCTTAGGCAATTGTTGCCAAGCATCCCCCCCAGAAAAGTGCAGTTTTGCCATTCCAAATTTCCCAAAAGCAGTGATTGAAGATAATATGTCTATTAGCTTTTGCCAACTTCCATATGGGGGAGCCATCTTGGATGTTCGTCATTCTGATAAGTTCATGTTGATTCCAATCCTCAGCATACTTTCTTTTCCACATTCTAGCCCAAGGAAAAGTCGGAAATTTGATCCACCTCCACCACATCTTAGCCCCACTGGCCTTATTCACAGTTTCCGGGTCACAAAGCTCAAGGCCCTCTAGTATTTTGGGTTTGCATAGTTTTTCCCAAGCCACCAAATCCCACTTCTGTTTGACTGCTCTGCCTGACCGGAGGAAGGTCCGATGAATATTTCTGATCTTTTGAAGGACTCCTTTGGGCACTGGTAGGATAGAGAGCATGAACTGTGGAATAGCTTGGAGAACAACCTTGGTGATGGTTAGATGACTAGCAAAGTTAAGGATCTGCTAGTCCAGCTATTGCAACGGGCTTCGAGCTTAGAAAGCAGTTTCTCCAATAAAGATTTTTCCAAGGCTTATCAATTAGAGGGATCCTGAGGTATTTGGAGGGCAGGCATATCCTAGTGAATCCTAGAATTGTAGTGAGATGCCTTTGGATGGCCAGAGGAGTATTGAAAAAGAAAATGGAAGATCTACCAAGATTTAGGTCCATACCCGAGGCTAAACAGAACAAATCCATAATGGCTTTGAACCCTTGAGCTTCCTTGATCGTGGGGGTACCATGAAGCATGGTATCATCGAAAAACTTTTGATGGGTGTTGGGAGGGAAATTAGACAGGGGATGGAGACCCTTAATGGAGTTGTTGGCTTGAGAATTTTTGATAATCCTACTCAGGCTTTCCATGAAAATGAAAAATAGAAAAGGGGATATGGGATCACCTTGGCGGATACCACGGGAGGGGGAGAAGGGGTAAGAAGGTGCTCCATTAACCAGGATGAAAAAAATAGGGGTTTTAACCAAGGTTAAAATCCACTTGATTCAACTTTGATTAAAGCCGAAAGCTGCTAGAATATCCTCAATAAAATCAAAACTGACCTTGTCATAGGCGTTGGACAGATCCAGCTGAATGATCATGCCAGCTTTTTTCTGTGCTTGAATAGTATGAATCATTTCCTGAGCAACTAAAACATTGTCCAGGATCTTCCTTCCTTCTACATAGCCAGACTGCTCCTCAGAGATGATGCAGCGTAGAATAGGTTTTAATCTATTGGCCATGACTTTAGAGGTAATCTTGTAAAGCACATTACATTAAGCAATGGGTCGTAATTTAGAAAGGGTGTTGGCAGTTTCCTCCTTCTGAATCAAGGCAATGAAAGTGGAGTAGAGGGATTTGAGGATGGCATTAGACTTGCGGGAATCTTCCATCACCTCCCAAACTTCGAGGTGAACAATATCCCAGCAAGCCTTGAAGAAATCTATGGTGAAGCCATCCGAGCCAGGTTCCTTGCCATTAGACATTTCTTTCACTACCTTTTCCACTTCCGCCAAGGTAACTGGGCGATTTAGTGATTTATTTTGATTTTCAGTGATGAGCTGGGGAATAGAGTTCAAGACCTCCCTGAGAGCCACAGTTCTATCAATCTCAGCTTCAGTAGCAATATGGCTGAAATGGTCGACCAGGAGGGAGGAAATGTCCTGATGCAAGCTAAGTGGGTTTCCAAGCTCATCCATTAAACTAGTGATTTTGTTAGCACAACGGTAGTCCATTGCTGAGGGGTGAAAATTTTGAGGTTTTTTTCCCCCACCCTTGAGCCATTGGATATGAGATTTCTTCTTCCATAATATTTCCTCCTGTTGACATATTTCATTCCATTTTTGCATGAGGATCTATTCCTGGTTGATGGTATCTTGGTTAATGTTGCCCGTGAGCCATTCAGTGTGGATTTGAGTCAATTGGTCCTCTAGGGCTTTTTTATATTTAAAGATATCTCCAAAAAATTCTTGGTTCCAGGTTTTGAGTCGGGCTTTGATCTGTTTAAGACGAGCTTGCATCCTCTACATTCTGGTGCCTCTAGTATCCAGCGGTTCTTGCCACCAAGTTTTGATGTTATTTAAGAATTCAGGATGACCTAACCAAAAATTTTCAAATTGGAAAGGTCTGTTCTTCAGAGTCCCAAGGATGGTTGCGTCCAGAGTAACAGGCTAATGGTCTAATCCTCCACAAGGGATGATATCTGACTCAACCGTAACCGCCTCCATTAGGATGGAGTCTGCAATGAGGAAACGATCTAGTCTGGAGGCAATTTTTCTGTCCCCTCCCCGCTTGTTATTCTAGGTGAATAACCCATTCTTGGAGAGGATATCCACTAAATTGGATTCTTGGATGAAATTGTTGAAGGCTTCAGCATCCCGGTTTAAGGTCTTGATACCGCTCTTCTCTTCAGCTAACGTTGTAATCATGTTGAAATCTCTGCCAAAAATTTCTTTAGCAGTAGGATATCTTTGATGCAAATCTGAGAGACTATTTAACAACTTTAGTTTGTCTTCTAATTTCTAGGGACTATATACATTTGTGCAAACAAAAGTATTGGCTTCCCTGATAATTTGCACCTCAAGGGAGATGTAAGATTGGTTGGCTTCAACGCTAATAAGATGTATGGAATGAGGATTCCAGAAGGTGGCCAGAACACCCATCGAACCATGACCTTCTACTTCTATATAATTCATTTTTTTACCAATTTTTTTGCAAATACCTTTGATTTTCAGACTAGAACATTTGGTTTTCTGTAATAAAATCATATCTGGGTTTTCATTTTTAATCTTCTTTCTTAGCAATATTTGTTTGTGTTGGCTATTAAGCCCTCTTGCATTCCATGAGAGAATTTTCATGATTAAAAAATTTAGGAGGTGAACGTGAAAGCCTCAAGGGTTTTCATCTTACCCGAGTTGAGGAGAAGCTGACCAAGCTCATAAAGTGTTTCCTTATTCGTTCTGCATCCTCTTTTTTTCCTGTTCTTGACATTGTTGTTGGTGAGGTGCAAACCCTGAGCACTGACCCCAAGATTCTTGGTAGCTCCCTGACTCCTCTTTAGTCCTTGTAGGTCTGCATCCTGCCTGGATAAGAATAAGTAGTTGATCCTTTCTATTTCCTCTTCAGGGACATGTTCCATTCCTTTCTGCTTCTATTCTTCCACCATGGAGTTAAGATCCATATCTTCCTTCTCGAGGATGTCGCTAAGCTCCATATCCTTTGTTCCCAACTCACTAGATATCATATTTTCATCTCCTTCTAGGTCTGTAGTATGATTGGTTCCTTGTGTGATTTCCTTGATAAAATCTTTCTAAGGAGCTATGAAAGTCTATGCGGTCATGGTCAGGGTTTGTTGCTGTTGGTCTGATGTAGGTAGGGAATTAGAAACAACTGAAGTCTCTGCTAGGATCTCAAAGGTGTTGCCCGTGGCTCTGAAAGAGTGGCCTACTTTCGGTTGGGATTTCCTATTGGCTCTCTATCTGCCATTTGGACGAGTGAAACCATCCTGATTCTTTATTGGGGATTCTTTGGGTTTCTCAGCCATTTTGTTCATAGGGAATTCCCTAAACAGGTGCCCATGTTCATGGCACTTCCGACATCGTAAGGGAATTTTTTCATAATCTATTGCTTGAAAAATCAACTCATCCCTGAATTCTAACCATAACCCATCATGTAACGCACCAGAAACATCCATTTCAACACAGATATGGGCACAAGAAGTATACTTTTTTTTTCAGAGTGGCCTTGGAGGCTTGGATGAAGGTACCCAAAGGGTTTCCAATTTGTTCCAAGGCCGCATGTCTCCAATAATCAATAGGAAGAGAGAAAAGACGAATCTAAACTGGAACATGCGTGAAATTTTCTAGCTCTGGAGTAAGGTTCGGCTTCCATGGTCTCATATAGAGTCCATTTGAAGCATATAAATAAGGACCACAATTAAAGATGTGGTCCCTGTCCTCCAGGTTTGGAAAGACGACTGTGAAAAGACCTTTTGCTCCAAGGTGTAGCTTTACATCTCCCTTTGGCTTCCACTGTTGACAGATCCAAAGGCATAAAGCTTTCTCTGTGGGCTAGAACCCCATAAATTTTCAAATGACACCATGGATGGACATGTGGTCATGGTAATCATGTACCTCCGGGTCAGAGATGATGACCTTGAGACTTTCTTTCGATTTGGGCTTGCAATGCCCCTCGTCTTCTGGCTTCCTATCATTGGTGGTTGAACCATCCACAGTAACCTCCTGGTGGGTTTGTTTCTCGGTTCCCTCAGAACCTTTGTATTTTCTCTCAGTTTCTAGAGTTTTTTTATCAGGAATGGTGTCCCTTTTGTCTTTTCCTTCCAGGATCTTGATGTCGTTTGTCCGTTTCTGCTGTTGGGCTTCTTTTGCGTGCCCTCCTGCCTTATTGTTTCCTTTTAAATTCTCCTTCTCCAGAATGGCAGACCCAAAGATCTGCACTCCTTCTTGTGGACCTTTTCATTTTTACATCATTGTCTTTTTAAAGGATGGGGCCCCTGGACCCTTGCTTGGTGCATCTGCTGGGCCAGGGCCAACCCCCGCTTATGAAAATCTGCAAATAGGGCCTTGCTTGCCTCCATATTTCTGAAGAAAAATTAGACACTTGCAGAATTGAATGAACCCTAGTAGCTCGCCTCCTTTCGATCGAAGCATTATTGAATTGCTAACGTCCCCCGATTCTGCTCTCTTCAACTCCGAGCTTTTGAATCATATAATCTGTTATATAAAAAATAGACCAAGCACACAATTCGAACCTCTAAAGTTCCCTCAATGCTAAAGAAAAATTATTATTTGCATTCAAAACCCCAATAGGGGTGGGATGATCCAACTCTTAGTGTGTGAAAAAGTGCATTGAATATAGACCATGAAAATTGTATTGAATATGAAAACTAAGCGAGCCATGCAATCTAGGTGTGATCACCTTTAAATTGCAAAGTTGGAGAGGCATGTAGGGTGTAATTTGTAAGGAATTTGTTAGGGTTGTTTGAGTAAATTTGACTCTGTCAAGTTATTAGTGGTTTCCAACTCTAGGTATACCATCCATGGTTTTCCTCATATTATTTATTTATGATGTAGCTTATTTATAGGTCTAGGAAACTCTAAGTGAAATCATCTTGCTGGCCAATGAAATCAAACAATGATGTTTTTTAACACCACCATTTCTCTTAATGCTCTGTGATCCTAGCAAAATTAAATATTGAAACTCTAAATATCCAACCCTAAGGGTGTATTTTCGGACTAGGGTCCACACTAAAATTTAAACATTAATATTCCAATAAAATTGGGTATTGTTTCAAAGTTACCAGATTACCTTAGCACATATTCTTCCTCTTCTCCCTCTGTTCGGACTGAAGTTCCCACCTATTGACGGTGAAATTCAATGTTAAAATTAGATGAAGATTCAACCAATTATGCGATTTTCGAAAACCATCATAACACTTTTAGAATTATATGGTCCTACCAATATAGAATGGAGCCCTCCACGCTTTCCTACAGCTATATTGCGGCGACTGTCATCAAAGAAAATCTGCGGGAAACATAATAGATTTAGACGCAACTCTTGCAATAAACACTATAGAAATGATACCCCTCGCATTGGGGCCAAAGCAGTGATGCTACCTCTAATTGGTTGCGTACGAAGGGGGATTTCGTATAAACTTTCTATGGTAGCTTGATGTCTTATTCGTAATGTACATCTATAATTCTTTCTAATGTATTTTATGATGATTCATTTTCATCAAAAACCATCAAAACATTTAGCGCCATACCGTTCTTTGTGGATCAACATTTTCAAGGAGAATAGCCTTATCCATGGTCTTTTTTGTGGGCATGCAAATTATATGTCTTCGGTATTGTAGAGTTATCAGTGGACACATTCCCTTCATTATTGCTTTCAGTGATTTTTGTGGGAGGATTAACTGTCTCAAAGAAAATTATGCCTTCAAAGAAATCTTGCAACCCCAGCCCCTCAAGGACCTTTGCAACATGTACTTTGTCACCATTTGTAAATAACTATATTGCATAACATAGTTGCAAAAGAGTTAAGCAACATGCTTATAAATTTCCCAAAATGAAGCCTAGGACTTTATCATAAAGAATTTGAAGGGATCCATTTGTTCTTACAATTTTCCATTGAGGCATTTTTAATAAAAAAGTCTCGAGCACGAGATTCGGTTTAAGATTCTCATATGGAAATCTTTCATGAACAAAACTGTAGAAGAAAAATTTGTTTCAAGTAAGTGAAGCAGGATAGCATTTAATTCCAAAAGCAATCGATGGTATTCAAAATAGTCTAAACAATGAAAGTCAATCCAGTCACATTTTCTCTGGTTTCATTGAAAGTTGAAACATTAGATAGCTATAAACTCACCAACCAGAAGATACAAGATTTCTTAGATACCTGTGGTACTCATCATAGTCAAATTCATGGCCCTTTTCCTACATATATCACATAAATTGGTAAAATATAAATAATGTATTGATGAAAATGAAAGCCGAGAAATCGAATCCCAATTCAGTTGCTATTTTCAGCAATGAGATTGAACATAAGACCATAATTGACATATATTAGAAACTAATGTGTAGTAACTGTTAAATAAAGAAATCTAGAACGTCATCATCAGTGTGTCAAGATGAGAGATCCCTGAGGCTTAAACGCCACAGATGAGAAACACGGTTTCAACCTTATAAATTTGCAAAAGTTCCCTTGGCAGAGTGGTGGCCAGTGGATCAATTTCCTTGGGTTAAATTATGGAAGCAACCCATGGAGTAATTATGGATAGCATATTGCAGATGTTGTGCAGTCACTTCATGAAGAAAAATCTTATTGAAGGAAGCTTATTACTCCACTCTTAAGCTACTTTCTAAACCTATTACAGTTCATAAGGTTGCATAATTTCCCAACAATCAGCTATAGAAGGTTCCCAGTGCCAAAAACCAGTAATTTTAACCTTAAAATTTGAAATACAATGCTTAATTACATGAAACAAAAGGGATTGAATGCTTACCCTAAGTCCAACCATGCTTGTCCCACAAGTCTCAAACATCCTTTTGTTAAAATATTAGACTGTGCTTTCTTCAATTCCGAGCTTTTGAACCATATAATCTGTTGTACAAAACGTAGGTCGTGCACACAATTCAAACCTCTAAAGTTCCCTCAATTGCATTCACAACCCCAGTAGGGGTGGGATGATCCAACTCTTAGTGTGTGCAAAAGTGAACTGAATGTAGACAATGAAAACTGTATTGAATATGAAATTGAAGCCCAGAGCCATGCAATTTGGGTCTGATCACATTCAAGTTGGAAATTTGGAGATGCATCCAAGGAGCTCATGTAATTTTCAAAGAATTAAAAATGGTAACTCTAAATATGCAACCCTAAGGGTGCATTTTAGACTTGAGTTCACATTAAAATCTAAAATACATGAAAATCACATATTGTTTCAGAGTTACTAGATTACCTTCCGTGTTCTTGGTGCATGTTGCATTAAGTCTAGAATTTAAGGGATAGAATGTGTCATCCAAATCTAAAATAGCATATTGGAATTAGAAATGAATACATACAGTCGTAGTTCAATACCCATTGAAAAAGGGAAAAAGTAAAAAACAAAGAAAGAAGTCTGATGCTCACCAAATAGAAGGCAGTCATATCGACAACCCTAGTCTATCACACGTAGATACTACTTCGGAACCATTATAGGTTGCTCTGCAACACATATACCCAAAAATTCTCAAAAAGTTTCACTGAAGTATATGTATCCGAAATAGTGCTTCAATTTTGAATGCCTAATAAATTCAAAACTCTCTAATTATGAACGTTTCTACAATTGTCTCATACTTTGATACAAAATAAAATTTCTAAATACCACTAGGGCTTGCATTCATCAAATATTTAGATCACAGAAAATATTATTCATAATCCAAAAATTTTAATACTGCTAGGTGCTGCATTGATCAAAGATTTAGATCAAAGCTAATAATTATTCATGATGGAAATACATTTGCACAACTTCAAGCCTAGCATCCTGTACTACTCTTCTACATCCTTAGCAACAGGAATGTGGATGTCTCTATATTTTCAGACATAAGGAGCATGATGCCCAAAATGGGGCCCTACCCACATGCCTCCATCGATGTAGCTACCATCCCACATAGATGCATACAAAAACATGGGTTTGGATGGGAAGAGCCGGAAGAGATCTATTATATAGGATTAAGGACCCTTATAGCTACAAAGAGAAAACCCTTGAGTGAAATGAATTAATCAGTATCTCAAAAATGCAGCTTAAATTAAGAGGCCAGTAAGTGAAGAACTAATAAAAATAAAAATGAATTCGATTTGCAAACCTGTTTTACAACACTATGAGTAGAATTTAACTTCATAGTATAGGGAATGTAGGGATTCAAACTTGGGTTGCTAGGTGCTGCATTGATCAAAGATCTATATCAAAGCTAATAATTATTCATGATGGGAAGAAATTTTCACAACTTCAACCCCAACTTCCTGTACTACTCTTCTGCATCCTCAACAACAGGAATGTGGATGTCTCTGTAATTGCAAACATAAGGAGTATGATGCCCAAAATAGGGCCCTGTCCACCTACATTCATCGATGTAGCTAGCATCCCACACAGATGCATATAGAAACATGGGTTTGGATGGGAACCTTTCTCCCTCTCTTGCTTCTTCCCTCCTCACCAACTTCCCATTAATCAACCACTGTGTTTTAGCAAGAGATCATTTGATAAACGAAAGTGGCAATAGAAATAAAAGATACCACTCGATTTTAGCAGAGGATCATTTGATAAACGGAACCATCAATCAGCCACTCGATTTTAGTAGGAGATCATTTGATAAACGGAAACGGCAGGAGCAACAAGAAAAGATACCACTTGATTTTAGCAGGAGATCATTTGATAAATAGAAGCTAAAGCAACAAGAGAAGATACTACAAATATACCCATAACCCAAATTCTCGGCTTTCTTTAACCCTGCCTGGCGAGTGAAGAAACTAAAAATTTGTAACTAATATTTCTAACTACTTTTGATTTTCATCCAAGGGTTGAATATGTTTTAATCGTCTAACATATAATCTAATGGTTTGAGGTTATGACACGATACACACAGGAGAGTTGTTTTCAAATAGTGATGCCTTATGACGTAATTATAATATTTTGATATCAGTCCACCTTATTTTTCTCTTTGTGGATTCTTATCCTTTATTTTTTCCATCCTTTGGCATACAGCTATGGTGTTCATTTTTTATTACTTATGTATTTTGTAGGATATAGGCTCACTAGTACTTTAACGTAGGGACTCTCTAGCAAAGGGAAAATTTTAGGCACTGATATTCGCAGGTGGGCTAATTTTTCATGCTTTTTCCAAAAAAAGTTTTGGAAATTTCCATTTTTTTGAAAACTGATTCGCCCTAATTTATAGTATAAAATTATTTTACCCTAGAAATCGTCAAAATTTTATGTATACTAATATAAAATATATAGAAACCTAAATATTTTTACAAAATATCATCATACTTTTTACAATTTACATATTGGAAACTAGTAAGGTTTGCTAAGGTTTCTGAACTTTAAGATAAACTTTGACCCTTAAAATTTTCCCTGAGAGTCTAGACCCATATAGGAATGCTAGCCTTAAAGCACATTGGTACATTGGTTATCCCGTCTAACACCTTTATACATACAGAAGCATGCAAACCTCAATAGAATCTAACTCACCATCCTAATCCTAATTATAATAAGCACATACACAAGACCAGTCATGGGTCATACAAGGGGTATTACAATTTTTAGCCATGAAGATTCACTCCCACATTAACATGGAGCTTCTCAGACCTATAAATATGTTTCATCACAATATTATGGGCTAATACAATGGCTTACTAATACCACATCCCAAAAAATTCATAGCTCATTTTCATATGGCATTTTGATACTAATATGCATGTCTATTTCAAAATAAGCCTTCCAAAATTTTAATTTAATTATTAGTAGTAATTATTAGGTAGATAGTGGATATTTAACCTCAATGGAATATGCCAAAATATTCTTAGTAGGATTCACAAATCAATGGTTTAAACTTATCTAGATTAATTCCCCTTAATTAATTTATCTCAAATTAATTAGTTAAAGAAAATGTCATATCACCATGTATCATATTGGACATGTAGTATTGATAAACCATGATATTTCTCCATGATAATATAACAATGACTATTTATAAATTAAAAATTTCCATGGTGAAGTGATCTTCAATCTCCATATTTAAGAATATTATTACATGTTTGTTTTAATCTAAATATATTTATCTTTTATATTAATTTATTTTATAACTAACACATCTTATCTTTAGATTTACCAATAATAAGCAAAGATAAAAATAGCCCAAAAAAAGATTGAAGAAAGACTTTGTCTTCCATCATGAGATAACTAAACACAGATCGTTTCTTTCTAAATTCCCCACAATTATCTTCATTTCAATCTCAAGTAGACCATTCAACTTGACATCAACCCCAAAAGTAAGAATATATTTTTCTGATTTTGACTTGACATATTCTTTTTTTCCTTAATTCAATCTATGCCAACTGGATTTCGATTTTATTGATGCAACTTTGAATGATCGAGACCTGTGCTCCCACTCAGCAAATATTGGGACTGGTTGCTACTATCTAAACCTAAGTGCCCTATTCATGGAAAATCATGCAATTTTGGCGCGATGGTTTTGGAAGTCATTGCAGGGGTAGGGTTTCTCAGGCTCATTGTGAGTTTTTTCGAAGTTCGAATCAGAAAGGGGTCATCTTCTGGTGGGATGCTAAGAAAGCCGCATATTTTCCTAGTGTGTGAAGGAGGTAAGGATGACACCAATTCCAAAGACTTCTATCATTTTTCCTTGACCATGACTACATGGATGGAAGTTGTGAGTACAATTGTCCTGATGTGAGATGGTGCAACAAAGAAACGATTTGGGATGTCAAGCAACAAAAAATTGGTTGAAGATTCATTAAATAGTTATATGTTTATTAATTAAAATTAAATATGATTAAAGAATTATTATTTTAATTTATATGCTGAAATATATCTTAATTTATAGTTATTATTTATATGTCATATATTTTAATGTGATACATCTATTATGATTTTTTAATTTAAAAATATGTTTTTAATTATATTAATAAAATGAAAATCACAATATAACAAATTAAATTCTATTACTTTTATTATTTTTAACTTTTTATAATTTTATTTGATTGGACATTTAAATTTCTTTGCTCATTTAAGGACATTACAACATGTGAAAAATATTTGTCTTAATTTTAACATTTCATTGTTTTTAATTAAGCTTACAGGTAAATGTTTATAAACCAATATTTTCACCGGACAATTAGTCGACCATGGCTAATTATGATTAACTATCGTCAAGTCATAGTTTTTGAATGTTTAACTTATTTGTCTATAGTAGATGAGGGTTGACCATATTTAACATAGTTGACAATGATTGACCATAATTAACCAAAAAGCGACTAAGTTCAACAATAATTTACTATGAAATACAAATATGGATTATAATTGATAATGGTTAAATATAATTAACCAATAAATAATTAGAATTACAATAATTGACGATTATAATTAAAATAATGATACCAAATGGAAATTGTTATGTCCCATTATTAACTATTATCATAAAATAAAATAAAAAATTTCATAGGTCAAATTAAATTGATGATCCACGAAATGATTTGAAATATTTGATATGTCTGTGGTTGTTCTTGTATGGTTTTGGTTTGTCCATCGAAGTTTGGTATGTTTTTCCATATTGTGTTAAGCATCATATTATCAATGAGTAGCAGGTATAGCGTATGCGTACGCTGTGGAAATTGACGTGCAAAGAAATATATGCATAGCTCTTACATAGATGGTGGTAGCATGTTATTCACATTTGACCACACGACATGATTAGAACTATTTCCCCAATAAGGAACTGCTACATGGATACGATTGTCTTCTTTGAATGAGAGCCCTGAAAGGTAGCTAGGCCGCGATACTTGTACATGTATAAGTTGCGAGAGAATGAAAGAGAAGGCAAAGGCAAAGGATTATTCTCTTAAATACAGTTGTGAAGATTAAATCAGGGTTGACTTGCGTAATTAAAATGGAGCAAAAACTCCAACAAATTTAAGAGATGGTATAGAATTTGTTCAGTAATAATCACATTTAAATAAATTTTGTCAAAAGTAAAAGAGAGTAACACAGAGTGATTAAGAAGTAAAAAGTAAAAGTGAAACATATCGCAACAAACTGGTCTTTTTATTATGATTTCAAAAACATTTAAAACACGAATTTTTACTGGGATTTAAAATTCACTAGAAAATGCTCCCATGGTTTCTCCTCTTGACTTTTGAGACTTACATGTGAAACTCTGAGGACTTCTACATACTTGGTTTTATCAAAGATGGGCGATTGTACACAAATATTTTGCTATGTTGAGGACTACATATATTAATTTAGAAATTAATCTCTTACTATATGTTTTAAGTTTTTACCAACCATGCATTAAATATCCATTTGACTTTAATTATCTCATGTGTTTTTGAATGGGGAATTTTTACTCCTGCCCATAACTTCATTTCAGCAGTGTCTTTTAGCCCACAAACTAAATCTAAAACTTGAAAAATATCTACTTGATTGATTTACACAGCTACCACTGGTATGGCTATTATCAGTATATTTGATGTGGTTGTTGGGATTAATTTTCCAACACTCCTTTTTAATCATAACTGTCCAGATTGACAATTCCCAAACAATCTCTCAGATAAATTTTTTTCATGTCCCAATGGCTTTCTAAGATTTCTGCAATTTTTTCTTATTACCTGGAATGCTACAATTCAATCTCACCATTGTTAAACAATTCTCTTATAAAATGATATTTTGTGTCAATGTGTTTGGTCCCCTTATAAAAAACATAATTATTTGATAGTGCAATTGCGGAACTGTTGTTGCAGAAAGTAGTTTGTGTTCCCTCTTGTTCATGGCATAAATCCCTCAACGGTCTTCTCATCTAAACTTCTTGACACATTGCTGATATTGCGGTGACATATTCACATTTTGTTGTTGGAAATGACACTATCGTCTACTTCTTGGAGGCCCATGAAATGGCTCTCGAGCCTAAACGAAAAAATATATCCTGACGTGCTCTTTCTTTCACCAACACTTTGTGCCCAATCTCTATCCCTGTAACCAAAAAAAGTAAAATCATTTGTAGAAGTGTACAAAACACCATACTCCTTAGATGACTCCATGAACCTTAACACCAAACTCATTGCATACATTATATCAGACCTAGTTGCGGTCAAATACATTAAGCTTCCCACCATACTTTTGTATAATGTCGAATTGACATTGCTGCTAAAATAGTCTTTGCTCAACTTCAACCCCATGACAGTTGGAGTTGGTGCAAGGTTGTTGTTCTGCATTTTAAACCTCTCTAAAATGCCTGCTACATACTTTTCTTGGGAAATAAAAATACCATTTTTTGTGTGCCTCACTTCTATGCCCAAACAATACCTTAACAACCCCAAGTCAATCATTTCAATCTCCCTTTTCATGACTTCCTCGGAATCAACAATGAGTATATCATCAGTCCCTGTAAAAACGAAATCATATACATATAAAACGACAGTAAGAATTTTAACGTCACTCTCTTTGATGTAGAAAGTAGGTTTACCATCACGTCGTTAAAGCCATTTTCCATCAAGTAAGAATCTATTATGCTATACCATGAAGACCTTGCTTGCTTCAACCCATAAAGAGATTTCCTCTCCCTATAAACCTTGTCTTCCTAGTATTCTACCTGATAATGAGGTGGTTACGAAACATATACCTCCTCATTCAACACTCCATTCAAGAAGGATGCTTTTACTTCCATTTCATACACTTTTCATTTATGTTGTGCGACAATTGAAAACATTGTATGTATCGTCTCCATCATCACGACTGGTGCAAATGTCTCTCCATAATCGATTCCATGTTGTTTCCTGTATCCTTTGACAACTAGTCTTGCTTTATGCCTTTCAATATTTCCTTCAACGTTGCTCTAAGTCATATATACCCACTTCATTCCAATGACTTTTTTTTCCTTGCAGAAGGTCCATTAACTCCCATGTGTCATTCTTTTCTATTTCTCCTATTTCCTCGTCCATTGTCGCAACACATTTTATTCTTTCACTGCATCCTCAAAATGGATTGGGTCATCTACATAATAAAATCATGCAAATAAGAAATTCAAAGCAACACTACTATCAACTTCATTATGCTCATACATTTCACTTGAATTTCTGATTCTTTGTCTTCTTATGCTTGCAGAAGATGGACTTGACATGTCACTTGATGTTGTGCTTGAGGTAGATGGTGTTGCGAGTCTTTACGGTGTGCTTCGAGAAGTAATAGCTTAATTGCGTGACACTTTACTATTATTTCTTTACGGTGTCACTTAGTGACTTCTCTGTTGAGCTTGAATAGGAGTATGAGGAGTCACCATTAAGGAATTACTTGTTATAGTCAATTCCCCTTTTTCTTCATGTGCAATACATTTTTTCACATCAAATGTATTCTCTAAAATTGATCCATCCCATGCTTCATCTTCTATGAACTACACATTTTTGTTGATTCTGACCTTATTTGTTGATGGATTGTAGAGCTTGTATGCCTCGCATTCATCACTATATCAAAAAACATGCATTTCTCCCCTTTGTTGTTCAAATTATTGTTTAATTTATCTAGGAAATTTGCATAAGCCACACATCCAAACATTCTCATGTGAGTGACACTATACCTTATTCCACTCCATGCCTCTTCAAGAAACATGTTTGTAACACTTTTTTTTTGGACACATATAAATGATATATGCTGCACAAGAGATAAATCCAGCCTAATGATGATTTGAAAAATACATTTTCTTCAACAGAATCCTTTCCATTTCCATAATGGTCCTATTTTTTCTTTCTACGACACCATTTTCTGAGGTGTATACCTTTTTGTAAATTTCTTGTGAACTCCATGCTCCCCACAAAATTGTAGGAAGTCATTTGAGATGTACTCACCATCTGTGTCAGTCCTAAAAAATTTGATGTAGTGTGCACTTTGCTTCTGAACAAGAGCCTTTTATTGGTGGAAATGCTCAAACACCTCACTTTTCTGTTTCACGAAGTAGACCCATGTCTTGCATGTTTCATGATTTATGAAAGTCAAAAAATAGTAGCTACCCCCAATTGATGGTATTTGCATTGGTCCACATAAATATGAATGAAAAATCTCCAAAGGTTCCTTTGCCCTTATTGAATTTTCGGTTGGAAATGTCTCTCTGTGTTTTTTTCATAAGATACATCCTTCACATAGGCTCTTTTTTTTTTTATGGGTGGCAGTCCTTTCACCATGTCATTCATATGCGACAAATTGAAACCTCCAAAATTAAGATGGCCAAATCTCAAATTCCATAACCATTTTTCATCTTTAACTTATGCTTGAATGTTTACTTGTGTGAAATCTTCTACATTTATTTCATTCTCTTCTGAATCCATTGACAGTTGTGCTTGAACACCTTCTTCCTTCAAATATAGTTTTAGCTTGAGAGGAAACATTACATTGTTTGTCATATGAACTTTTGGAATCAAGTGCCTGCTTGGAGACTTATCCAAAATTGTGCACTTGTCATCTAGAAAAAAAACATTGTAGCCATTTTTCATGAGCTTCCCAATTCTTATGAGGTTATGCTTCAAACAAGTGATAAAATAAACATATGAAATGTATTTCTTCTTCCACTTCTTTGTTAGAATATTGGCTCTTCTTTTTCCCATGACAAAGACTTTGCTATGAGTCCCTAATGTCACTTTAGATTTCACACTTTCATCTAAATTGAAAATCATTTCCATGTTCCCTGTCATGTGGTTGTTGCACCCTGAATCTAGAAACCATACATCCCTTTTTTTTTCTTCTGCTACATTCCAAGCTAGAAACATGGTATCTTGGTTTTTATTTTCCTTTGTAAAATTTTCACTTGGTTTGTTACTTCTGTCATGTGCCTTCATTTCACATTCATTTCAATAATGAATATAATTGTTACAATAATGACATTGAACTTGAGATTTATCATACCTATGACCTTGTGCTTAATTTTGGCTTGGGCTTTGACTTGGATTTTGATTGTTGCCCCTTCCACTTGAGCTTGAAGGGTTTCCTCTTCCACCTCTTTGTGGGCTTCTTCATCTTCTTGTAGCATTTGATATTCCTCTACCTCTACCTTTACCAAATGAATCTTGTGCCTTGAAGGCATGCTCCAGTAAGGATTTTGTTGGTCTGTTCAGTCTTTCTTAATGATAAATCAAGGATGCATGAAGCTCATCCACTGAAAATTGTGAGATATCCTTTGCCTCTTCTATGGCCACAAAAATGGCATCAAATATTGTTTGAAGTCTTCTCAGAATTTTCTCTACTATTCTCATTTCCTAAAGTGTCTCACGATGAGACCTGAATTGGGTAACCGATCCAATTACATGTGTAAAAACCAGTCTACATTCTAAGAATCTTTCATGCAAATTCTCTGAATATCTCTCCTCAGCATTTGTAGTTTTGTTTTCTTCACCTTTGCCATGCCTTGGTAGGTTGTCTCGAGGGTATCACATGCTTGCTTGGACTTTGTTGTAGCTACAATACTTGGGAAAATACTTTCATGAATTGCTTGAAAAATGTAGAAGAGGGATTTTGAGTCCTTCCTATTGTCCGTCAACAAATCATTTTCATCTTGTGACAAGACATTGTATGCTGCTACAACTATTGGCTCTTGGAACCAATTCTTTACCAAGTCCCAAATTCGTTGTGAAGAAAACAAAGCCTTCATTGTAAACTGAGGTATTTATAGAATAGTCAAGTTTGTGCTTGATGCTGACATTTCTATAGTACTAAAATTTTATGTGAAAGGTAAGACAAACGAGTCTTTCTCTTAAACAAATTCAAGAAGATTAAATCATAGTTTACTTGCACAACTAAAATGGAGCAAAGATCAAACAAATTTACTCACAAGAGAACAAAGTAAAACGTACCACCTGAAATATAAAACAGAGGAGTCTTTCTCTGAAATATAAAACAAAGGAGTCTTTCTCTTAAACACAATCACGAAGATTAAATCATAGTTAACTTGCACAACTCAAATGGATCAAAAACTCAAACAAATTTAGACACGTGAGAACATAGTAAAAAATTGTGGTTGCAGGGTAAAAACTAAAACTGAAATTTCCAAAACATATCACAACAAAATATAATTTATATTATGATTTCAAAAACATTGAAAAACATTCATATCCTCTTAACTTTTGAGACTTGCATCCCCAGTGTGCAACGGACTTCTACATACTTGTTTTTATCAAAAACATACATTTCTAATACATTAGTTCATGACATAGTCAAAACATTAAGACAAAAAATGAACGATTTTACAAAGTACATATATTAGTTGCTTAATTAATATCTCGTTACAAGTTTTTACCATCCCTGCAATAAATATCCATTAGAATTTAATTATCTCATGTGTTAAGAAATGTTTAATTTCGTTTAAGCCATGTACTTTAGCATGCAAACTAAATACGTAACCTACAAAATATCTACTTGATTGATTACACATCTATCACAAATATAGTTGCTGTCAGTAATATAATTAACCTAGTGGTTGATATTAATTTTCCAACAGAAAAGTGTAAACATCTACATGAGATTTTTTTATTAATCTCTTATTGAGTTTGTTGCAAGTGGCGAAGGAGGAATTTGTCGGTTCTCTCTCAGGTGGATCTACTAGGAGTTAGTGAAGATATTCGAGATAGCTTAATTTATGTTATTTTTGTTAGAGTAATTTTGAGACTCACTTTAATGGGAAACAATCAATTACATGGTCATTCCGGGAACATGGGATTCTGTGGGTCTACCTGAAAAGCTGCAACATGGTATCAAATTTTGTTTAAACCCCAATTGTATTTGATTTGACCTAGGGTTTTGAAATAATTATAATACTCACCCAATAAAAAGGCACTTAGTAGACTAAATGAAAATTTACTCATACCTACAGTTTTAGGGAAAACAAAAAAAATTAATCCTGTTAAAAACTCCTCTGGTTTAAAAAAATATACCTTGTGAAAGGAATGTATCCATTTTTCTTAGCGAGGGCATGACCTACTCCCGGCCGAAAGTAATCTATAGTAGAAAATTCGTATAGTGATCATCAAGCTGGCTATTTTATCACGGTTTTGCGGCATTTGGTAGGAGGAAGATCACTAAATGTTATTTACCAAGTTAAAATTCATTATGTTTGGTGCGCGTTACTCACGGCATTCTGTAACCTATGCCCGTGTGGCATGAACCTGTTGTGAGTGTCAACGGTTGAAAATCGTTCAACGAAAGGTGAAATCGAAAAGCCCTACTAAAGTCCTGACTCCTAACATGCAAGACACAGCTTAAAACGGAAAGGTATCATATAAAAATAGAAGGACAAAACCAAAAAATTAAAAGGATGGAGGCGAGATTCTGCATTTTATTGTAAGTTGGTTTTACTTAGATAGGGTAAGTGATGAAGCTTAATATGTTATTTTATTATGGGGATAAGTATGTTTATTTTTTAATTAATTTTTTAAAATTTTATTTTATTATTTTGGAATTGAATTTATATAATTTTAATTTAATTATTAATAATAGTCTAATCATTAAGAATATGTGTTTTTTCCAAAAAAGTTACAGATTTAAAATAGGGGTAGAGTATGTATGTTTTTGTAGAGGGGTTAGTGTATATATGACTTTATAGATTTAGCAGTCCAATTGCTGTGAAGAGGTGAGTTCCTTGTGCCACAAACAAGGAGGGTTTATACACCAATTTGTTGTGAGACTTATGGCTTGTTTGTCTTTTTTATTGTTGGCTTGAACATTGAATCTTTAGTTTACATAACATTTTATAACAATGTGATTCCAATTGAGTTGTATTTATGAGTGTTTTTTTCCCTTTTAATTAAATTAATTAATTAAAAAATGCCACATAAACCAGTGTTATTGTTTTATTGGACATTGATAGGTCATGATATTGGTCCATTGTATTATAACAGAATCTATAATCTCCATAACAAAATGGATCAATCTATATTAAATTTTTTATTATTATTTTAAATAAAATTATAATTTAGTTAATTTTTATAATTTTTATAATTTTTACAATTTAATAACATGTATAGTAAAATTATTATTTCAATATTTATTATGAATTAGTACCTATTAATATTTACTAATTATTTAATGTATATACGCCCTACTTTAAAAAAACAATAAATAATAAATAAATATTTTTTTATTAATTCCAATACCTTCTCCTTGAACCTTTTGAAGTCACTATATAAGATAGGACGAGAATGGTTTAATATTTTACTTATGATAAAAAAAATATAACATGGGGTTACAAACATATGTCATGGGCCAAATGAAAATAAAGTTGTTATTGGTTGACGAAGTTCATATTGCTCCCTAGTTGTGGGTAGATTAAATTTGTTTTGTTCAGTCCAGCCACGGAATTGGCAAAGTGGCCTCAGCTCCTATAAATACTCCACACTGCCACATTTTCTGTTTGATGCTCTGCATTTGACAAATCTTTTGAACGGCAGAAGCAAAAGCGTTTTCCCCTGATTTCTTCTTAGATAACATGTAAGTACCAAACGATGTACCCTTAACAAAAACATAAAATATTGAAATAACAAATTTGAGATTAAAAAATTTCACAAATTTAAACTTTGTGGCAAAAATTACAACATGTCCACCGGCTTCATATGAATCATGGGAATGGTGTGATGAATTGCAAAATATGTACATATGATATGGAAACATAGGCAGGCATAAAGAAATTTTGTCATAGAACGTCAGATGTTCGGGGGTATGTTACAGTATAACCCCTGCGTGGAAAGGGCGAGTGGAATCATGATCATGTAGTGTGAGAATAGTAGTTGGAGGGGCGTCCTGTGCGAGAGGAGAGGACAGCAGTGAAGGAAAAAGAGAAGTTCGGCAGATGGGGCACGTTGCGTGCACGCGAATCCATTCGTCGATGCAATTCATGTGGAACATGTGACTGCAATGAGGGATAATTCTCACAACCTCCGACTCCTTGTAATCGCTCAGGCAAATCGAGCAACACTTTTTATCCTCCGCTTCATCTAATTCCTTCCCATTTCCAGATTTTAACGATTGGCAGACTTTGATGGAATATAACATCTTGGGGAGTGAATCCAAGGTCTCAGCATCGATCCCAATTACAACGTTGTCATGGTTCAACCTGGCGGTGTGAAGGGCAATGGCGCGATGGTTAGCCCAACTCAGTGGATCGATCAACGGAACACTGGAGCGATAGCGTGAGAAGAGATATGAAAATAACAAGATCATGACTATTACAATCACAAAACCCAAACACAGCACTAGGGCAAACACTCTACCAGTATTTGCAGGACTGGGTGGAGTAGAATTTTGGTCCATCTCTATTTATACTGAGAAATATGGCGTGCATCGGCTGCGAGACTGATAATTATGGCGGCCGCAAAGCAGCGAATTGGCGATTCGCTGCCCTTAATCGTGCAATGGATGATCGAAGGATTTGTGCGAGGAATATATGAGGCATTCTTGATGTATGGTCCTGATTTTGTGGTTGATAAGGACGTTGAATGGTTGTAGAACTTTTCTGATGTGAAGAAACTTGTTAGTTGACCCGACGCGTGAGGCACCATTATGGAATCCTCGACGATTTCATGCTTCCCATGTATTGTCCACACATATTTTTGTTATGCTACAGTCATTAAAATCACCAATATGTTTCTTAAATAAATAAATCGACATCATGGATGATGTTAAATGGCTCTGGCTAATTAGATTTTATGACAACATTTTAAATTTTGTTATTAAAATATGCCTGAGAATTTGTTATCAAATCCACAGTAGTTTAGGGCATGGCAATATGTCACGTAGCAACAGCAAGAAAGGGGGCTGCAATGCTGTCGGCCTACTCAAGCAGGGAAAAAAGAAATAGCATATTTACGTATGCAGTGACGGCATTGAGACAGGCTTTGGACTCGCTACACATGAAGATTCCATTGGTGAGTAGTGGTCCAAAAACTCAGCTCACACAAGCTAATAAAATATTATTAGCCATTGCCATTTAACATCATCCATGATGATATATTCATGATTTTAACAAAATCCATGATGTCTATTTATTTAACTAATATATTCACGATTTAATGACTGTACCATCACGAAAATATTCACGAAGATTTAACTGATAATCAAATTTTTAATTTATAAATTATGCACCCTATTTCAAACATAACCCTATTTAAAATTTCTTAAATTGAAATAATGACGCTCTGATATCACTTCCTAATTCACTTGAACATTCTCGTTTTAATTAGAAAATTTTCACTCTTTTCCCTTCTATTTCACACATTAACTCTAGTATCAATTTGTATATTGTGTTATCTCATATGATATAAATATATAATCTATTGTATAATGCATAATTTAAATTGAACTTGTAAAAATTATAATAACATATTAATTTATTGCACATTAGTAAAATAGTATAGAACTATATATAGATATCATTTATCTTTTGTTTAGAATGTATAATAATAAGCTATTATGGGATTCTCGATTCTCCTCTTAGCTAAGTCATTGTTTTACTCGTTCTTTCCCTAACAAGGCACCTTTGTTTTCTTTTCAATGTACATAATCCAAAGAGTGGATACCATTCTCTGCAATATATAGTCAACTATCACACCCCATTTTGGGCTCCAACACAAGCCGCCTAGAAGAATCTCAATGTTGTAATAAACAAGATTCACAGACACAATTTTACAATAGAATTACAATCACGATTTAATATCTATTATAGGATTAGTTCCATTCATATTGCAAGTCAAACCGCCCTAGCATCATGAACAAAATGATGGGTAAATGATTAAAATAGCAATCCCCAACTTACCAAAAACATAAAATAAGTATGCATGCTTTGAACTTACCACTCAGTCTCAAAGAATTCTTACTTGGTAGATATCCCAAGGTTTATTTTTCATTAGTACAAGTTAAGAGGACTTTGAATTACAATAAAATATTATATTTCTTAGCTCTGGCACCTTTGGCGCCCTTAAACCCTCTTTAGTTCCTCTCCCATATAGTCACACCCCCATCATTTTCATCTGTGTCGTCTCATAGTCAACAATGCAATTTTATTAATAAATTTAATATAAATGATTTGTATTACTTGTCCCTTAACCATACATTTTGTCTTCTAACCTAAATCACATATTCACAGTACATTTATGGGGATTGAAATCAAGATGTGACATATCTATCCCCCTTGTTTTTCATTTTCCTTGGTACATGTCATGATATAGGTATACATATATATATTTCCTTCATCAAAGTTATGTTTAAATGATACTATCAAAATATTTGCAATTTTGGCTCCATTGTCATATATCCCAACTTCCATGTTATTTCTTTAAGCTATAGTAGTTTCACTAGATTTTACTTGTGCTTTGCCATTTTTATTGAGAATTATGTCCTTCATGTCTAATATAATCATTGTATTTCATTCATACTACATTCATTTTCCTTGACATAACACCATACAATGTTGGTTTAGGTTAATATTTATCTATATGACTATCTACTTCACAAAGCTGACATGGGAAATAATTATGCTCATTATTCTTTCAAACATCCCCTTCTTATTTCCGACAATCATGCATTTTTCTGTAGACATTTATGGAAGTTGTCTCTTCATTTCCACATTCAATATTCCCTCAAGTGATCCATCTTGCCAAGTTTTTTATGTGAATTAGAGTGTTTTATTATTTCTAAAAATTCATTTCCATTGTCTAATTAATACATATAACAACCAAAAGGTTCCAACAATCTTCTTTACAAGCCCCCATTCTTTTAGTCATCAACATTTCCCATAACTCTATTACCATGATAGATATTTCATGTAGTCCATCGATATCAACCACTCTAATTACTGATGCATACATAATCAATGTATCCTTGTGTTAGTTTTATAATATCATATTCATATATCATGTATTCAACCACAATGAATTGGAAGTTGTAGCCAACAACTTGACATATCATCCATCCACCTCTCTAATAATTGATCGACCAATTGTACATGTTACATTTTAGATTAACACAACAATTTTTGTTCTTGGTGCTAGTAAAAGGGTCATAGTCCAAGACACCTGTACAAATAGGGAGTCCAATGGATAATTATGTAGTGTTATAAATTTCCATATCGAACCATATTATGGCTTCATAGATGTTGGTATTCACTTCTACACTAGCATTATATTTTCCAACCCAATTTGGTCATTAACTCATAACGATCACAAAAGTATAATCCATTTAATTCACATGAATTAAATTAGAAATTAGTACCACAACATTTCTACTATTCTTGGGCTATATGGTCTAGACATCATAATGTAGACTATAAATTGGGAAGGAAAAACTATACAGACTATAGGCGCTCACATGACTATGATGACCCCAAAAGTGGGAATCATGTCATCAAGAATGTTGAAGTTTGCAACAAGAAACAGTGAAATTGGCATCTGGAAACAACATCCTTGATCCTAACGAAAATTAAGCATCTACACTAGGTGGGGTCCACACAGGCTCTTTTTAGGTGGAAGTATATTTTTAGATGCATGAGCAAATTCTATTTATAGATGGTGAGAAAATTATATTTATAGTTGAAGTTCTATTTATAGATGTATGTGAAAGTTCTATTTATATATTGCATGTCTATTTATAGATGCATGTCAACTATTATTAACCCTTAATATTAGTTGGACAGTAAACAATAATCTATTCTCAATGAGCACTCAGAAATAGTTCACTAAAGTGGCAAACCAGTTAGCTAAAGGAATTTCAAGTTCAGAGGTTGGTTGGGGATATGCAAGTGGAGTTAGTTGTAACTGAGTGATTCGAAGTTGTAATATAGTTGGATGTGTAGTTATGTGAGTTGTAAAGTAGTTTAACTCAGTTAAGTGAGTTTAACTCAATTGTGCTTGTTGTAACTGAAGAGACACTAGTAAGAGATCAGTGAATTAAATATTGAATTAACTCACATACTACATGTATGTCAGATCCAGTGGAGACCTAGTTGAGATGTAGGTGCAAGGGATAGATGACTATCAGTTTTACTATATTGGGTTGCACTCAAGCAAGCCAAATACAGCTCATGAGTGTTGCACAGTAAAGGAGGGCATGATTGCATCAAATTGGAGGTTGTAATCATCTTGGATTGCGGAGTAGAGGCAGGCTATCTGGAGGCAGTAAATGGTGCAAGGGATTTGAAAATTTCTGCATGATAGTCTGAGACCATTTTATATTGTACTGAGAGCTCTTGGATTAGAGTTTTGTAAGAGATTGTTTCATGATCCATGATATATGCATAGTATATGATAGTGAGGTTTTTAGATATATACTTTCTTGGTAAAACATCTGTGTTATGTGTGATTGATATTTCTTCTTGATATTGCAATTGGCGATCGTGTTTTAAATTTCCGCAAGAATTTTTGTAGAAGCAATTTTGTATTTAACAGTGGCATATAATTGTTAGATCAGGATAATCTAGGAAATACATAATTGTATTAAAATTTCTATGAGGAATGCATGCATGTTACCAATAATATGCATGGATTTCTAGGTGTCCAATCTTGGAAAGGCTCAAGCTACCAACCAATATGTCAACTAGGCCACTAGCTGAGCATGGCATAGAAGCACATGTGCATTCATAGGAATGTGCATGTGTTTTAAGGAATGGACATGCCATCTTGGTGGGGCCAATTTTTACGCACTCATGGCTCCATTTTTAACTATTGTTGGATCACATTGTGTTTTTAAGAGTAATTGATAAAAAATGTTGATCCCTTGTCTATCTACAGTGGAAAGTAAATACCCTACATCATTTTTGCATTCCAGGTAACCATTGTGTTGGACCACACTGTGTTTTTAAGAGTAATTGAGAAAAAAAGTTGATCCCTTGTCTATGTAGAGTGGAAAGTCAGTACCATACATCATTTGTGCATTCCAAGCAACCATTGTAATTATTAATTTTTTTAATTTGGTAAATGTTATATTGGAGAGACGAGTAGGTCATTCATTTTCTAGTAGAAAGAGTATGATGTAGATATAAATAATGGAAGGATAAGATTAGCAACACTAGTTTACCACTCCTCCAAAAGTAAATATAATATATTATTGGAGAAAATGGAAATATTTGCCACAAAATTCCACTAATACACTGAAGATGATATGGAGAAGCCTTGGAAATAATTAAACTCCCAAACAACATCAACATAGATGGTGGTTTTAGTAGTTAGTAGAAATTGGGTCCCCATTCTCACTCAACAACCCTTATGTCTCTATGATTTTATATTTCCTTCCCCACTGTGTTCTCTCCTTCTTGTTCCCCACTAAATTCTTCCTCCTTTCGTCTCCCTTCTTCTTTCCCCCTCCCCTTTGTTTTCCATTTCTCCTTCCATATCCTTGTGGTCCTATTATTCCCCTCTCATCTTTATTTTATCCCTCTTCGTGTTTGTATATGTATTTCCAACTCCTTGTACTCATTCCCTATATTTTTGTCCCTTCTTTTTCTTCCTTCAGAATTTATTGTTACCTTCCTCTTTTCCCTTTTTTAACCTTCCCTATATTATATTTTTTTGGGCATCCTCTTTCCTTGAGGTTGTATGTCTTGGTTATTTTTTAGTTATTTCTTTTGACATGGTCGTTAAGCTTGCCTTGATCTTGTTATATTCTCATCTTGATACATTCTCCCTTTAAATTTTTTAGGTTTTGATAAATTTGTTTCCTTGTGACATGTTCTTAATTTTTAATTCTTTCATATTTATGATTCCTATGTTTTTTTCCTTTCTTGGTGACCCTCCTTTCTTTCTTTTTCCTTCTTCCCATGCCTCTAAAGGTGTTCCTTCCCCAATCCCCACTTTCCTCTTACTTTTTCCCCTTCCTTCCACCATTATATATATAGTGAGGGATATATATATATCCCTCACTACCCCACACTCTTCCCTACTCGCTTGTTTTTTATTCCTCTAATGCATTTTAAATTTTATTTACATTTCTCTCCCTCCAAATTTCTCACTATGGGCTATGTTTGATCTCCTTGTTTTTTGTTGAGATAGTTCTTACGTTAAATATTTGGTCATTAATTTTATTTTCCTCTAGGTTAGTTCTTATCTTTTATTTGAATTAAATATTAATTATTTTTCCTACTTTTGTATAATGTAGGTTAACATCATTTTTTTAACTAAACAACATATTTATGTAGTATTTAGTTATAATATTAATTCGATATGATAACTAAATTATATGTAAAATTAATGATTATTGTAATTATAATATTTAATATAATATACTTATTACTTTATTATCTTACTCAAATTATTATCTTATTGATTTCTTTGAGATAAAATTTAGCATTATTTCCTTGCGTTATTATTTTTTTAATTCTCTATGGTTTCTCCATTATGTCTCAGCCGTCCTCTCCCCTCAACCTATAGATATAGGCTCATATTTGTAGCTCTTCACTCCACAAGTGGTGATGAATCTTGATTTGGATTTGAAATGCCAATCACTAAAATGATGGAAATTGTGCATTATCTTTTGGGTCAAAATTATAACAATACTAACCACGACAATCTAGAAACAATCATTGTTTTTGTTTCTATTTAAATTTGGTTTAAAATTAAGAAAAGAACTTAAATAATACCCTAAACACAATAATCATATTGAATTTTAGGGAAATTGGTTTTTAGGTAACCTTTTCAAAACCTAAACATGTTATCACCAAACAACAATTTAGAAGAAACAAACCCTTAGGAAATAAAAAATAAGTGTGAATGAAAACATTTATGCATACTTGGCTACTTTAAGGTCAATAATAAACGATCTCCAAAACACAAGAGATCCATTAATATTTTCTCTTGCAATTTCGTTAAATTCAATTGTATCACCCATCTCTAATGCCCAAGGCCAGTTAACGAATAATTATTGTCATAGGGCTAGAATGTATGAACTCTTAGAACCAATCTAAAGAAATACCAATTAGCTAACAAAAAATACAATTTTATGATCTGTGAATGTACCAAAAATTTAGAGGTCATTGGATGGATAGGTGATTCATGCTAGTTGATAAACCTTATTGTAATAATGGGGAGGTACCTAGATATTTCTTAAAAAAGATATGGCTGGAGTTTAGGATAGGAATCCATGCGAGCTACTATTCCATGTGATAATTCTAAGAGGTAGGTCATGGGTCTATTGTTAGACAGCTAATCCTCAAGAATATAGTTTGGGTTAGTGTGTGTTGTGGTGATTTGTTATTGGATTTCAAGAAACCTAGGAAACTTAATCAATAATTTATCTATTGTATTTATATGTACTATGCACATAATTCTTTATACCATTCTTAATAATATCTTTGAATTGGTTTCAACTTTGCGTTTCTAATAGTGATATCATATTGGAGGTTAATATTTTCTACCAAATAGAATGAGCCACAAGTTAGTGGCCTTCTTGTGCACTTATTGTTTTAGTGTGCCATGGATGGTGAATGAATTCTTGTTTAGTCACAAAAGAGAATTGAGGTTTGCTTTATGATCGAAGTCCCTTGTCGTAGAGAGTAGAGAACAAGGTCTTTATTAATGTGGGTCTAAGTTTACCTATAAAAATTACTGTTTGAGGAGAAAGGGATATTCTTGTCTTTGCCTGTTCAATATTTTGTAGATGCGCTGGTGATTGATATGCACTGGTTATTAATGCATAGATTGAAGTTTCCCTACTGGAAACAAGATCGTGACAAATTACGAAGAGACATATTGGAACCAAAACATTATGCTAAATATTAACTTCCTTATTTAATGATTGGAGGCCTGAAACAAGACTAGTGGGATAGGATCATCACCCAAGAGAGATGACTTCATTTTCATTGAATTTGTTTGTCATATATTTGAGTAGAGTCATATAACTTTTAAGTTGTATATCTTTTATATGTGTTTCCTTCTCTGCACTGAAATATGAGCGTATTCTAATTTTGTGAAGAGGAAGTAAAGTACAATTATGGGAGATAATGTGGATGTATGGTAGTGCTCTATTTTGGTAGCTCGTTGCAATTTCAATAATTTACATTTTTTCTTGTAGAGTCTTGTTCCTCATAAACTAAGTTTGTGAAAGATTTGTTTATCTATAGAGACACAAACGAAGTATAGAAAATAGAAACCAAAATATTTACCATTGTTTGTGTGGATTGATCTAGTGTTTAACGCAATTGTCAATAAATTCATGTATCGATTCTACTTGCTAATATCAACTAGTTTGAGGTTAAGTATTTCTATGACTATAAATAGAGCTCGAGTTGCCATTCTAATATATAACACAAAATCTAATGATTATTATTTCGTAAAGTTTTAAAATTAAACATGTTTCATTGGTGAGTGAACCATTTGTTTTCCTACTCACGTAATTAATTTCATTATTTTATGACCTCACAAAGGATTGTTTTTGGTATTACATAATGAAAATAGTCATGTATGGTGTATCTCTAAGTGGAGACTTTATTTGAATTCAGTAACATATATGCAAATGTTAGTATTTGTAGTGGTTGCAACATTTCTAATCATCCCCATTTTAATTCATTAATGTTAACACTCCAAGTACATCTATAGACTTATAGACATTAAAATGTTTCTTATGGGTTGTGCTAGAAGAAGGTAATCAGTTCTATGCCTTTAGAAGAAACCTTTGGAGGGTTTATGTTTATCCATTTAAGGTGAGGGATTTTATTGATAGTTGGGCATATTTCTTCATTATTTTGTTCATAATGTGCTACAAAATTTTCACTTCAACTATTTAGTATTCGGCACTTATTGCATTGTAAAATGGGTTCATTTTTGGTTGAAATCGAAACCCTTAGCTTGACCAAGCTTGATAAACTAGTAGAGTTATTTAACATTACTCTGATAAAATATGATGTTGGTGACATCATACATATAAAAGAAATTATTCATATTGATATGAAATCTTATCTAAATGATGTACAAAAGACATTTCAATTTCTCCAAATAGATTTGTAGTTAAAAAGGGATAAAATACAAATGTAAGGGTCATTTGCATATAGATGTGAAACCTATAGTTCCCAAGACATTCATTAGAACTTGAGAAGAAATGATGCACACAAAAAATAGAACTAGTTTGGTTTATATAAGGATGTTTCTTTTCATGTTCGTGACTTTTCAAAGCCAATACAATTTCATAGTGTTGGATTTCTAGGTGACATCATTCCATAACCACAAAAAATTATAAGATGTCAACATTGTGACTGAGCTGGACATGAGAAATATTATTTTTATAATCTTCATAGTTCTGAACATTTTGGAAAGAGGAATCATGATTCAAACAAATATTTCAAGCATAAGACTATTACAAGGGAGAAAATTAATTTTGGATGGATTTCTTCTTGGGATTGGTAAAAACTTCCAATAATATTTACTAGTCATACCACAAGATATGTTTAAGATTATTTACTAGTCATCTTGAAATGAAGCGTACTTCATCATATCACCCTTTATCTAAAAAGGAGAGAATTGATGGAAATTATGGTCTGCTATAGGTTCAAAGATTTATCAAGAGAGCTTGAGTCAAAGATAATTAGAGTTTACTACTACAACCTAGAGTCTGAGTTTGCAGTTAGATTACATTTTTATTTAGATCATAGATGAATTTTTGTTTCATGAGCTTTTATACTTTATGGACATGATTGTATGTTTTTAATGAACTAACATTTGTGATGGATAATTTCCACTAGTAGAAGATGTCAGATTAGGAATTGTTCCAAAGTTGGTTTGTTCGAGGAATCGCTATGATCGTTCCAGAGTTGGTGGTCATCTTTAAACCATCACTGGTTGAGACCTTGAGTTCTCCCGTGTTTTGGTATCATTTGTGGTTTTCTCTTAAAATCCACCATCCTTAGTTTGTGTTCATCCTTAAAAACCATTTCTCAGTTAGATCTTGGCTAAAAGACATTTTTTCATTTTTAGTTTTCATTCTTGGACATTGACACACCCTTTCAATTAAGAAGGGAATTTTAGACACATAATCCTCGAGATTATAGTTTGGGTTAGTCTATGTTATGGTGATTAGTTATTGGATTTCAGTAAACCTCAAAATTGAATCAACGGTACACTTATTGTATTTATATGTATTATGTACATCATTATCTATACCATTCTTAATAATACAATTGAATTCATTTCTAATTTGTGTTTCTACCCTCTACACAAGATGGACAAAATGTTAGACACAACATAGCGCTAGGCCCTCGTCCACCTAAACAAAGGTCAAACCTCTTTTTCCAACATCCTCCAATAATGAATATCATTATTAAAACTCATATAACATTCATTTTTATCTTGATAATAAACCATGATAAATGATTCAAAATGTCAATAAAAGAATCTATTTAATACAATGGATCTTGAAAAAAACATCATTACAAAATAAAAATGGCAGATATCTAAAATCTGAAATAACCACATTGTCTCATACCCTAATACAACATGGAAAGTTGGTTATACCCTCATCGGCATAGGCAATTAATATTGCGAGAGGAGCCACATGAAAGCTCACATAAACCTTATAGATGCACGACTTTGAATAGACTTACTACGATCACACTAAAAAAAACATACTTTTATAAGTGAGGTTATTATCTAAACCATCAATACTAATATTTTTCATTACAGCTTAAAAAGAGATAACCAACATTCAAATAAAAAACGTTAAAATAAAACCTATTAATCTCTTTTCCGAAATGAAAAAATACAGTAAGATTGAGATTTAGCCAAAAAGAATTTCTTATAAAGGAGTGAACAAAAATTTTAGGTCGAATTTATATTTTATACCGTACAGATATGTTCGACCCAATATTGATTTGGTGGAGTATATACCGTTTGGCCCAACATGTCGTTAATGGAGTCAATAGACTTTTGAGTAAACTTTTCAAAACTTTGATTGAATGTTATGTAGTTAGGCTGAATGTATGTTCTTGGAGTAACTCTTCATCGAAAAATTTGATTGAATGTTATGTAGTTAGGGTGAATGTATGTTGCTGGAGTAACTCTTCATCGAAAAATTGAAGTATTGAACGTTATGTAGTTAGGGTGAATGTATGTTGCTAGAGTAACTCTTCATCGAAAAATTGAAGTAAATGGAGTCAAATAATTGTTTTCTGAGATGTAATCTTGCTTTTATATCATTCACGCACAGTGTAAATATTAAGGTTGGACGTGAAGTAAATAGGGTTAAATTAAATTTTATATAAATCTTTCATACGACGTTGATGGAAAAAACTTCGTTGTACTTAAAAAAATATATTTAAATTGAAAAAGAAACATATAAATTCAATAATTTTACGATAGAGATACTTAAATTAATGAATGAATATGACATAAAATTAATTATGTTTATTTTGCAATATAAATTTATAAAAAATATTAAAAAAATACACTGAATTAACTGCAATGGCTTTCTAAAAGATTTGAATAGTATTTTATTTAAAAGAATTATTTAATTTAAATGATTTTTTTATATGTATTTATATTCATTCAAATAAATATTTGAAAATAATAGTCATGCATCTTGAATTTTAAGTCAAACCATTGTCATATTTGTTAATTATGGTAAAGAATAGAGGCTAAATTTGTAACAAATACTTAACACAGTCAAAGTGAACCTATTTAATATATTAAGAAAATATAAATAATTTTATCAAATATACAAGTTTAATTAATGTTAAAACTAAAATAGTGGTTAGAATTTGAAGAAAATATAAAAAAAATTATCAAATATACAAGTTTAATTAATGCTAAAACTAAAATAGTGGTTAGAATTTGAATTTTATTATAAGGAAGAATTGTTTTTTTTTAATATATTCAATAGTTTTGTATTTTTTTTTTCTAAGTTAAGTTAAATCTATTAAAAAGAAGAAATAGTGTACATCGTGGTCGTAGCCTATGCGTTTCCCAGTAGATGTCGCATGATCAGCAAAAGGACTGTTTGAGGACTACACACATGGGGAAACTAGTCCAAACATAGAGCATTGAGTGAAACACGTTGCCCACGTAGGGGTAACAGCCTTAGAAACCAGTATCTCAGAAAGAAACTACATGATATCAGTACAAAAAACTCAAGATTAGACCCTGAAGTCTGGGACTTGACATACACATAATTGCATAATATAAAAGGATTAACTATCATGAGGAGGAGGTGGTTCTTCAAGGATGAGGCACCTGTAAGCCTTCATATCATCATCTGCATCTAGCTTGTCTGCATGAGAGGCAGTGCTTTGCATGGTGCATCTCGTTCGGTGCAAACTAGCATCCTCGTCAATTGGTGCCTTCTCTTTGAGCTTATCCTCCTTTTGAATCTTCAAAGCCTCATCCTGACTAGACCCCACATCCTTCCCTTCTGAGTGCGTGGCTACAACAGCTGTCTGAGGCTCTTCCCGGAACGAGACAGATATGGTGGCAATTATTTTGGGACGGTTCAATGTGCATTTGAAAGAAAAGTGGGCTGTTTGAGGCAAGTTTGAGGCGAGGGAGGCAGGGGAAGCTCGAGCAGAGGAGGCCATTCTATGGCTGGCTGAGTGGGATCTGCCTCTGTCGCTTCTCATATTCAGATACCTACTAGTGAAGTACTCATAGGATGGGGACGAAGTATCAGAGTTGGAAGAAGAGGGATCACGCTGAGGACGGCCTCTAGTGCTGCCCCTCCTACAATGCATGCGATGAAGAAGTCTAGGCATGGTTTCACTCTTAGAAAGGGGCGTACGCGAATGCGAGGGAGCAGTGCCAAGGGGTGGCGAATGAATGGAGAAATCAAGGGTAATAGAGCTGAGGTTACAGAGTCCGTTTTGAGAGTAACGGATTTCGTCTTCCAGCTCAAGACAACAAGAAATTATACAACAAAGACCGATAGCAGTTTGGGAACAAGGATTCACATCGGTTGGAGAGAAAAAGCTCTGCAACTGAGGAGGAGGAGACATAGAATGAGCTCGTCATTCTTCCATCTTGAAATTCAAGTTGTGGATGCCTCGATCAGCTCCTGACTTTAATGAACCATAAATGTGATTTGAATTCAGTTGCAGAGAATGTTTTATGGAGGCGGAAGAAAGATCTTGGCCATTGGTTGAATTTAAGACATTTTGGTTCATAACCCAGAGGCTTATGAGCTCACGCATGGTGGCGACAAGTATGGTCAAGTGTCTCAGCCACTTTCCTGCCCCATGTCCTAACGCATTAAACCTCCGTCTCAACACCTGCATTCGGGGTTCAATAGTTTTATGTTATTTAAATATAAATAATCTATTTTTCTTTCTTAAATAATAGATCTTGCAATTTCTACGATAATTGGTTTAGCACATCGTGCGACTACCATATATACTAGCATAATCACATTAATAAATGTGGTTGATATACATCGTAGGCACCAATTTAATATATAATATATTCTAAATCTTATATACTAAATTAATATATTAATATATCAAATTTACAATTATTATTAAAAACTCTAATATTCATGATGATGAACTATAATAGGTAGTTCAAAATGCATCGACCCTCCAAATGATATTGTGATTTTTCCAAAAGAGTTTTGTAAACAACTCAAATATTATAAAGTCGATGAATCATAAACCCAATGGCTTATTAATGTTATGAACCCAAAGAATTAAGAACCAATTAAGTAATATTATAAAACCAACGAATTAGGAAACCCATAAGATTAATATTCTAAACTCAAAGGATCAATAAATCAAGGAATTAAAAAACACAAGGATTAACAAAACCATGGAATAAATAATGAAAATCCGTGGGAATAATAATAAACCAAAGGAATTAATATTGAAAATACAAAGGATTTTTAATGTTACAAACATAAGATATCGTTCAACCCAACACATTAATATTTCAAACCCTTGGGATTAATATTAAAATCCCAACATATTATTAATATTACAAACCAAAACATAAATATTCCTCGAGTTTAATATTATTCTCTCGTCTTTACAATAAAAATCATGTGTCTTTATTAATCTAAGGGTTCATATTCATAGGATATAACATTATTCCCTTCAGTTTAATATTATTCTCTTGCTTTTATAAGGATTAATTTTATAAACCCAAGAAATTTATATTATAAACCCACTCGATTTATATTAAATCTAGGATTAGTATTATAAACCTATGATTAATATTATACCATGAGAATATGAACCCTTAAATTAATAAACCCAAGAGACTAATCTTATAAACACAAGGTACTAATAAACCGAAGGGTTTAATGTTAAAAACACAAAGGAATAGTATTAATCCCAAGGGATTAATGTTGTAATACTAAGGTATATAAACCTTAAGATAAATATTATAAATCGTAAAACAAACATGCTTGACCGTGGTTGACCATGATTGACCATCGTTGATTTTCATATTGAGGAAATATTTGTCATAATGTGACATTTGACCATGGTTGACCATGGTTATAAACCCAACGGATTTATATTAAACTTTATTATTAATTTTATAAACCATGGTGGATTTTCATATTGAGACAATATTTGTCACAATGTGGCATTGGACAATGGTAGACCATAATTGGCCATGGTCGACCATGTTTGACAAATTTTGACCATGATTGATCATTTTTGATCAACCGCGACCATGACTGATTTCCGTATTGATAAAATCTTTGTCATACGCCCAATGGGTTATTATTATAAACCCTAAGCTAAATATTATAAACCCAAAGGAATAACATTTAACCCTAGCATTAATATTAAACAATATGAATATAAACCCTAATATTAATAAAGCTAAGGCATTAATATTGAGAACCCAAGAAATTAATATTGTAAACCCTTGGGATTAATACTAAAAAGGTAAGTGGCTACTAATATTTTAAACACAAGGAATTTATATTATCAACTCAAAGGACTATAAACACAAGGGATTTATATTAAACCCTAGATTGATATTATAAAACCTATCAATAATATCATACCCTTAGAATATGAACCCTTATATTAATAAACCAAAAGGATTAACATTAAAAAAAAGGGAATAATATTAAACCGAAGGTATTATTATTTTAAACCTACGGAATATAAACTCTAATATAAATATTATAAACACCAAAACAAACATGGTTGACCATATTTTATATTCATATTGAGACAATATTTGTCACAATGCGACGTTGGACCATCGTTGACCATGATTTATTTTCATATTGAGATAATTTTTGTCACAATGTGGGAATGGAACCTGGTTGACCACAATTGATTTTCATATTAAGACAAGCTTTGTTAAAATGAAACATTGGACCATGGTTCACCATGCATAACCATGGTGGTCACAATGTGACATTGTACTATCTAGAATTTTTTTTTCACATTGTTCCATAGTTATTGACCATGAATAATCGTGATTAACCATGGTTGACCATGGTTTATTTTAATATTGAGACAATATTTGTCACAATGAGATGGTGGACCATGGTTGGCCATCGCTGATTTTCGTATTAAGAAATTTTTTTCACAATGCGATGTTGGACCATGGTTGACCATGATTGACTTTCATATTGAGATAAATTTTATCATTATGCGATATTGAGGCAACCTTTTCTACAATGCGACATTGGACAATGGTTTACCATAATTGACAATGGTTTTAGAAGAATGACATTGGAAAATGCGATAACCTTTGTCATAATGTGACCATGGCTGATTTTCATATTAAGAAAATATTTCTCACAATATGACGTTAGACAATGGTTGACCATGGTTTATATTCATATTGAGACAATATTTGTTGCAAAGTTGTGTTGGACCATGGTACACCATAATTGACCATGGTCGATTGTGTTTGACAAATGATGACCATTATTGACCATGGTGGACCATATTTTACCATGTTTTATTTCCATATTGATAAAATATTTGTCACAAACCCATATTGGGATTATTATAAACCTAGGCAATTAATAAGCCTAAGGGATTAATACTAAAAACCCAAGGGATTAATAAACCGAAGGAATTTATATTATAATCCCAATGGATTTACATTAAAACCTAGGAATAATATTATAAATCCTATTAATAATATTTGCTGCTGAGAATATGAACCCTTCGACTAAAATACCCAAGGGATTGATATTATAAACCCAAAGCATTCATAAACCAAAGGGATTAATACTAAAAACCCAAGGGAATAATATTAAACCCAATAGATTAATATTGTAAAACCAATGTATATAAACCATAAGATAAATATTATAAACCCGAAAACAAACTTTGTTGACCACAGTTTATTTTAATATTGAGACAAAATTTTCCACAATGTGATGTTGAACCATGGTTGACAATGTTTGACTATGATTGACAATGGTTGATTTTCATATTGATCCCATATTTGTCACAATGTGGCATTGGACCATGGTTGACCATGGTTGTCACAATGTGATGTTGGACCATTGCACAACCATTGACACAATCTAACCATGGCTATTGACCATCGCAGACCATGATTGATTTTCATACTGAGACAATCATTGTCACAATGCAACATTATACCATGGTGAATGACTGTTTACGATGGTTGATGAAGGTTGACAATCTTTGTCACATTGTGATGTTCTACCCTAATTGACCATGACTGAACATGGTTGACCATGTTTGACTTTCGTATTGAGACAATATTTGTCACAATGCGACATTGGACCATGGTTTACCATGAATGACCATGGTTATTGGTTATGGATGAGCATGATTTACCATGGTTGACTATGACAGATTTTAATATTTATACAATATTTGTCACAATGTGATGTTGGACAATGGTTGACCATGGCTAACCATGGTTGATCATGAATGACCTTGGTTGATGTTCATAATGAGAGAATCGTTGTCACAATGTGAAATTGGACACTGATTGACCATGGTTGATTTTCATATTGAGATAAGCTAGGTTTACTATGGATAACCATGATTGTACATGGTTGGCCATGGCTGACCATGGATAACCATAATTGTACATGGTTGGCCATGGTTGACATATGAGGGATTAATATTATAGGCCCAAGGGATTATAAACGCTGGAACTAATATTATGAACCCAAGGGATTATAAACCTTTGGATTCGTATTATAAAGTGAATGGATTATAAACCCTTAGATTAATATTATAAACCTAGTGGATTATAAACCCTAAAATAAACATGATTAACCATGGTTTATGTTCATATTGAGACAATATTTGTCATAATGCAATGTTGAAGCATAGTTCACCATGCTTGACCAAGATTGATTTTCATGTCAAGAAAATATTTTTCACTACACTACATTGGAGCATTGTTAACCATGCTTTATTTTCATATTGAGACAATTTTTTTCACAATGCGACATTGGACCATGCTTGAGCATGATTGATTTTATAAAATATGGTTGGCCATGATTGACCATGGGTAACAATGGTTGATAATCATTGACCATGATTGTAGATAGTTGACCCTGATTGATAATATAAACTCAAGTGAATAATAAACTCAAGGGATTAATACTAAAGGCCCAAGGGATTATAAACCCAAGGGAATCATATTAAAACCTAGGAATATGAACCATTAGATTAATAAACCTAAGGGATTCATATTAAAACAAGGGGATGATAAACCACCCAAGGGATTAATACTAGATCCTCAAGGGATTATGAACCCAACGAAATAATTTTAAAACCAAGAGATATAAACATGGTTGATTTTCATATTGAGAAAATCTTTGTCACAATGCGATGTTGGGTCATGGTTGACCATGACTGACCATGAATGATTTTCATATCAGGACAATCTTTGTCACAATGCAACATTGGACCATGGTTGTGCATGGTTCATTTTCATATTTAAAGAATATTTGTCACAATGCAACTTTGGAACATGGTTGACCATAATTGATTTTGATAAACCATGGTTGACCATGATTGACCATTATTGACAACGATTTATATTATAAACCCAAGAGAATAATAATCCCAAGGGATCAATACTAAAAACCCAATGTAATAATTTTAAGCCTAAGGGAATAATATAAACCAAAGGTATATAAACTGTAAGATAAATTTTATAAACCCTTAAATAAACATTGTAGACCATGGTTGATTTTCATATTGAGACATTTTTTGCTGCAATGTGACGTTGGATCATGCTCGACCATGGTTAAACCCTTAGATTAATAAACACAAGGGATTTAAATTATAAACCTAAGAGATTAATACTAGAACCCCAAGGGATTATGAACCCTAGGGAATAATACTAAACCCAAGGGAATAATATTATAAACCCAAGTTTATATGTTTATAAACTCTACGATAAATATTATAAACACTAAAATAAACATGCTCAACCATGGTTCACCACGATTGATTATAAAATATGGTTTAACATAGTTGGCCATAATTAACCATGATTGACCATGGTTGACTATGACTACCCATTATTGACCATGGTTTACCATGATTGATATTATAAACCCAGGGGAATAATAAACCCAAGGGGAAAATATTAAACCCAAGGAAATACTAAAAACCCAAAGATAATTATTATAAACCCTTAAATAAACACAGATGACCATGGTTGACCATATTTGATTTTTATATTGAGATAATCTTTGTCATAATGTGACATTGCACCATGCTAGAACATGATTGAACCCTTATATTATCACAACGCAACGTTGGACCATGCTTGACAATGCTTGATTTTCTTATCGACACATTCTATGTCACAATGTGATTTTTTTCCATGGTTTACCATTTTTAAACATAATTGACTGTGTTTGTGCATGGTTTACCCTGAGTGACATTATAGACCCTAGTGAATAAAAAACCAAAGTGATTAGTAGTAAAAATCCAAGGGATTATAAACCCAAGAGAATATTATTAAACATGAGGGAATAATATTAAACCCTAGTAATATGAACCCTTACATTAATGAATCCAATGGATTTTTATTACAAACCCAAGGGAATAATATTAAACCATGGGAATATGAGCTCTTAGATTAATAAACCCAAGGTATTGATATTATAAACTCAAAGGAATAATAAGCCCAAGGAAATAATACTAAAACCCCAAGGGATTATGAAAATTAAAACCCCAATGCATTATGAACTAATGGAATAATATTAAGCCCAAGGGATTATGAACCAATGGAATACTATTAAACCCAAGGGATTCATATTATAAACCCAAGGTATATAAACCCTAAGATAAATATTATAAACCTTAAAATAAACATGCTTGAGCATGGTTGATTTTCATATTGAGATAACCCTTGTCACAATGCGACATTGGAACATGGTTGACAATGAATGATTTTTGTATCAAGATAATCTTTATCACAATGCAATGTTAGACCATGGTTGATTTTCATATTGAACCAATATTTGTCATAATGCAATATTGGACCATTGTTGACCATGATTGACTATGGTGGAGCATGGTTGATTTTGATAAATCATGGTTGACATATTAATCTAAGGGCTTATAATATTAACCTTGGGGTTTTTTAGTCACATGATTTTATTAGTAATTTGGATTCAAAATATCAATCGCATCACTTTATTAATATTATCTAGGGGCTCATATTGTTGGGATTTAATATTATTTATAGGGTTTATTATATTAATCCTAAGGTTTATAAAATTAATCTTAGATTTAATGTTTAATTTAGAGTTTATTATTAGTGCTCGAACAATCTCTTGAGTTTATTGCTAGCACTTGATTGTTGAATATAAAAATCATTTTAATTTTTTTAATTTTTTTTTAAACTATAATATTGATGAAATAGAAGAAGAAGTAGTAAGTAAATTTTCTAATTAAAATATTATGTCTAACAAAATTAATTAAAGTGATTTTATTGATTTATTTCTTTTTTAATGTAGTTTAAAATAATATATATATATATATATATATATATATATATATATATATATATATATATATATATATATGCTTTTAAACTACATTAAAAATAATAGTCGCTTTTTTTAAAACAAAAATATTTTTTTAATATTATATTATAAAGTAAATTATTTACAAATTTTATGAAAGAGATATATTACAAAGATATATTTATAAATGTAGATGAAGATATATATTTATTAATTCCTTGGATTAATTGATTGTTAAATATGATAATTAGTCCAATAAAAAAATATACGTATTTTTTACAATAAACTATTATGTTTAATAAGATTAATTAAATTAATTAAGATATTATTTTTAAAATTTAATGACTTCATTTATTTATTTTTTTATAAAATTATATTTATAAATGTTTTAAATTGAAAAATAAAATTAATGTATTTTAAAGGAAAATAATAACAAATATATTTTTAAAAAACTATAAATAAATACAAAAATAGTTTTTTGTTCTTTAAATTAGAAGGATTTTTTTAATGTTATAATTTTAAAATGATTTACAAATATTTATGGAAAAGATATATTACAAAGAGAAATCAATTTTATAATTGTATATGGTTGATTTATCTGGTTTGGTATAAATAAAATATATTAAATAAAATACTATAATATTTATATTATTAATTAATTAATATATTTTTCTTCTTATTCATATTAATATTAAAATTATTATAAAAAATTAAATATAATTAAACATAATATTAAAATTTAAAAAAAAATCAATAAAAAAATATTTTTACTGGGTAGAAAATATTAATATAAATAAATATTATTACTGGAATAACATTAATAAAGAGATAGATTCATGAAACAATTCCGTTTAAGTCAAACTAATATAATGTAGCTAAATTTTATTAGAAAGTTAAATTATAAGATATAATATTAGAAAATTTAATAATAAAATATAGCATAAAAATAAAAATTGAACATTAACTAATTTCTTTTTTTTAGTCAAAGTACCCGTTACATTCTAATGGCTAGTTAACTCTCCTCTTTATCTATTTAAAATAGGATGCCATGATCTGATTTCTCATGTAGTTATCACTTAAAGTTCACTTTGCAAATATTATGGATCACAAAAGCCAAATATAAAAAAGTATGAAGGTATATGCTTTCTCTATTTATAAAATTGAAAATTTGAAAAATAAAATTAATATAATCTAAAGGAAAATAGTCACAATAAATATATTTTTAATAATTACAAATAAATAAATATATATATATATATATATAATATATAATATATAATATTTTGTCTTTTTTAACTTAAAAGGATTTTTTTAGTATCATATTTATGTTTATTGATTTTCCTAAATATCATAAATAGTTATATTTTTTATTTTAAATTATAATATTGATGATGATGATGATGGTTAACGTCCACTGAGACCAATCTTTGTTCTATCGGACCTAAAAAAAAGAGTTATTTAGTTTGATTTAAGATTTTATTCCTATGCTCGAAAAGCTTGGAGAGAAGTCTCCCGAGCTCACTATAATTTTGACATCTTAGAAGGCTAGGAAGGTCAGTATTGCAACAAAGATTATGAAATTGAGCTCTAATGTGGTTGTACGCGAGGCACTCTAAGAGGAAGTGATTTTCATCCTCGATGTTCATATTCTCACAGAGATGGCAGATCCTTTCCATCCATGGTGTTTTAGGAACTGTCCAACAACTTGTTTCACTATGGATCTCATGAGAGTTCATTCTAATCTTGGCTATATTAATTTTCTTCTTTGAGCTAGTTAAAAAAAAGAGATAATTTTGATCTTCTAGGGTGGGGTTGATGACCTCCTTATAATATCTTAATTTTCTTTTAGCTGCTAGATCTTTCTCACACCACATTTTTTTTTTGAACTTAGAAGTAATAATTTTTTTATTGTTATTAATGTTTTGCAATGCAACATTCTCGTCGATCTCCCAATGGTTTAACCAGGCCCTCGTGTCTTTATACCAACCTCGTTTAACTCTTAGGTGGTTTTGGCTGGAATTTAAATCTAGCTTAGGAAGTCTATGGTCTCTTATGCTATTGAGCTTGTGCTTGTACAATATAATCCCAGTCATAGCTACGCTCTCGATAGGGGAAATACCCACTAGGAGAATATGATAAGGTGTATTGCTTTTAATTTTAAAGTTATACGATATAAAACGCTTCTAGATTTGCCCAATCTTTCTCCAAGATTCTCTAGAGATGCTACAACCACAAACCTCACATCCAGAAATTGTACCAAAAAAAGATAAGTAATTTTTCCGATTAAAATATTATGTTTAATAAGATTAATTAAATCAGTTAAAGTAGTATTTTTAAATTTCAATTGCTTTATTTAATATTTTTCTAAAAAAAAATTTATTAAATTTGAAAATTAAAAATTATTTTAATATTATATTTCAAAAACTATTTGCAAATATTTATGGATGAGATATATTACAAAGATAAATTAATTTTATAATTGTATAAGAAAATATATGTTTATTTCTTATAACAAATAGACTAATTATACCATTTAAATAGCATGTGAACTTGAATAAGCCAAATATTATAAAAGAAAAATTGTATTCTTTTGCAATTACATATAATTAAAGATTTAATTTGATACATTGGCTAACCCATCTTGAATTATTTTTAGCTAATGAAAAAGTCAATTAAACTAGGTTTTGAATTTAATTATAACATAAATTAGAGTTAATGTATGTTAAACTTTCACCTTTTTTTCAAAGAGGAAAAAACACCTTATATTAATGGATTAATACAAGTACATATTCTAGAGATCAGGCTGAAATTTACACTAAAAACCATCCATCACTAATATCAACCATTTACATATCAAAACTGATATGAGACTTAAGACCATCTATGTGACAAAGAAAAAATAGATACTATCTCATTGCAAAATTAAACTTCACAAAAAAAAACTCATATGAGGCTTGAACTATAAAACTAATTCATAAGACTGTTAAAGTGTCAAAAACACAGGTCGGGCCACAGACATAAAACTGCATGAGAAAACCAAACACAATACATGTGCCCCATTAGATATAATCACCAATACTAGCATAGGTGAAGAAAAACTTCATCATGGGATCAAAAAGGATCTCTCATCAATCTGTTGGAACCCCTCAAAATGCTAGACAGTGATGGTTCCAAAAGGAGCCTCTGAGCCACGCTTGGAAAGATGGTCATATCGTGTGTTGACTTCCTGGAAAATGTGTTACAGTGGAAGATCATGGAGTCTAGTGAGAAAATGTTTCATGCAGCTAATCCATCCCTGCAAGCCATTTGTTTGAAAATGAGACTTTCGAGATAGTCCTTCCACAATTTATTTGGCATCCCCAAAAATATGAATGGATGGGAAATGTATATTATAAATCAACCAAAGTACACTCCATAGAGAAAGAACCTTTGCCTTAGTATTAGTACCTTTGCCACGATTCCAGAAAATGTGGAATATCTACTTACTTTCAATATTGATCCATGCCAAACACCATAGACATCCACCTGTTCAGCCCCATCGAAAAAGGCAGCTAGCAAGGAAATAAGAAAGTCATAGAGTCGATGAGAGTTATTGATGGCAGGAGAGGGGGAAATTTGACCAGCTTTCCAAGTCATTATCACCCCATGGATATGAGAAATGTTCACCAGGAAGTTTTTGAATATGCAATGGTTTCGAGCCAACCATACTTCCTAGAATAAATATAAAGGTAGGGATCTTAATCTCCAAGGAGAAGTCTCCAAAGTGTAAAGGGTATTTAAAATTCTATGAGGCCTCTAATTCGAAACAAGGAGGAACCTAGAGAAAAGGGACCAGAGGTTATAAATGACCAAAATAGTGAGAGAAAGATTAAATATAGATTAAAAATGAGGTTGGAAAAAAATTCAACGTCCAGGGCCAGTAAAACCCATTTTTATCATATTATCCCATGTTAGGATCTGATTCCTCCACACCAGCTAACCATATAACAAAATTATATTGGGAATATTTCTTGACAAAAAAGGTTTGGAATGAGAGGGATCCTTGTTCACAACCTGGTTATACATGATGTGCTGGTAAGTAAGTGTCCACCAGCACAATGGCAGCCCGATGCATTTCACCATCCCAAAAAATGCACTCTCCTTCCAGGTGAAGAGATAACTATCCAGATTCCAAAGACTCCAAGAAATCATGCCATGAGCCAGCATCACCCCCACCAAAACCTAAGGAGGTCACCGATTTCCACATGAGGTAGCCTTGCTTCCGGTGTTATATGACCTATGAAAGAAACAAAATACCCTTATGTGCCAACATGAGCTTGAGATGATATTCCAGTAGTAGACCTAAATTGAACCCCTTGATCCTATCACAGCTTAGAAGGATATGCTGACCATTACCAAAGCACCATTTCAGTCTCTCAGTGAAGAGCACCATCACCTTTTGAAAAACCGGCTAGATGTAATACCCTCTCATGTGGTGCAGAAGGGCGCTTCTATAAGTTTGTAGTAGAGGCAATCCATCTAAATATTTGAGCTTGGAGAGCGTAGGCTAGAAACCTGATCCATAAAGCGCTCTCCACAGGAATTTTAACAGTAGGGCATGTGAGAAGGAGCGCACGTCCAATAAACCCCAACCCTTGAATTGCTTGGGGATAGAAAGTGAATCTAGATTACAAAGAGGTATTTTATTGGTATTTTTAGCCCTAGACCATAGAAAATGAGAGATAGCTTCTTTGATGAGGGAGATGATTCAAATGGCGAGGTAAAATAGATGAGGCCAGAATACGAATAATTGCTGGAGCAGAACCTGGACAAGTATATACCAACCTCCTAATGATAATCACCGATGTGTTGATCTTTGAATCCTTTTGTGGAACTTATCAACGAGCCAAATCGAGTCATTTGATTTATATCCAAAGGGATTCATCCCGAACTTGAGATAGGAAAAACCCTCCAAAATGTGATTTAGTTGCACACCGAATATATCTGAAATGAAATCAATCTCCCTTCTATCCCCATTTGCGAATAAGAGGAGTGATTTACCGCCATTGATGTGTAACCCTGAAGCCTCCCCAAAACGAAGAAAGAGATAATCATGATAGATCCATTGAGTTCTTAATAACTTGCTAAAAACAAGAAGGTGATCCACAAACAGAATGTATGTCTAATAAAAACTGAAGGAGAGAAGGATATTCCTTCAAAAGAGCCCCTCCGACGGGCCTCCATGAGAATATTCTTGAAACTATCTATTACTAAAATGAAAATCAGAGGGGATAGAGCATACCCCTCGTAGAGACCATGGCTAGCCATAAAAAACTCTTAGAGTCATCCATTAATAAATACAGAGTATCTAACAGGAGAGATGCAAGCCATGATCCATCCTATGTTAGGGAGAGTGATGTCAAACATCATAAGGATCACCCTGATATATGACCAATCCACACAATCATAGGCTTAGAATAAATCCACTTTCATGATGAGAGATTCCAATTTCCTAGTGTGAACTGAATGTAAAAATTCTTGAGCCGTCGTTATCACATCATGGATGGAACGTCCCGGGAGAAATCCAAACTATTCACTAGTGATGTGCTTTTAAATAACCCCTTTAATTCACATAGCTATGATTTTCGATGTTGTTTTGCAAATGACATTGCAAAGTGCAATGGGCCAAAAGTAATTGAAATTCCTTGGACTTGTGGATTTGGGAATAAGCACGAGAAAAGTAGAATTGATGTTGCCCAGGATGAACCCCCTCAACCTTTACCGCTCCACCACATCAATAATTTTGTCCCCCATCAGCTCAAAAAAATGAATATAGAACTTTGTGGGCCATCCATCCTGGTCGAGGCTCTTATCATGAGCAAAGCATTTAAGGACCACAAGTATCTCTTATTTTGTAACCACATGCCCCAAGTACTCACTTTCATGGGAATTGAACATCAGAGCATAGTTCTTCAAAACCCACCTTTGGCTTGCATGATCGATCCCATCCACTAACTTGTAAAACCTAGAAAAGTATAAGAGAGCCTCCCTTCGGATTTTCTGTGTTGAGTACACAACTTTTCCATTTTATGAATCGATGTGCCATATGGAATTTCTGTTTTTTCTGCCATTTTCACAGTGGTGGAAGTATTTAGTGTTTATATCACCCTCCCTCAGCCATTTTTCTCTAATTTTTAATTTTTAGGTGACCTCCTGTAATTTCAGAATTTTTGTTTTTCACTTCTCTAGAGCCTCTTGGGTATGGAATGTTTGAGGATCTAGGGGGGACATCCTCCATTAACTTGTAGATTTGAGCAAAACTCAATATTCAACTCTAGCTTATTATTACGTTCCAAGGAGCATGTTTTTCACTTTACTAGAGAAATCTTACTTTTCATGCATCCCCAAACATTTCCCTCCTGAGCGCTTTGCCCCTATATCAAAAAATTTTCAACCAACAACTGAAATTAGGGATCCTATAGCCATATTTTATTAAACTTAAAGGGGATACCCTTTCTGATAGGTTCCTCTCTCCATGAGAGGCATATGGCCATATGGTATGACAACGATGTTGAGGCAACCATTGACCTCAAATTTCCAATTATTTTAACATACACTTCCGTGAGCGAGGAACCTATCGAGCCTTTTCCAATGAAATCAGTTCTTGAACGACGTTTTGTCTAGGTCAAAGCCAAGGGGATAATAAAATGTCCACGAGATGGTGAGTAAAGAAAATTTGGGAAATGCGAGTAGTTAGTGGGTCATGTCAGGAATGTTGAGCCCATACTTGCCCAGCTGACAAGGTAGACTTAAAATCCCCCATAATAATTAGATTTTTTATGCTTAGGATGGCCAATGTGTCAATTTGGGACCAAAAAGTGGTCCTAAGGTGACTTGGGGCATATAGATTGATAAGGTGGAAAGCATTAGGGTAGCCTCTGATCTGGCCCGAGAGGATGATTCCTCCAAAAAAATCTATAAGAATGGAACTTGGCCATAGCTGGGTTCCACATGGAAATCGTTCCTTCAGATTTGCCTACCGGGTCAATGCCAACCACATGCAAGCTTGGTCTAATCGCAAGAAAGAGATGAATGGCTTTGGATAGTGTACATAAGGTTTCCCGGGAAAGAATTATGTTGGTCTAGGTTTCAGTGAATATTTCTTTCAGGCGAAGGTACTTCGAATGGTCGCACAACCCCCAGATGTTTAGAGATAGGATGTAACTCATTTGATACCAGGATCAGGTTGGCATGCTCTAAGTGCCCAAGGATCGGAGGAGGAAGTGATTGGGATGTCCCCAAACCCATTAAGTTCTTTCAGAAAAAAAAAACATTTGGATTTCACCCTGCCCCTTAAATGTCTTCTACCATTTTTCGACTATTTCCTCATTGTGATATTAAGAGCTAAGGCTGGTGAGATGGCTGAAGGGGGATTAGGGGGCAGACGATCATACACTATGAGTGTAGCAATGTCAAAATTCGGGTTGTAGAGGAGAAATTCCACATCGTTTCCAATAGATTTTCTGGGTATCTCAGGGTGAGATTCATCCTCAGGAGCCAGGATGGGTGAGGGAGAAGCCCATTCAAACAGTGGAATATAAGGAGAAACCGACAGTGGATCCATAGTGGGAGGTAGAGGCTCATTTGGGGGCCCATATGTGGCAGGAGACTCGCATGTTTAGACCACAGTAAGATGATGGTATTCCACTAGGGACATAGACAGAGGGACGAGGCCAAAATTCGGTGGAAAATTACAAGAGTAGGGTAAAGGGGAGCCACCATTGATAACATTCAAAGAAGGAGAAATTGGAGGATGGGCAGAAAATGATGCAGAAGAAACAACTTACATGGGGCCAGAAGAAGGAGATGAAAGCTTATGCGAGATATCCTACTCCGACTCATGATTGAGCCAAGAACCACATTTATAGTGAAGCGACTAAGCCTTGTTGTGGTTCTTCTTCCTGCACCTGAGAGGTAATCTACACATTAGGTGGCACATATGGTGATAGAGGAGGCATCGAAACGGTAACCCCTAGTAGTCGACCCTTTGATGATGCGATCACTATTCGCAATTTCTATCGACATTACCCGGTAGCCCCCCAAAATAGCTAATCTCCATCAAGATCTATGCTCTCTACTTATCCTTTACACCCATAATCCCTAGTTCAATGTACCAAAGATGACCAATGGTGTTTCCTATAGCCTCCAATCCCTTCATTGTCCATAATTCTAATGGGAGTCCCGAAATTTTGACCCAAACCATTTTATTCTTCGGGGTCTCCATAATCGGGTTACAATTCATATACCATGGGTGGAGCTACAAGAAGCTCTATACACGAACCCATGTGCGACTAAGGACTTTCGTACATTCATCTTCATGCAGAAAGTGAATGCAGAACCACGAATTCATCACCTTACTAAATTTTTGTGTGTATCCAAGCAAAGGTCCCCATGAATTCTTTACCCAGGCTGTCATATCCTTTCCTTGCATTTCTGAGAAGAGCCATTGCCCAACTAAGGCCCTTTTTTGAAGGCCAGTGACTATGCCCCATAGGTCATCATGATCGAAGTTCACAAGTTTTATGTCAGCTTCTGGTTTGAAGATTATATTGCCTACCTGAGAGACGTTTGAATCCCTGACCCATGAAATCATTCGGTCTTTGAGATGGTAATGTCAAAGAAGACGACTCAGATACCAAGTCTGCAGCATGAGGCAGTTCTTCTTCCAACACAGCCGCAATAAAAGCTCCATGAGTTTATGTGTCTAATGCAAGGATTTCCACAACATCACCCATCGCAGGCACCTTTTCAGCTATAGTGACAGGGAGCTGACAAGAGAATCAATAAACCAACCAACCCCAAGATTCAAGTCGTGAAAATGTGGATGGCCAAATATGGACTTTGCTATAGTATTTCCAGGTTGAAGTAAATGTCTATAAAGGGGAGCCGTATTCCAATGAAGGTGTCAGTTGGGGCAGAATGAGCGCCATATAGAAAGAGCCTCAAGAATGTTCTGGAAGATCGAATGAAAATTTGAATTGACAGGAGACAGAATCCCAAGAAGCATGAAATGGCAGAGGGAGAATGTGGTTGTCAGTTGATCTTGGTTGAAATAAATAAGGTGGCAGTGTTAGGTGGATTTGAAATTGGCGAGTCTTGGAAAAGTTGGGGGTTCGTCAGAAACTAGGGTGGTGACCTGAATGCATGACGGAAAGTGCATATGGATGGCATGAAAAAAAAAAATGGGGGTCAGAGATTTCAGCAACAACAACAACAATGTAATATTCTAGAAATTTAGCCTTCAAGCTAAATGGAATATCATAGTTGTTTTATCACTAGGTAGGTGAATAAGTGGGTGAGGAGGCCTATAAGTCTCTTGAGTAGCAATAAAAATGCTTTAAGTGTGAAAGGAGACCTTTGTAGCAGCTAAATGAAGCTCCTCCATGTGCGAACAGAGTTTGGATCATGTTGATTCAGTCAACTTTGACCAAGTCAACAGCGCTGTTAAGGAGGAGTGAAGATTAATTAGAGAATAATGCAGTTTCGGAGGGAGGTGAACCTCATGAAAGAAATGACCTAATTGAGTGGCGCCAGGGACATGCAAGCTCACAATCTACTTAAGGAAGAGGATGGAAACCATTTTAGATTCATGTTTTGAGATTATGATTTGATATTGGCCTGCTTAGAATATTGCTTCCTCTTGCTGTTTAGCAGGGTTGTTGTGTTGTTTAGCACTGGGTGTTCCTGAGGGGGAATCCCACCTCTTCCCTTGAGAGGTCTCTTGGGAGAGTTTTGCACTATATTTCTCCACATCCAGGCTTGAGGGCAAGCATCAGTCTTTAGCTACAACATTATTTCTGCAGAGAATAGTGCTGTGTTGCAGTAGAGGATTGATAACACCTCTTCCGGGTCTGTTTCTCAGTAGAGGGAGCTTTCCTTCTCTTGAGAGATCAGATAGGAGGATTTCTTGGCTCATTTCACATCTTGGCACTTTTCCAAAGTATTCCTCATCTCCTACAGTGAAAACCCTTGCAGGAACTATGCCATTTTGCATAGAGTTGTAGCAACAGGGTTTAGGCCATTGCTTTTGAGCTAGTTTCCTAGGGAAAGGGCCAACCCTTCTCTCGGAAAGCTAGAAGAAGGGATTCATCCCTATAATGTATTATTCAACTATGTTTACGTAATGTTGTAGGAATATTATGTTATTTCAGAGTTGAATATTCATATCTGCTCTTTTGTACTCAAGCTTTCAAAGAAATACTTGCCACGTTATTTCTATAATGTATTAAGGAGGTTAGATCTCTGTTTTCTTAGCATATTATTCAATAAAACTAAAAATCCATGAATTCCTATCATAATGTTGCAGAAACCCTCACTGAATAATGCTATCATGTGCTTCAGAAATTATGCATAGCTTAAGTCATGGGGTTTGGGCATTTTTAAGCTGATTTGAGGCTGGGAGATTTGTTTAACTTAGTAAAAGGGAATTTTTTTTCTCATTCCCTTTCATATATAAGGGCCAATATATATATGCTAAGGAAACTAAGTTTTATTCTACCTTGTTATAGCGTAATTTCCTGGAAATAAAATTTTTATGGTCAAATTGTTGCATTTTCCCCACTTGGGATGATGTAGAGGAGCTCCTTTTGCTACTGTTATATTCATTTGATGGCTATGTGTTTCTCAACACATTTTATAAGTTAATTTTTCCTTGCTATTCCAGTATTGTGCTTATGCATGGCTGCATTCCCATTTTGGGATATTACAGTGGTATCAGAGCATAATCTTGGCTTAGCCTATGGATCTCAACCATTATGCTATCAAGAGATGAAGGAGAAGAGAAGATGTAGAGAAAAGAGAAGACTCCATTATGTGGAGGAAGGAAGGAGGAGAGGCTCTCAAAACTTCTTCCAAAATCTATGCAGAGCATTAAAGAATATCTCAATAAAATGAGATCTCAATAATATCACTTTCCAAGAGTATTGCAAGATCAAAGTGGAGAGGAGCAGGCAGCATGTCATGGATATATTTTCTCTATCTACTTTTAATGGATCAACAATATGTTCAACCAAAACTTGGGTGGAGGAGCTACACACCCATTTGCAGTAGCCCCAAGTTTTTGAAGATGAAGCCATCAGATTTGCAATGCTGCACTTTGAAGGTAAGGCCTATGCTTGGTGGATATTTGAGTTTTTCATTAAAAAATACCAATATTTCTTCTTATGCAAAGTTCACTAAGAGCTTAGTGGAGAGTTTTGATGAAATACATTCTAAAACACTCTTGGTAGAGCCAAACAAACCAAAACTTGTGCATGGGTTGGAAGAACCTAAATACTCAAATCCACTTCAGAAAACTGTTGGAGAATCTCACATCATGCATAACACCTTGCTAGAGGCAAGATCTCTGTCTCATATCTGTGGACAAGAGGGCATGCAGGTTCCTTTTTCAAAAGAGGATCCTCTTATTGAGGAGGTAACTCCCATTCATATTGAAGAGGAAGAGAAGGATGGGGGCAACAGTGTTGTCACATCTAGATCATATCTAGTCCCTCATGCAGAGGAAGGAGGAGCACATGCTCCAATAGGACGAATGCTTGTATCATTGCAAGAAATTCCTCAAGATCTCACATATGGAGGACAAAGCAAAATGAATGAGCAGCATGATTGTGAGACATTGCAAATTAAAGGAGAAGGTAGGGAGGAAGGTTAGCATCATTTTATGAGGAGCACACACCCCTATCTATTTTAGAGAGCTGGTGCAAAGAAGAGGCAGACTGATTTGCACTGTGAGGGCATGGGAAAAGTTTCCCAGCCATATGTGCAATCGACTCTTGTCATTGATGTCTCATTACATGGAGGCATTCCACCCGAGATGCCACTAGATCTAGAGTTGGTAAGAGACATCTTTCCATTTGGTTCACCCCTCTTAGATTCCAGAGTGGTGAAGACTTTGGAGGAGTCTAGCACAATGCAGAGAGTTTGGGCTAGACTCAAGGAGGAGGGAGACATTCTCCCATTTTCAGCATCACTCACTCTCACTACATATACTACACTGATAGGAGTTGCTGCAGTGATGGAGGATGGCACCTTCATGGTGCAAGGGAGCTGCTCCATGAATTTGGAGAAATAGAGGGTACTTCCTTTAAGGAAGGAATCCTCCATACATTGGAGTAGATGGAGGCCACTCATGCTTACATTGGTTAAGATTGGGAGATTATTTTTGGATGGGAGCTTTCATGGGAGTCCAAATTCAAAAGATCACTACTTCTTTTTTAGGATGAGCAACTGCATGATGGGCATGGCAACAATTTGGAAGATGACTTTGGCATGAGGGATGTCAAAGGAAAAGACAACAACATATGGGGAGCTTCCCATTGCAGATCATTAGTATTCTCTCTTAATAGGATTGATCCATATTGGAGGTCTCAACTCTTGATAGAGTACTCTAAGGATCTTGGTGCTTGCAAGATTCTTGATGACCCGGATGGAGATGATAGATATATGGTGGATGATGTGGTCATCTATTCTTATGGTAGAGTCTTCTTGACTAGATCTTCTGAGCTCAAGGAGAAGCTGCTACATGTAGCAGATGAGGACTTCCTTTCCATGCACTTTGATGCATATTTTTCTTTGGCAGAGGAGTTCATTTGGGAGGGCATCTAGCATGATATATTTCAGCATATGGAGAGATGTGTAGCCCGGATGGTGATATAGAGGATGTCACAACCACTTCCCTACTCTTTGGAGGTGAGGGAGAATTTCCGATTGGGCCATTTCAACTCAAGGTCCCAAGTACATGGTGGAGAAGGTATAATTTCACATTATATTTTGTACTTCTTTACTTTATATGAGCGGCATTTTGTACCAAGGAGGATTATCCCTTCTTGCATATTATATGATAATGTACTTGAATCCACTCGCAACATTGAGATTGGCTATTTTATTGGTGGTTTGTGGGGGAAGCCACATGATTTTTGGTATGCACCATTGACACCACATTGTACTTTCATGTTTTTATATTATAAAATGATTGCGGCAGCAAAAAAGTGGTTGGGAGAGAACTTGTTATTACGTTTTTTGATGCAGGCAAGGGATGCACTTCGCTGGTTCCATGTGTGGAACTATGATCCACTCTCTCGTTGTCATATGGCATCTTGTTTTCATTGGTTCTTTCTTCCATATTTTGCTGATATTCTTATGTTCACGGGAGCCTTTTTTGGAGAGTGCTAGATGAGTTGGAGATGCCCATTGGGAGTCTGTTTCTCCCTACTTTACATGATGCATGTTTCAGGGGAATCAATGGGCAGCCCATGATTTCCAAACTACATATCTTTTCTCCATTTGGGAAGAGCCATTTGGAGAGTTTGAGTTTTTGGAGGAGGCACTTCATGGCTTATTTGTTTGGTGGGGTAGCTTGGGCCATTCTTGGAGGCCATGACATTCTAGCCCAATATCAGCAACAACCCCATACTTACCATAAATTGAGAGAGAAACCACTTGGGTGGGAGGATCCAATCTCTCCATGCAACCCCAACACATTATATGAACCAGGGGTTGAGGATCTCTTTGATGAGCTACCTAGAATGGCTCATTTCATTTGGATGATAGCATTGGGAATGAGATTCCCCGTGTTTTTCATCACTCCTAGCTTGAGGAGGCCATTGGACAGCAAGAAGGTGTCCACTTACACCTTCCACCTTTCCATGATTTGAGCCATGTGGTTTCGCATACTTGGGAGGAAACATTGGAGGGAAAATTTGTTGTAGATTATTTTTAGCAGTGGTGAGGAATATTGATGAGGATGCCACAAGAGGAGGAGGGGAGGAATTTTGCTCTCCTTATACAATTTCTTGAGGACAAGCAACATTTTGGAGGGGAGGACCATAATATTCCAAAAATTTATCCTTCAAGCTAAATGGAATATTAAAGTTGTTTTATCACTAGGTAGGTGAATAAGTGGGTGAGGAGGCCTATAAGTCTCTTGAGTAGCAATAAAAACACTTTAAGTGTGAAAGGAGACCTTTGTAGCAGCTAAATGAACCTCCTCCATGTGTGAACATGGTTTGGATCATGTTGATTCAGTCAACTTTGACCAAGTCAACAACGTTGTTAAGGAGGAGTGGAGATTAAGTAGAGAATAACGCAGTTTTGGAGGGAGGTAAACCTCATGAAGGAAATGCCCTAATTGAGTGGGGCCAAGGCCATGCAAGCTCACAATCTACTTAAGGAAGAGGATGGCTGCCATTTGAGATTCATATTTTAAGATTATCATTTGATATTGGTCTGCATAGACTATTGCTTCCTCTTATTGTTTAGCAGGGTTGTTGTGCTATTTAGCACCGGGTGTTCCCAAGCGGGAATCCGACCTCTTCCCTTGAGAGGCCTCTTGGGAGATTTTTGCACTATATTGCTCCACATCCAGGCTTGAGGTCAAGCATCAGTCTTCAGCTACAGTGTTATTTCTGCAGATAATAGTGTTGTGTTGCAGGTTGTTGCAATGGAGGATTGATAACACCTCTTCCGTGTTTGTTTCTTAGTAGAGGGAGATTTCCTTCTCTTGAGAGATTAGCTAGGAGGATTTTTGGGCTCATTTCAACCTTGGCACTTGGCCAAATGATTCCTCATCTCCTACAGCGTAGTCCCTTGCAGGAACTGCGTCATTTTTCATAGAGCTGCAGTAGCAAGGTTAAAGCCCTTGTTTTTGAGCTAATTTCCTAGGAAAAGGGCCAACCCTTCTCTCGGAAAGATAGAAGAAGGGATTCTCATCCCTTTATTATATTATTAAGCTATTTTTGTGTAATGTTGCAGGAAGCTTTCAAACAAAACCATTGCCAAGTTATTTCTATAATGTATTAAGGAGGTCAGATCTCTATTTTCATAGCATATTGTTCAATAAAACTACAGATCCATGAATGCCTAACATAATTTTGTAGAAACCCTCACAGAATAATGCTATCATGTGCTTTAGAAATTTTTCATAGCTTAAGTCGTGGGGTTTGGGCATTTTTAAGCGGATTTGAGGCCGGGAGATCTATTTAACTTAGTAAAAGGGATTTGTTTCTAATTCCCTTTCACATATAAGGGAAAATATATATATGCTAAGGAACCTATGTGTTATTCTCCCTTGTTACAGCGTAATTTCCTGGAAATAACATTTTTATGCTCTAATTGTTGCATTTTCCCCACTTGAGATGATGTAAAGGAGCTCCTTTTGCTGGTGTTATATTCATTTGATGGCTATGTGTTTCTCTACACATTTTATGAGTTAATTTCTCCCTGCTATTCCAATATTGTGCTTATGCATTGCTGCATTCCCATTTTGGGATATTACAAGCAACAACCACCATACTGCTACCACTAGAAGAAAAACGAGCAGGTGAAGTCCTTACAAGGGCGAGATATGATGAATGAGTCCACCCATTTATGCCATAGAGAAGTTAGACTGGTTTGGTGACTGGGAAGAATCTTAATCTTTTGCGGAGTCATGGGAGTCCAATATAGCTCCTCTGTTTTGCATGAATATTATTAGTAAAATGGATTTTGACCATCCAAAGAAGTATGAGAACCACATTCATGAGCAAGATCAATATCTGGATAATCACTGTTATATGCTCGGGCACCATGGTTTGTTATCACCCATCTTACCCACCGTTCATCCAAATATGCACGCAGAGGTATAACCCATGACAATATTAAGCAAAACCAGAGGAGGATGGCCGGAGATAAGCCTAGGAAGACTAGAGTACTACTCCAAACAACTTCAAGACTGACTTATAACCCTTACAAGCCCGACTATAGGCAGAAATTGCATGAGATAAAATCTGTGTGAATGACTCCTGGATGCCGACCAAACTACGAAACTACCTGACAGGACCCTGTTTTTTCAGAGACAAAACCTACAAACTATTTAAATTTTTTGAATCAAATTACGCTAAAATTAAGGATTTATCTATACAAATTTCAACTCGTTTTAAAAATTTCCAACCCATTTTAAAAAATTAGACATTAACCCATGCCATTGCATGACTCATTAAACACTCACTGAAAGCAACATAATCTAGTGCGGAGGTCACTCTCTGGAGGATATATTTTTAATCCTAAACGATATTTGTTGCCTTCTGTTGGTGTACATGCACTTAGACTAGCTGTGTTGGTGTACATGCACCTAGATTAGCTCTAGTTAACTTACTGCTTGCATGTGATGTGCACTTGCTTAGTTAAGTTAACTCACTCCTTGCATGTAGCACATGTACACATTAACGTAAGATAAAGCACACTTAGCTTCAGTTAGCTTTAGTTATTGCATGTACAACTAAGCTTAACTTAGTTGCTTTTATGTATTTATTCCAAAAACTAATATTGGAGAATTAATTTTCATTCTATTATCAATTCTTGTTCGCTTCCTTCCTTCTCTTGCAAGCTTGTTTATTGTTTTGCAGATCTAGATCCTTGTTTCTCAAAAATCTTACATGGTATCGGAGCACAGGGATTTGTAATCAGTGCACAAGCAATTTTATTTGCAGGTTCAGAAGATTGAAGCAACAACAAAGAATGGAGTCTAAATTGGAGTTTCCACAATCGACAATTCTTACTCCATATAATTATTTCGAATGGAAGCCAAAGATTCAACTTCATCTCAGAAGTAGAGGCTTATTTCGAATAACCATGGAAACGGAAGTTGAACCAACATCGGCAATGGATAAAACAAGATATTTCAATCGCATGGACGAGGCCTTCGGCATCCTATGTTTATCTATTTCTCCGGAATTGCTATTTCATGTTGAATCATGTTCAACTCCAAATGAAGTATGGAAAATTTTGGAAGGATTGTTTGGAAAACAGGATGAAATGCAAGGTCACATTCTCGAAAATGAGTTAAACTCATTAGATCCGAGAAATTTTGAGAACATTCAAGATTTTTTTACAAGGTATAAAGCCTTTTTGGTTCAGCTGAAAGGGTGCGGGATCAACAAATCCAAGCAAGAAAATCAGTTGATTCTTTCCATTTTATCAAAACTTGGTCCAGAGTATGCAGTATTCGTCTCTACATTCCACACAGTCAGATCTGCAACTGGTGCAGCTTGGAAGATGCCCTCACTAGATTCTTTTATTCAGTCTTTGATGCATGAGCAAGATAAGCTCATCAAAATGGGCACACTTAAAAATTCCAAAGCGCATGCACTTACTATGCATGCAAAAGGAAAGGAAAATTCCAAAGACCATCAAAAAGGAAAAGGGAAGAAGGATCCTGATCCAAGAAAGGGAGGAAATCCCAAACCCCCTGATGGATCATCTGGCTCAAAGGAAAGGAAAGGAACGAAAGGGCAATCAATGTGCAATTATTGCCACCGTGGTTTTCATCCTGAATCTGCATGCATGAAGAAGACTATAGATCTTATGGCGCAGACACTCCAGCAACACAATCTTGGAGACCACATTCCTGAGAATGCCAAGAAGAAGTCTAGAGAAAAAGAACCAGATCCAAGAGGTAATGGGCATGCTTTGATTGCTCTTCATTCTGCACCGCAAGAATGGATCATCGATTCAGGAGCTTCACATCATATGGCTTCTTCAAAGGAATCATTTTCTTCTCTACATGCATACTCAGGTCCTCCCATTCTCATGGGGTATAATTCTGCAGTTGCAGCAACTGGACAAGGAAGAGTGCAATTCGAAGATGGAAGTTTTGAAAATGTCTTGCATATTCCAAGGCTTTCTGTGAATCTTCTCTCAGTGTATCAGATGACACACACAGGCAGCGGAAGGAAAGTGGAATTTACCCCAGATTCCGTGAGCATTTATGACATGCAAACCAACTTGAAGATTGCATCTGGCAAGGTAAATGATCAATCTCGTCTGTATACATTTTCTGATTTTGTTTCTCAATCAGATTCTATTTTGCTACTTACGCATGCAAATGAAGAAAGTAGGATTTGGCATGAGAGATTTGGGCACTTGAATTTCATATATATGCAACAGCTTAGTAAGCAAGGGATGGTCAAAGGATTGCCGACCATTGAATTTTCAGATGGTGTTTGTAATGGATGTGCTCTTGGAAAGCATCCACAAGACAAATTCGAGAAGGGGCATGCATGGAGAGCCTCTTCACCTTTGGAACTTGTACACAGTGATCTCATGGGTCCATTTCCGGTGCTTTCAATGAGCAAAGCAAAATATGTGTTGTCATTTATAGATGATTATACGATATTCACTTGGGTTTACTTCTTGAAACTCAAGTCTGAAGTTTTTCAACATCTAAAGATTTTCAAAGCGCATGCGGAAAATCAGTCTGGAAAACGCATCAAGATACTCCGCACAGATAATGGGACGGAATATGTCAACAAAGATATCAAGAATCTCTGTAATGAAGTAGGCATACAGTTGCAGCATACGGTTCCTTACACTCCACAGCAAAATGGCGTGGTTGAAAGGAAAAATCGATCTTTGAAAGAGATGGCTAATTGCATGTTGCATGCAAGATCTCTTCCGTCGAAATTGTGGGCTGAAGCTATCAATTGTGCCTCATACATCCAGAACAGATCTCCTCATAAATCTGTTAGTGGAAAAACACCTTTTGAGGCTTGGACTGGCATGCAACCTGAAGTTAGTCATTTCCGCATTCCTACAGAGAAGAGAAAGGCTTTGGAGCCTCAAAGCAAAGCATGCATGTTTGTTGGATATTCTGATGAAGTCAAAGGGTACAGATTGCTTGATATCCACACTAAAGCGCTCTTTATTGAAAGGAGTGTAAAGTTTGACGAAGATATTTTGCATGCACCAGCAGATGAACTTGTTACCAAGGTTCCATCACCACTCATTGATGAGTATGCAGATGAAACTTCAGATCATCATTCTGATGAAGATGAGTCTTTTCCCGTGACCCCTGTTAGACCACCAGTTGTTGAACATCGAGATCATACTTCTGCATGTAGTTCGGAAGATTCTCGACCACCTTCAACACAAAAATGGCGCAGCATGAGTGATATCCTTGAAGATCCCGCCTCTATCCCTTTGTTTGAGGAAGATCCGCAAGCACTCTTAGCTATGGAGCCATCCATGCCCATGCATGCTTATATGATGCATGGATCTGATCCACAAACTTATGCAGAAGCAAATGGGCATCCTGACTGGGAAGCCGCCATGGATGAGGAATATAACTCTCTCATTGAGAACCAGACTTGGGATTTGGTTCCGCTACCTTCCAATCGCAAACTTGTGAGATGCAAGTGGGTTTACCGGACCAAGAAAGCATCAAATGGCCAAGTTAGTCGATATAAGGCACGATTGGTAGCAAAAGGTTTTCAGCAAGTACATGGTATTGACTATGATGAGACTTTTGCTCCAGTGGAAAAAATGGATTCCATTCGGCTAGCTCTCTCCATTGCAGCAGCAAGAGGATGGGAGGTGCATCATATGGATGTGAAGAATGCCTTTCTTCATGGTGATCTCGAGGAGGAAATCTACATGGAGCAACCACCAGGATACATGCACAATTCATCTCTGGTATGCAAACTAAAGAAGTCTCTCTATGGCCTCAAGCAGGCACCTAGAGCATGGTATGCAAAGATGGATTCTTATTTGTTATCTCAAAATTTTGTACGCTGCAAATCTGATTCCAATGTTTATTTTATGAAGAAAATTGACTCCTTGTTGATCATAGTACTCTACGTAGATGATCTCTTGATAACAGGTAGTTCAGCTTCTGTCATTACTAACATTAAAACTGCATTGCATAAGCGGTTTTCTATGACAGACATGGGCTTGCTAAATTTCTTCCTTGAACTAGAGATCTATCAGAGTGATTCTGGGATTACCATTTCTCAACCAAAGTATGCTAGAGATCTTTTGGCATGATTTCACATGAGTGACTGCAAGCCAGCAGCCACACCTTTCTTATCAGGGATAAAGCTTGATAATGGCAAAGACACACCATTGGTTGATTGCACATTGTACCGCCAGCTTGTGGGAAGTCTTCTTTATCTCACTCACTCCCGTCCTGATCTCTCCTATGCTGTCGGAGCAGTTTCCAGATACATGCAAGAGCCACATGAGTTACATTGGAACGCTGCAAAGCGCATCCTTCGATATGTCCAGGGGACAATCACCTATGGGATTCATTATGCAGCCAATTGTTCTTTGAATCTCATTGGGTTCACAGATTCAGACTGGGCTGGCGACACCATTGATCGCAAGTCTACTTCCGGTTATGTACTTAGTTTGGGATCCGGCCCAATTTGTTGGTCAAGCAAGAAGCAGGTTGCCATTGCCTTATCATCAGCAGAGGCCGAGTATAGAGGAGAAGTCAATGCCACTATTCAGGCAATTTGGCTACAACATTTCCTATCTGAGCTTGGGATCAGTGTCCATCATCCAACTGTCATCTGGTGCAATAATCAAAGTACGCTAAAGTTTTGCAGAGATCCAGTGCAGCGGCAGCGGACCAAACACATCGAGATCCACATGCACTTCATTAGAGAACTCATTCATGATGGGATCATCGATCTTCAGTACTGTCCTAGTTCCGAGCAGATTGTTGATATCTTCACCAAGACTTTCCCTGAGCAAAAGTTTCGATTCCTGCGAGATCGTCTCGGGGTGAAGGACACGACTGCCTAGCAGTTGTCTTTTCTCTACTTTTGCATTATATTTTGAGGGGGGGTTTTCTTCCCACTGGTTTTCCCTCTTTCCTCTTTTTTTTTAATGCATTGTATATGGGTACCTAAAATGGCCGTGTTGCCGGGACTCATTCATTTCGCATCACACTCACCTAAGTTATGCTTAAGGGGGGGTGTTGGTGTACATGCACTTAGACTAGCTGTGTTGGTGTACATGCACCTAGATTAGCTCTAGTTAACTTACTGCTTGCATGTGATGTGCACTTGCTTAGTTAAGTTAACTTACTGCTTGCATGTGGCACATGTACACATTAACATAAGATAAAGCACACTTAGCTTCAGTTAGCTTTAGTTATTGCATGTACAACTAAGCTTAACTTAGTTGCTTTTATGTATTTATTCCAAAAACTAATATTGGAGAATTAATTTTCATTCTATTCTCAATTCTTGTTCGCTTCCTTCGTTCTCTTGCAAGCTTGTTTATTGTTTTGCAGATCTAGATCCTTGTTTCTCAAAAATCTTACACCTTCGTGGGAACAAATGAAATGGTTTCATTTTATTGCTTTTATTCTCTGTTAACAAATTTTCCGTATAATTTTGGTCATCGGTCATCTATTTCAATTGAGAGAAAAGCTTCAGATATTCGACAAAATTGCATATATTATAAGATGGGATCAGGAATTTGGAGATAGTATGAAAATTAAATGATGAATTTTATGAGAAAGAAACCTATAACTTCATTCATATGTTATTCAGAGAAAAAACTATTCAATGTATCAAGGAATTTTATTTCATTTAAAAAGTAACAAACCTCCAAATATATAACTAATTTTATTCTTAAATTTTAACTAATCCTCAAATTGAATAGACCATACGTACTGAAATTCCTCACTTTAAAGTGGACTTCACCAAACTGTGTCCTGCCATTCCCAAATATCAGAGAGATTATTTAATAAATTTCTTGAGAACTTAAATCATAAAGCTTCCCTTAAAACATAGCAAAGATCGATTAAACCTTAATTTATTTAGAAACATAAAAAATAACATACTTATGCAGTTAATAAAATAAGTAAGGATGCATCAAAATAAACATAGCAAGGATCGAATAAGCCTTAAATTATTTTGAAGTTGCATAACAAACTTATGCATTGAATAAAATAAATAACCAGAAGAATGCTTCAACATATGCAAATGCTAATACTTCAAATTTTGGGATTCAAATACCATGAATATTAAAGTACATATGATATTAACCGTAGATTTGGATTTAATCCATCGTTCGCTGTCTTTTAAATAATTCTTTTATTGTCTGCCATTGTAATTTAGTGGTAAGATAATTATAGAAACAAGCATTCATCTTTAGAGTTTCGCCCTCTATTTCTATGTCGCAGAAGACATTTTTAATTAATTGAGGTCGTCTTCAACTAAATGTAAATTAAATTTTAATACTTGATCTTAACATAGAGAAAAAAAAAATCTGATAACTGTATGATTGCAACTATTTACGCAACAACAGTGACGAAGAAAAGAACCCACAAAATGCAACTCAGTAAAGCATAATATGGACTCTAACTGGCCAATAAATACAATCAAAATCAAGATATGCACGACAAAATTCAACTCTGAAAGTTCATTATCAAAATAGTCAATTACAAATTAATTGAGCATAATCCTAAAACCTTCCAGATTCTGACCTGAATGGACAAATTACCCCAACATAAATATTTGCAGCTAGTTTTGAAACATAATTATCTGAATCATCCTTTCATGCTAATCATAATAGATACCATCAAATAATCTCCAAGTTTGCCGTCTGCCCAAGAGACACTGAGCTTTGCATTCGATTCTCCACATATTCCGAACGGCCGCACATATTCTAAACAACACCTCTTCAAATGAAGCGGAGGATCTTCTGGTACCAGGTTGGAGGATCTCGATGACCCATGAACGAAGGAAAGAGTATGTCCAACTTGTATTCCCTGTCCAGGTCTCTCAACGACTTATAAACCCTTCCCACGCCGTTCTCGTAGTGAGGCTTGAAAGTCAAACAGGATGTGCGTTCGAACATCATATCATAGACCTCTTCAAATATTAATTACATTGTTGAACCTATAAATTATGGAATTCATTACTTTACGTTTTAAAAAAATTCAATCTTTGAAAAATATTATTTTCAAAACTTAACGGGTATATTTTTTCAAATTATTAAATGTCGTTTTAATATGTTTTCCAATAAATATTTCATAATCTTTTTATTAAAATATATATTTATATATTTTTTTTTTCTAAATTTTAAAAAGCATAATATAATTTTATTATATATGTTTATTTATTATTTTGTGGTCCAAAGTATTTTTATTCGATTTTCAGAAAAAGTGTTTAGAAAAATCATTTCAATAGTTCTTTTTCTCTTATTTCGACAAGACTTGTTGAGAATGGGGTCTCGATGAAACCATAGAAAGCACTTGACATCCATTATTTAGGCGTTGTAGCCTTAGCTTATTAAAAGAGAACAAAAAGATATCCAAAAGTAATGGCAACATATCAAGGAAGGGGATTCAGGGGCATTATAGGGCGGAGCTACAAGGTAACTGAAATGCTAATGCATATGAAAATCTATGTGTTCCAGCCTTGCTTCCAAGATGCGAAGGTGATCATTTGTGTGACGGTGGTTGTGGGGAAGGTTGTCCAATTGTTCAATAATTTCGTTTTGACTGTATTTTATGTCATTTATATACGCCACAAGCTCATTGCGATCTTCATAGCAGTTTTCCTTGAGAATATTCATGTTAATCTAGATACTAGGAAGCTGGTCAAAGATGGACTCCAAAGTGGCAGGGGCCACAACATGGCCTGGGGAGTGAGCTGGTGAGATGGCCAATTCTTCTTGAGTCTCCTGGCCATTGAAGTATCCGAGGGAAAAGTTCTGGCCAGGCTTGGGACGCCCTGCACGAAGATGGTTCCCTCCTTGTAGATGAGGTTGTCCCCATTAGTGTTGCATACTTGAGGGGTTGAGACAAAACCTCCAACAAAGCATGGAGGCGAAAGAAATAAATTCACAACACATGCAATAAACAAAGCAACCAAACTCACAGAAGTGCAGCTCTTGAAGGATGCAGACCAACAACCCGTAAACAGACAGCGTGACACCAAGGGACCCTACGGTTACACAGTCCGAGGGCCAAAAAAAGGTTAAGAGGCTTCCACCACCCCCCAAAATCACAGTTAACAACACCCGTGCCCCTAGGCAAAAAATTACTAATACCCTTGACCTTCATTTTTAGCTGGAAACCAGGCCATTAGGAGGGTGTAATAAGGCCCGTGATAGTACCCTCCCACCGATAGAAGCTAACAAAAATTACCAAAAAGAAGAACAACACAAGGCAGACCCAAGTAGACGATGGCTAAACACCCTATTTGGAAAGAGAAAGGACTGCAACCAACAAAACCAAATACCTTACCCTAAATTGTAGGCATGACCTCCAGAAGCTTCTGAATATTGACATTCCATGACCGAAAACTGAAGGCATGAAGATGAAGCGACACCACAACTACTCGGGTTCCGAGAAATCCAAAAAAAACATTTCCTACCCAAACCAATCGAGCCGAGGCATCCACCATGTATCTCACCCAAGGCCTTGACCCCGGTGATGCGTCATGGAAACCAACACTTGTACCAATCTTCTCTTGTCTATCCAAATTCATCTCCCGAACAAGAAAACTGAAGAAAATTTCATAGTGGCCCATGTGTTTAATGTTGAAGTGTGAGATTAATCTGAGTATTCGCTGGTAGTGAGGTCTAGGACAACACATAATGGTGTTATGAATGCGTGCATCGAGGCCGAACAATCCCCAATTAGTGCGTAAAAGACAAATGGTTACCATGAAAGTCACCCCATCGAAGATATTATATATGTATATATAAAATAAACTTTTAATTTATTATCTGTAAATAGAATAAATGTATTTAATTTTCCCCATTGAATTATTAAATTTTTAAATATCTTGTAAATTTTGAATAGAAAATCTATTTCTCAACTAGAACACGCTAACTTAAATTTTTTATTAACTTACAATTTTAAGTTTTCAGTATAATATTTTTTTTTCGAATTATTGCAAAATTGTTTCATTACAATAAAATTTATCTTTATTATGAAATAAATGAATAGTTAAAAATATATAATAACAATTATATCTTTCTAAATTTTATCTTTTAATAATTTAAGAAAAAAATGATTAGTTAACCATAATTTCAAATTTTAATAAAAAAATATTATTTGAAAAAAATTGACAATAACATTATTTTGCTACTAATAAACACTCCATATATATGAATTTGTAAAAAAAATAAACACAATTTATATATATATATATATAAAAGAAATGCTTACAAAATGAAATGGCTACAAAATGCTTACTAAATGTTAAAATCTATATTAAACCTTTAAAAAATTATATCTGTGATTTTTACTTATATAATTTTTCAGTAAAATTATTTTATAGCACATATTATTATAAATAATATAATGGTATATTTATTATTTATTTTAATTTGTTATTGAATAAAATATTATTTCATTATTTGAAACCTATAACAAAAATGTTTCAAAATAATTAAAAAGTTATTTAAAAAAAATTATATTATATTCTAAATAATAAAATAAAAATTTAGTGAACCATAAAAATAAATTAATAAATATTATTTTATTTATTATATATGGTTTTAATCTAAATAAATGTTGTTTTTATACATTTCACTTGATTTTGTTTCGTAAATTTAAAATTGAAATTTTATAATCATAACCCCCTCAACATTGCATTTACCTTCAACATCAATTAACAACTTTTGTATGTTCTCGGAAATCCTTACAAATGGAAATTATAAAACGTAAGATACATGCAAAATAGTTTATCATATCTTTTAGATTGCAGATCAATCTAGCATGTTCCAACCTATCAGGAAGGCTAAGAGGGAAAGCTTATGTGGTGATATATAGTTTTGGAAGTTACAGGAGCCTCCTCGAGTGTTTGGACAAGAGAACACGTGGGATGATTTTCCTTGATATTCTTTTCAAATTTGGGTTAGAGACTAAATATATACGGAGGCGTTTACATCCACAAATTGTTGCTATTTACCCTATGTTTATTTGTGTCTATGTTAGGCTTCCAATCAATGATGAGATTTCGTTATACTTTGTTATAATGTTGCATATTGAATTTCATTTTGGAGTTTTAATGGACTATAATAGTAATCCCTTTCATGATGGTTAGGGTTCAAGTTGGTTGGGAGACAACCCAAGGTGGTCAGGGTTTAGGTTGTTTGGGAGATAGCCCATGGTGGTGAGGCTTCAAGTTAGTTAGGAGATCGCCCATGGTGGACCTACAGACACCAAAGTATTATGCAATGTCTAATATCCCAAGAATCGAACTGAACATAATATTTTTAATAATATGAAAACTATTTTTGGGTTAACATTTTGAAAGCAATTATTGTAGAATGGTTTGCAACTAGTCCAAGTATTTCAATCCTTGTAGTGGAAGTTTTCCTATTCTCGGTAGGAGAGTGATCCAAATCTCTCTAAATTCCTTGAGGGTCAATAAAGGAGAGGAAGGAATGAATGTTGACTGAGAAGAGGAGTATACGCCACTATGTAACTATAAATGAATAAATGCTGAATGGTAAAGTATTTGAAAAGTTTCATGAATTTAAGGCAAAAATTGAGTTTTCTATAGGAAAAAGGATCGAGACCTTGAGTTCTGACAATGGAGGAGAATATGTATCCAGGGAATTGGTTTCATTCTTTAAGGAAGTTGGAATTAAGGGGGATCGAATAGTCCCTTAGTATCCAAACAAAATAGAATTGTTGGAAGAAGAATGAGACTATTATGAAAGCTTCCAAGGCTATGCTTCAAGATCGGGAGTTGCATTAGTTTCTTTTGGGAGAATATGGAAATATAGATATTTATGTTCAAAATACGTGCCCACATCGAATCTTGGACTACAACACTCCCGAAGAAATATTTATAGGTGAGAGACAAAGCATTGAGCATTTAATAATATTTGGTTGTCTTGTTTATGTTCATGTTCCTCAATAGGAAAGGAAAAAATTGGATCCTTTCGAGAAGAAATAAACCTTTTTTAGCTACAAGGAATATTTAGAGGCCTTTAGGGTCTATGTATAGGGACAAAAATATATTGAGACCTACAAGGATGTTGTATTTGATGAGGAAGTTCCTTTCTGCAAATCCAAAGGTTCACACTTTGATCCAGGTGGCTTGAGAGACACACACAGGGAAAAGAGGGCTCAAAAATAAAAGTGTTTGGATTGCTCTCGAACTAGTTTAGGTTGAAGATCTCGTCTTCCTGATCACAATGGTGTAAACGGTTCGTCAAACCGAGCTCGTATGCGAAAGCTAGGAGAAGCCAAATTTTCGAGTTGACTTGGTTACTTGGCAGGCTTAAGGAAGGTACAATTTCGCCCAAATTCGGCCACCGGATTCTCGGCAGCTTAGGCCAGATTTTGGGTAAATTTTTGGCCTCTTTAATTTGACTCCTATGGTCATTTTTTAAAATTTTTAAAATGGCTAATTGTTCTAAAAAACAAAAAATAATTAAAAAAGGGGGTCGCGGGCCACCACCCCCGCCACTCCACTCAACCACATCTCACAACTATATTAAAACTAAATATATTAATGGGCTTGCGGGCCATGACCCCTACAGGACCCCATGGAGTCGCTGCCGGAGCGAACCCACATATGTGGTCAGGTGGTTGGCAGTCAACCCCGCCACCCTAACCACCATTCACACATGCCACATATATATGTTACAAGCACCATCAGCGGTGGGGCTTGAACATACCCGGCCGAAACGGCCAGCCCACCTCTCAGGCACCCACATCAACCTACATTGAAAAAAATGCGCACAGTTTTAAAATAAGCTAAATATGGTGGGGTCGGTGGGGTTGGAACCCTCAACCTCCACCCAGGTAGCTCTGCCCTCAACCATTAGCCCAATGGGCTCGTTTGGAAAATCTTCCCAGCATTTTATATAAAAACCATCATTTGTATAGTGCGTTAGGGCAGCACGTAGCACGCAGTCGGAGGTAGAACGCAGTTTGAGGCAGCCATGTTTTCGATGCAGGTAGAACCATGAGCAGGCCCAGAAACAAGGAGCAAAACCATCTTGAAATTTTCAGGGGGAGGTAATTATTCTCCATGTCGGAATATAGTCAAGTTTAAAGTCATTTTTCATGGTTTTTCATAGGGAACACAATGGCAAGGTAAGATTCACCTTTTGAGTTGCGGATTTTTAGTGCACCCATGGAGCAGCATCTTTGAGAAATCTAGGGGGAATCTAAAAGATTTCTTTTTGCCCCAGATTTTCACTTTGTCAAAATTCAAAAATTTGACAGTCGTTTTTCCACTATTCGACACCATGAATCTGATGGTGTATTTATATTCCATCTGAGCTTTATATTTTTTTGAAATTTTTTTAAGTGAAGTTGTAGGTATTAGTATTCAGTGAGTGAGAAGTCAATTTCACACATTTCGATGCCACAATTTTCATGGTGATTTCAGATCCAATAGCAAAGCAGCCCATTCTTCCTTCATCTTCAATGTGAGGTATATGATGATTTTATTTCATGTACTTCTTTGTCCTTTGTCTTTGAGATACATTATGTTGTACAAATTCTTGTTGATATTTGATGTGGGATCATGTTTTTCTCTTGATGTGAGATGTACTTTCTATCATGGATTTGTACTATGTTTCAGATCCCTTTGCTCCCATGTTAGTGGGATACTCATTGTCACATGTATGTTGTTTGAGGTCCCCTTTTTTTTCCATGTTCGTGGGATCCTCATAGTCATTATGTGTGAGTGATTTTCATATTGATAGGATTGCTTTTTGTGAATGAAAGTTCTAGTAGTGGAACATCTCGTAGAGAGATCCAACTACTACGTGAAGGCATTTTTCTTGTATGATAGAGAAAACACTATCCATGTATATCTTCACTCCTTACAGCACTTAATGCAGCGGCATACACCATATTGACACTGAGGCTCAGAGATATAGTCCCTCCTGGACGAACTCCATTATTAATGTCTTATGTTTCTCATGCGTGTTATGTTCCTCTTCTTTACAGCATGCAGATGTTCATTTATGTTCATTAATGCTTTAATTAAAAGAAATTCTATCACATCATCCAAAGTAAAAGGTCTTGGTTAAGGGTATTAGGAATTTACCCGGATCAAGTGGTATAAGAGTAGGTCTTATTGCTGATTGGATTGCAGGCGTGAACTATTGAGCATTCGCTGAGTTGAGCCATGGAGAATTTCAAGGACATGTATGAGACCATGCTTAGGGTGTCTGAGAAAGCAGACATGTTGTACAAGGCTTATGAAAAACAAGCAACAGATAACGTCGAATTGAAGACACTCCTATAGGAAGAGAAGGAGGACAAACATCGATTGCAACTTTAGTTGCAAGCCATAACAGAGGTGTGGGAAGAGTTGAAGCGCAAAAATGAAACTATTCAAGCAGATCATGATGCATTGAAGGCACTCCTACAGGAAGAGAAGGAGCAGGAGAAACGATTGTAGCTTTAGCTACAAGCCATGATAAAGGCCTTGGAGTAAGTTAAGCACAATTACGACTTAGCGAATATTTATTCACTTGTTTCATAATCGACAACTAAGGTAAACAATGTTGATTTCTCTTCAGTTTCTTCACATGATATCATTTCGGTTGGAAGTGTGGATATACCAAATAGAGGAACCAACATGAGACTCCTCACTAAGATAGGGTACAAAGGATGAGGACTTGGCATTCCTGGAAAAAGCATAACCAAACCATTGGAGGTTTTGTAGCGACCTCGCTATGCAGGTTTGGGGTACATTCAAGATGGATTTTTGAAGGACATCAAGGGGAAACAGATATTTATGAACTCTCTAGTGAAGAGGAATGATGGGGACAATTTCCCATCGTTCCATGGTAGTGCATGTTGCAGAGCTAAGGCGAACTCCCATCACCATGATTACACCAGACACCACTAGAAAAGGTATAATAAGTCTCATTATTCCATACGGAATTTTGATTATAAGAATGTTGATAACCATGATCGTAAATCATGGCATCAAAAAATTTGTCATTTTTTTTGTTTACATAACCATGTGTTTTCTAAGTGTTGGAAAGGAATGGTAGCACAAAGGAGGATGAGGCATGGAAATCGTTCCCCACATCAGGGAAAGAAATCAGTTAATCAGGGTTGGAGGAAAAAGGCCTTTTGCACCCATTACGACTTGTTAGGTCCACGTAATTTATTATATTGGCAGAAGAAATGAACAGGGGTACCATCAAACTTGTCTTTGGAGTCCTAGGACCTAGCCTTCCTGGACTCACAGAGGGCTCTCTCTATGTTTGTGTGAAGGATATGAACTTGATTGATTTTAGGGTTTCATTTTAGGATATTTATAGGGATTAGGGTTTGATTTTTTTTTTTTTTTTGATTGGATAGGGTGTCAAGGAGAATAGGTAGACTAAGAGAGAATCAATCCATTGGGCTATGGAGTCTGTAAAGGTTTTGAAGAGTGAAAAATAGATCAAGGGTGTCTCCTAGGGAAATTTAACAAGGCCAAATGGATCTCAGTAGGTTTTGTGTGGGTAAAATGAACATAGAGCTCTGAATACATTAAGTTAATGGGTAATCATGGATCCTTTAACATACTATGAACAAGTAAAAATATTTCAGTATGATAGTATAGAAAAACGTGAAGAGCAATAAAGGATTCTTCAATCAAACAGTACTAAGTAGACCTTAAAAAAAGATAAGTAAATTTAGAGAAAAGTTAAGAATTCTCTGAACATTACTTGCAAACAAATAGACATTTATAAAAACATTTTAGTAAAAACCAAAGAGCATTTAAGAATTCTTTATCTAAACTTGAAGGAGGAAAACATAGAAATCAAAAGACACAGACAGAAGTAGGGTGCAAAGAAGCAAGTCCTATTCTCTATTTCTGTCTTTAGATCAAAGAAAACATGAATATAATGAAACTGAAAAGAACAAAGGCAAAGGTGGAATACATCACCATATAACCAAGCTTTATGAATCCTAAGGGTGTTCTCAATCCATGTAAGCTCAATCCAGAGCCATCACAAGTCACCAAAAACCAATTTCACCAATAAACTCTAAGTCTATCTCATATTATGCTAAAAAAATATCCACAATGTACAATGAGGCCTCAATGTTGTATTCAACAAGAAAAGAGGACCAAAACCCTAACTACAGTTTCCAAAATGTCATAAATACCTCTAAATACCATTTATGTCCAAAGAGACCATGCAAGGCCCAAGGCATAAAATATCTAATGCAATAAATGAAAAATAACTCCTAACACCTAAATTTGGAGTGATTTGCCCAAAAAATCATAAAATATCCATTTTCCATACATTAATGTCTTTTTTTTACTTTTTCACACAAGGGTGCACCACTGAGGTCCAAGGGCGCAATTCCTACACTAAAACAATAGGTCTCCTTGTAGTCAAATTTTGAAGGCCTTCCTGATGTCGGAATGAGCTCCGTGATAGCTAGTTGGAAAGCCTATCAATTCTACTTTCCAAAACGGCCCTTTATTTTCTAATTGGACTCCATTAACTTGTTCAAAAACCAAAACTCCCAAGGCTGCTAAAGGCGGAGTGCCAGCCCTGAAAAAAAAGCAGAAAGGTGAAATTTTGCATGTTTTTGGGCCTTTCAGAGGGCCAAAACTGCTCCAAATGATCTGAAATTTGGTGTGCATGATTCCCTTGACCTAAGGAATCCAAAAATGTATATTTTACCTGCAATGGATTCCCTGATAAAAAGCGCATCGCCAAGGGAATTGTGCCCTTGGCCCTCAAAAACAGTGAAAAACCAAAATTTCCAATAACTTGCCAAAATTTGCAAATATCTCCCTCATGGTGTTTGGGATGCCTTTAGAGAATCATCAGCTATGATTTCAATTTTTTCTTGGTATTTTTCCTCCCTGCGTGCTTGAATTTTGGCAAGGGCTCTTTTGAGCTTGACCCTTGCAATTTGATTTCTCAAGGCATAGTGTTTGGCCATCTTCTTCTAAAGGCCGAGGTCCCTTTATGACTTTGCTAGCTAATCCTCCAAGTATGTATTAGCCCTCTCCAACCAAGATTCTTGATCATACTTTATCTCCATGGAAAGCAGCTCACTTGGTGTGAGATGCTCTGCTGATGTTGTTTCTTGCTCCTTCTCCTTGGCTAAGGCCTTCCTCAACCCCATTGTTCTCGACCTTCTTCTAGACAGCTGCCCTTATTCATCTTCACTCTCATAAAAAACACCCAAGATTTCATCAAGCCTAACCTTGGTCCTTTCATCCTCTTTTTAGGCTTTTATTTCCCTGACCTCCTAAATCGCCTTTTGTGCCTCTAGCTGATTGTTCTCAATCTTAAATAATGAATAACCTTCCTAGCCCTAGCTAGGTTGGCTTGTAAATATTTTATTTGGGCATCCTTATCTTTCAGTAGCATTCTTGAGACTCTCGCCTTGTTCTCATCATCACTATCAACGTGAATGAGTTCAAACTCCTACTCAGTCTCATGCTGATCTTCTTCTTTTTCCTCTATGACCTTCTCTTTGCCTTTGTCCAACTGCTTGGTGGAAGTGGAAGGCATGGCCCCTTGCCTTCTAGAGGCAACAAACACATGCCTACTTCCTCTTCGATAAGTCAAATAAAAAGGTTCAATTTTGCTCATTTTAGTGTCTTCATTATGGTTGCCATCTTGATTCTCATCATCAGTGATATCCTTGTTGTCCTTATGGATTTTATGGCTACTTTCCTCATTGGTATCACCATTACTATCATGGCCCTTCAACCCACTGTCATCTCTGTTGCTCTCTATTTTATCACTGCCAAGATTATCACTGTCATTAGCCTCACTGTCCTCAGTGACATCATGGTAATCATTATTTGGCTCACTGACATCTTGGCTCAATTCTTTGTTGCCTTCTTCATCATTTGTTTCTGCTTCTGATCCACTGACTTGTGCCTCATCAACATTTGTTTCATTGTCTTATGTCTCCATTCTTTCTGCACTTCCTTCATCATCACTATGAGCCTCACTATTTTTAGACTCAATGGCGTCTTCTTCACTAACATTTTCTTCCTCATCTCTGCCAAGACTATCACTGTCATTAAATTCACTGCCATCTTGGTTTTGTGAGTCATTGTCAACATCACCATCATCATTAATTTTGTTGATTTCTTCATCTTTTCCCTTTGTATCATTTATATCTTCCATGCTGACATCACTGCCTTTTTCACTACTTGATTCTTCCTCACTGACTTCTCCACTATTGTTTACCTTATTAACATCAGCCTCATCATTTTGTTCCTCATTCTCACTGATATCTGCCTCCTATGACCTATTTCCATCATGGCTCATTTCTTCACTGTCTTCTTCTGCCTCTTCACTATTTTCTGCACCTTCATTTTGCTCCTCATTATTGCTAGGAGCCTCAGTGTTTTCATTGTCATGACTATCACCATGGCTCTTTGTTTCACTGCCATGTTATTTTTTGTCTTCCTCCTCACTATTGCTTGATTGATCATTACCTTCTCCCTCACTTTCAATTGACTGCTCATTGTCACTTCCTTCATTGTCTGATGCATTATGAGAGAGTGATGAAGGAGGTTTGTTCTGAGGTGAAGGGATGTGTGTAGATTGTGAAGCATGCTCAACAAGAGATAATGGAGGAGTAATGATAGGAGGATGAGATGATGAAGGCATGTTTTGTTGAGGATGGGTTTGTGGATTGGTGAACACTTCATGGGAAATGAAAACCTCCCATGGAATACCCCTTTTCTGCAACTGATGCATCATAATAATTTTGATCAAAGAGTGATGAAAGAGGCTTTGCATTTGCTATGAAGGGTCTCTATTTTGTACAATATAAGACATCTTTTCAATACTCATGTAGAGATAGTAATCTAGGTATAGCATCTTAACCCTTGTAAAGTGCATGAGCAACCTGATGTGATAGGAATAAAGCCTAGAGAATCTTCCTTCACATGTGAAATATTTCATAATGACCCTCATCATGGGTGCATATCTCTCAAGAAAATGTGAAAAAGGAAATATAGATTTATTGTAGTCTTTTTATCTGGGTTTTATGAATGGCTCATAGCAACTTATGTCTAAATTGGCTTGTTTGAACCATTTTTCACCAACACTAGGTATCCCAGTGGCAATAGCAATGGCATCTAAAGATAGCTCAAATTTTACCCCTGCAATATTGACTTGTTTCTCTTGTAGGTTAAGGATGAAGAGCCTAGTCAACTCGAGGTGATTCTGCACTTGCTGTACTTTCTCCCAAAATTGATAGCAGCCCACATTTTGGAAGCATGAGACAGTTAGGGGAGATGCATTAAGCTCCATTGTGTTTAGTGCTTCAAACTTTTTAAGCCTCCCACCTCTATGATGATTCCTTCTTGGAACATGGCCTTCCTCAGCACTATCATTGTTACCTTCCCTTGACATTTTGACAATTTTTCCCTTGAAAATCCTAGCTCTGCTTGTAAAGTTGATAGGTAAAGGTAATGGAAAGGTGGTAAAAAGGTAGCCTTTTACAAGTGAGGGATGAGTGAGTGAGGGTGAGGCAAAGCCCTAATGACCACCCTTGCTGATTTTTTTAAATCTCTATTAAATACCTTGCACTGATGGCAAATGGAAATGGAGGAAGGCAATGAATTTCTCAATCTTCTTGTGGTGTAAGGGCCAGAGCCTTTAAGCTTTGATTGATGAGCAACTTCAAATCACTGCAACCACACTACTTTACCCCTATTTTGACTACCATTTCCTTGTTTGCAGATGATGGAGGCTTAATCAGGGTTTTTAGCATGAAACATAGGTCTTCACATAGGGTTTCATTTCTTTAAAAACCATCAAATACCTAGAGGGGAGTTTAGGACGTCCACTTACCACTTAGAGATACTTTAGAAACCTTTAATGGTAGCTTGGAGGTGTTTCTGAGCTAACTTGAGGTTTTGTAGGTGCAGGAGGCCCTCCTGGCCAAATGCGTAGTGCACAAGTGAACAGCCTATCAGGTCGGCCAAACATGTAGCGTGTGAATGAGGTGTTGGGTTGGGCTGCACGCAGCACTGTGTGTCGGGCGCACGACGATAGAGTTCTTCTGTCAGGCTTGTCGGGTCTGCTGGGTGAACACGCAACATGTTTCTAGGCACACAGTATGTTTTTCCAAGCATGTAGCGTAGAGAAAAAATGCACGAGGAAAACGCCCAGGCGCATAGCGCACAACTCTAGGCTCGCAGCGCCATCCTGAATGCGTAGCACTGGGTAAACTTGCCCGGTTTTGCATTAGAAAATTCACAATTTTTCTCTTTGACTATTCTGATGATTTTGCAAGTGCATAATTAACTACATGAGGAATGAAATGACCTTTTATAGGCTTAAGAGTCTAAATTTATCTTTGCAAAATCTCTTTCTAATGTTTTTAGTGTTTGTCACTCTCTTCACCAATGTTCCTTTGACCTTTTGTTGCAGGTGACTAGAGTGCTAATTTGGACTTTGATTTTGCTTTTCTTACCAACTCTTTTGTCATTTTTGGTTTGCAGGTGACTTCAAAGGATGAAGTTGGTTCTCTGTTGCTTACATCATGCATTTCAACTCAACCTTTACCTCTTATTAGTGACCTTTTCACACTGTTTTCTTCTGCAGGTTATTAGATGATGAACTTGACCTTATTTAATCTTGGGGGCTTGATATGTTTTCTTTTGACACCTTTGAGACTAAAAACACAAGGCAACACTATCACAACACTCCTTTGACATGAATTATGGAATTCAAACAATGCCCTTTACCTTCTTTGGCCACTTCTAATTTTTAGGTGCCATAAAACACTGTTTTACCTTTCTACTCTTTGGTGATAACTTGCTAGAGACATAAAATTGACCTTATTTTAGCCTGAGGGTTTGATCTATTCATCTTGGCATAGCAGTAGCCCTAAAAACTTTCCTTTCTTCTACCTTGAAACCTGACCTCATATTTTTCCCATTTATGCATGGCAAGCTTATTAAAACATCTTTGGGGGGTTTTCCTCATAGCAACATTGTCAAAACCCTTTATTGCTTGCATTATGAAGTTGTAATCATGTTTTTTACCCTTTTTGACACTTCTTAGTGTGGGTGACTTCAATACATGGATTTTCCCATTTTTACTGACCTTCTTTGCATCTTTATTTTTTGAGATAGTGAGGCATTTCATCTTGTCAAACTCTGGGATGTGACACGGAGAAGTCCCTTCAAATCTTCCTTCTGCTGTCATCATTGAGGCTTAACATCATCATTTTACCTCTGAGTATGTTCCCAAAACCCTAGGTGTGTGGAATGCTTGAAAACAATTACCAGTGTTGTCTTCTAAGTTCTCTATAGCCCTTTCAAGTTCATTCATTTATGTCTAGTTCACCTCACCTTTTTCCCTATTTCATCTATAATTTCTGAAAAAAATCTCTTCATGTTTGGTTTTCTTGGTGTACCTCCTCCATAGTTGCTGAATTTGATTCACTTCTTGGCACACTACTGGCCCAATCAGGCTTAGAAACCCTGATTCTTCTTGAGCACAAACTGCTTCCTCTCTCTTTGTTGTGAATGTCTTTATTGAGGAGCAGGCCTCTTACCTTACCAAATTTCTGCTGATAGTCATTTTAACACTCCTGTAGAAGTGTCAAATTTCACCTTTACATCTTGCAGAACTTGAACTTGATAAAGTAGTCCTCCTTGGAGATTTTCTTATCTTTCTTGAACAACCATGTGTTGACCTTCTTTAATATTTGAGCCAACTTCTAACATAGGAAAAGAATCTATTTAAACACCAATGAAGACCCTACAACCTATGAAACCCTAATGACCTAGTGGGAGTATCCTTTGACCTAGTCTTTGACTGAAAATTGCTTTGGGGTCTTCAAGTGTAAAAACAAAGTATTTGAAAAATTGATGTATTTGAAGATCTAAAATCCAATGTACTTGATTTATTTAAAGAGCCACCAGAGACAGTTTTGAGACCATCAATGCTTGAGGAACTTGGTGAACATGGGAAGGAAAGGTTGTTTGGTAACCCTAGATGGGAAGTGGAGTGATGGGAAAAGACAAAACATAGTGTTGAGGTTATAAGTCGAGAAAAATATAGAGATGAGTGGCACAAGCCCATAAGGGCTCGTTTAGGAGTGGTAGGGTAACCATGGAATGGAAAAATAGTAGAATAGTGAAAATTTTGATATAAGGATAATGAAGGCAGTGAGATTTCTAAAACTCACAATATTCATGAATCTTGTTTTTAAAAATCTAGAACCAATATTTAGTCATCTACTGATCATAAAAATTATTGATTAATAATAGTGGCTCCACTTGGGAAGGGAAACTCCTCTTGAAGAGGTGTCTAGGACCTTAGAGCTCAAATCTCTGAGTTTTGAAGACTAGTGCCTTACTATCAGTTGGAAAATCCTTCTTCCTTCTTTTGCTGATGTTATCTTGAAGCTATGATCTCAAAATCAGAAAGACATGTTTTCTTCAACATTAGTTCTACCTACCCATCATACTTTGCCTAACATTTTTTCTTCTTTTGGGTGCACTTGGACTGGAAAACCCTTGACATTATTTTCTTTTGAATACATAAAAAACTATCTACTTGTAACCTTATCACTTCCAAGACTTCAGATTAGGCTAATGAACTCTCTTATTCTCTACCTAGTCTACTCATTTGTCAAGATCAAGTTGTTTGGCAAACTTTATTCTCTAACCTACTAACATAAAATTCAAACATGATAAAAACAATATTGAGCAATCTAATTTTCCATGGGTTATGGCATTTGGACAAGCTTAACACAAACATTATTTTTGTACAATAAAAAACTAGAAAACATGAGGCCTGTCATTTAGAAATTGATAAGCATCCCTCTTTTTCTCTTGGGTTCATATTTGAGCATTGAGAACCAGTAGTTTATTCCTAATCTAAACTACTGACAAGTCAAGTTTACATGGTTTGAAAAGTCTTCTTTCACTAAACTATCAGCAGAAATTTAAAACAGGCTTAGCCATGATTAGGCTAGATGACCGAACACTATTCTTCCTTTTCAACTAGTAGGGGCATTTAGGCTTGCACACTTTCAGCAATACTCTTTTTTCAGTATGGGGTTGTACCTATTTTGTTTTCATGCCCTATTTTTCTTCCTTTCTTTGTTTTTGTGTTTTTGTTTCTCTTATCTTTCATCAATCAATGTTATGTACAATGAATGAAAGCTTCAAACTAGGAATTTTGACAAAAATAGTGCTTGAACATCCTACCATTGACAGGACCTCCCAATAACTCTACTCCATCCAACTCTTGTAAAAAAAAAGCATTGTTACCTCTAACTGAATGAATGATGTAAGGACCCTTCCAAAAATTTTCAAATTTTCCATGCTTGCCTTTTTCCTCTCTTTTTGAATACCACTTCGGCATTTTGTCTCTTTCAAAGAGCTTCCTTGGGTGAACTTGATATTCCTCATTAGTTTCAAAATAGATAATGATGTCATCAAGGTATATCATATTGAAGTAACTTAAGTCCTTAGAAAAATCAGTGTCCATGGGTCTTTGAAAATTATTCCCTGCATTCATCAACCCAAGTGGCATTTTGTCATACATGTAGGCGCCCAAAGGTGTTATGAAAGTTGTTTTGTGTTGATTAGTTGGGAGTACTATCACCTGATTTCCACCTGAAAAACTATCAAGCAATGAAATATTTTTAAAACCTACCACCCTTTGCTGTATATGATTTATCTTTGGCAAAGAGAAGTTGTCCTTAAGGGAGGCTTTGTCTAGGTTTCTAAAGTCTATGCATAGCCTAAACCCCCCTTTTTTCTTTCCTACTGAGACAAGGTTGGAAACCCGTTCTCAGTACCTGAGTGGGACTGTGATACTCGCATCATACATCTTCTTTACTTCTTTTCCAATGAGAGGTACTGGGACAAGGTTTATTCTTCTCAATTTCTGATTGAGTGGTCTGTGGTTTTCCTTGAGAGGAAACTTATTTTGAATAATTTTTGTGTCATAGGGAGTCAAGTCCTCTTTCCCCCTTGCAAAAGCATCGTTAAACTCATTCCACAGTTCTACGTTTTTTTTTTTTATGTGAGGTGGAAGAATTTTGGACAACTTGATCTTTTTGGGTTCTTCTATTCTGCCTATGTTGCATTCTTCCACATCAGTCTTGGTAAATTCTATTTCTGGCTTCCTAGCAACATCTTTGAAGTTAAACAACTCTTCTGAAGGGATAAAACCTCTTGGTGATGAGTTATCTTTGTATTGCAATACCCCAAGGTATTTTTGATCTAAATCTTCCAATGATTCTACCTCAAGAGGATATTCTAGTATATTTACATCAGCATTACAAGGCAACTCTGTTTTCAGGGTTTGTTCTTCATCAAAGCAAACTTCTTGATCGATTAAGTTTGATTTTAAAATTTCAAACTTAGTTTTGGGCTGCAAGAAATTTTCAATCGGCTTGTCATATTCAAATACTTGCCAATAATCTATGTTATCCGAGACTTCTAGTCTGCACTTGACCTTCACAGTGTATTTTTCATTGGCATAAGGTATTTTGCATGTGCTGGCAGCAAAGGCAAGTTCATTAGCAAGGTTGTTTTGAGCTCTAGGGATGGAGGTAAGTTCATACTTCTCAAAAAATTTCATGAGATCTAAGGAAACATTCATGTACTCTCTTAGTCTAGGATTCTTAGCAGAATATTCTCCCCTGATTTGTCTAATAATGAGTTCAGAATCTCCTTGAACATAAACGTTCTTGGCTCCTATGTCTTTTAGAAAATTTAAACCAAGGAGAAGGGCCTCATACTCTGAAATATTGTTAGTGCATTGAAATTATAGTTTGTAGGAGTGGCCTTCATTGGTGTTATGTATCCAAACACCAGCTCCCGAACCTGCTTTGCCACAAGAGCCATCAAAGCTTATGTTCCAAAGTGTTTCAAGTTCAACTTCACCATTATGTTGTTGTTCGGGGCTGCTAGAGTTTTGGTTTTCATGTTCATCATTCAGTGTTTGGTTTGACTGTAGCGATGGGCCTAGATATTTCTCAATTTCATTCACTTATTTATCAATTTCATATTCATTATACAAGATAAATGAGTCAAGGTCTAAATGGATGGAATAATGAGGGGTGTTGTTTGGCCTATCTTGGCTACTAACCATATATTTCATGTGAGATTCTTGGTACAATCTCCTAGTTTGGTTAAAGACCAGGATGGTAGCATATGACATGTCCATTTGGAGGTTCCCTTGGATTTTGGCCCCCCATGATCTAGATAGAAGCATGCCATACTTCAGGGGAATTCTAGCCACTACAATGTCCATGACTAGGCTTTTAGCAGGTATTTGTGCTAGATTGACACATAGATCCTTAATTAGACCCAAACATTTGACTCTGCTTCAATTGAAAGAATACAAATCTTTGTAAGGTTTGGTTATTTCGAGGCCTAAACTCTCCATTTCTACCTTGGGCATGAGATTGTGTGAGGCACCAGAGTCTAGCATAACATTGTACAAAAAATTTTCATGAATATTTAAGCTAACATAGAATGGAGGGACAACTCCTTCTTAACATTTTCCCTCTACCTCAAGTCCAAAAAACAGCTCTAGTTTGTCATCATTTCCTATGTTCAAAGCTTTTAACATTTGGGACCTATATACATCGTGAGTTACTAGTTCAGCAAGAGGTATGTGTATTTTGATTTTGGTAATCTCACCCTCAAAACTGAAAGGTGCTAATGTTTTTGGTATATTTACATCAATTTTGTCACATATAGCCTTTTCAGCCACCTTGGTTTGTTGAGCTTTATTAGGACTATCATTTAGAGCAGTTTTTCCAGGGCCACTAGTTGATGTACTAGGGCAGCTTGGGTCACCATTTGATTGGCTAGTTTTGTCTTTGTTTTGATCAGATTTCTTATCCATTGTGGTGGTGTTTTCTGCTATTTTCTTATGGATGTTTTTAGGGATCTTTCTAACAACAATTTCTAATTTGTTCTTTTTGGAGGCATCTTGGTTTTTCTTACTCCTAAGGTCATATTTCCTATGAACCTCCATTATGACATCTTCAAATCCTAATTTTTACTCTTCATAATCCTCATAGTTTGTTTCAGTTTGATTTATGGAAAATAAAACTTGTTCTTCTTCAGTGAGAAAAACATCACCCTCATTATCAAAGCCTATCAATTTTACATTGTTTTCTTCTAATTTTTCAGTCTCTCTTTCCTCTTCATCTACATAGTTGACTTGGAAAGGGGGCCTGATTTGTTGGTCATTGTCTCTTTGTCTAGTTTGGGGAGGGTCTCTTCTGATGTTTTGGTTACTATTTCTATTTTAGGGATTTGGTTGGTTTTCCCTAGGAGGTATTCTTTCACTCAAGCTGAGCCTCTCCATTGTTATTTCCATTACCCTCACTATATTTTCAAACTTGGCACCATATGTGGAGGCTATGGTTTCCTCTTTGTAGGTGACTTTATTTTCTGATCTCATCCTAGCCCTTTTCTTAATCAGATTGGCCTCTACACTCACATCTCCCCTCTGCATGTCTTCTAAGGTTAGGGGATCTCTCTCTCTTGGTTGGTAAGCCATGTCCGTATCAAAACCCTCTAGAAATTTCACTAAGGCTAGGCATTGTGGGGGTTTCATGTGCGGTGGGAGGGCATTGTACACACTATTTAACCTAGTGCAGTGGTCTTGGACACTTTCCCTGACATTTCTCTTAAGTTTTTTATATTCTGAGAGAATTTGGAGAGGGTTTTTCTTAACCTCCCATTTGTTTATGAATATTTGTTAAAGGGAAGGGAGATCATGTATGTTGTTAGGAGTCAAGTATTTGAACCATTTCTTGGCTTCTTCTCATAAGCTTTGGGCAAACATCCTCATTTTAATGGTCTCCTATTATATCTATTGGTAGTCAAATGCATCATTCATACTATCTACATGGCGTTGGGAAGTGGTGGATTCAGCTTCGATAAAGTGAGGGATTTTGGATTGGTAATCTTGAGGCATGGGTAGTAAAGGTTTGGGTAGAACCAATGGAGAAAACCATGCTGCTATGATTAGAGATAAAGGAAACCAAGGAGGGTTTGTGAGAGGGGGGTTAGTGAGAGTAGGTGGAGGATGGAAAGAAGTGGTTTCCATAGTGGATGTATGAATGGGGGTGGAAGATGTACTTGGACCAAGAGAATGAGAATGAGCAGAATTGGAATGAAAGGAGCCAAAGTTTTGGAGAAGCTAAAAATCAGGAGGAGTGGAAGGAGAGGCGTCTCTACTAGGACTTTGCTACAAATCTATGGGCTCAAGGTCTACTTGGTCTATCCCACTCTAAGAATTAGTTATAAAAAGGTTTTTTCTATGGTATAAGTCAAACTGGGGATCTTGGAAGGCTGTGAGGTTTTTAGGGGCTGAACTTGCTTTGTGAATATTAGGTCCTAGAAGTTTGCCAAAAAATATTTTCTGGGTCATCGACTATGGTAGGAGGGTTTGGGTCAGGGTGATATCTAGTGTTAATCCTTTGTGAAGCCAGATTTCAGATCCAAAGTACAGAGAGGCTGAAAGTTTATGACTATTTTTGAAATATAGACCTCTCTTAATGTTTACTAAACTCACACAGTGTGTGACTAAGCCTTTAAACTACATAGGACTAATTTGACACAATCGTAGAGGAGTCTAAGAGAAGTAGTAGAGTTAGTAGGCCTACTAGAGGTGAGTGGAGTCGCCAGGTGGATGTTTTTTGCTATTTTGAGGATATGTACTTGTGGCCCACCACCAAAAATTGACAAAAACCAATCTAGAGATGTTTTTGGGGTTTTACGAGATTCTTTATACAATACTATGGTTTTTTAATGAGTGTCCTCTAGTTGAGTCATCATTTTGTTGGTAGGTGAATCAATCAGATACTACTCTTGGTTAACACTTTATTTTCTAAGTCTAACAGGGATTTGAGAATTCTTTAATGATGTCTAAGGTTGTTAATTACTTAGGGTCCCACCGTGATCGTCATTATGTTAGGTCCCCATAATTTGTTATATTGGAAAAATAAATGAACACGCGTAACATCAAACCAGTATTTGGAGTCCTATGACCTAGCCTTCCTAGACTCAGAGATGGATCTCTCTATCTTTATGTGAAGGATGTGAACTTTACTGATTTGAGGGTTTGATTTTAGGGTAGTTATAGGGATTAGGGTTTTCTTGTTTTTTTTTTGAGTTGGATAGGGTGTCAAGGAGAATAGGTAGAGTAAGAGAGAATCAATCCATTGGGTTGAGTCTGCAAAGGTTTTGAAGAGTGAAAAAATAGATCAAGGGTGTCTCCTAGGGAAATTTAACAAGGCCAAATGGATCTAAGTAGGTTTTGTGTGGGTGAAATGAACATAGAGTTGTGAATACAGTAATTTAAGGGGCAATCAAGGATCCTTTAACATACTATGAACAAGGAAAAAGCTTTTAGTGTGATAGTATAGCAAAACATGAAGAGCAATAAAGGATTTTTCAATCAAACAGTACTAAGCAGACCTCAAACAACAGATAAGTAAATTTAGAGAGAAGTTAAGGATTTTCTGAAAATTACTTCCAAAAAAATAGACATTTAACATAAAATTTTAGTAAAAACCAAAGAGCATTTAAGAATTCTTTAGATAAACTTCAAGTATGAAAACATACAAATCAAAAGAGGCAGGTAGAAGTAGGGTGCCAAGAAGCAAGTCCTATTCTCTATTTCTGTCTTTAGATCAAAGAAAACATGAACTTAATGAAATTGAAAAGAACAAAGAAAAATGTGGAATACATCACCATCTAACCAAGATTTATGAATCCTAAGAGTGTGCTCAATCCATGTATGCTCAGTCCAAAGCCATCATAAGTCACCAAAAACCAATTTCACCAGTAAACTCCAAGTCTATCTCATATTATGCTCAACAAATATCCAACATGTACAATGAGGACTCAATGTTGTATTTAACAAGTAAAGAGGACCAAAACCCTAACTAGGGTTTCCAAAATGTCATTAATACCCATAAATACCATTTATGTCCAAAGATACCATGCAAGGCCCAAGGCATAAAATATCTAATGCAATAAATGAAAAATAACTCCTAACACCTAATATTGGAGTCATTTGCCCAAAAAACCATAAAATATTCATTTGCCATAAATTAGTGTCTGTTTTTTACTTTTTCACATAAGGGCGCAGTAGTGAGTCCAAGGGCGCAGTGTCTGCACTGAAAACATAGGTCTCCTTGCAGCGAAATTTTGAAGGCCTTGCTGATGTCGAAATAAGCTCCGTGATAGCTAGTTGGAAAGCCCGTCAAGTATAATTTCCAAAACGGGCCTCGGTTTTCCGATTGGAATCCACTATCCGATTCAAAAACCAAAACTCCCAAGGCTTCAAAAGGTGCAGCGCCAACCCTGAAAACAAGGTAGAAAGGTGAAAATTTGCATGTTTTTGGGCCTTTTGGAGGACCAAAACTGCTCCAAATGATTTGAAATTTGGTGTCCATGATGCCCTTGGTCTAAGGATTCCAAAAATGTAGAGTTTACCTCCAATGGATTCCCTGAGAAAAAGCGCAGTGCCCTTGGCCCTCAAAAATAGTGAAAAACCAAAAATTCCAAGAACTTGCCAAAATTTGAAAATATCTCCCTCATGGTGTTTGGGATGCCTATAGAGAAGCATCAACTAGGATTTCAAGGTTTTCTTGGTCTTTTTCCTCGTTGAGTGGTTGAATTTTGGCAAGAGTTGTTTTGAACTTGGCCCTTGCAATTTGATTTCTCAAGGCATAGTGTTTGGCCTTTTTCTTCTGAAGGCCAAGTTCCCTTTGTGTCCTTGCTAGTTGATCCTCCAAGTATATATTAGCTCTCTCCAACCAAGGTTCCCAATCATACTCAATATCCACAGAAAGTAGCGCACTTGGAGTGAGATGCTCTTCCAATGCTGCTTCTTTCTCCTTCTCCTTGGCTAAGGCCTTCGTCAACCCCATTTTTCTTGGCCTTTTTCTAGACAACTGCCCTTCTTCATCTACACTCTCATAAAAAACACCCAAGACTTCATCAAGCCTAACCTTGTTCCTTTCAATCTCTTTCTAAGCTCTGATTTCCCTAACCTCATAAATGGCCTTTTGTGCCTCTAGTTGCTTGTTCTCAATCTCATAATAATAAATAACGTTCCTAGCCCTAGCTAGGTTGGCTTGTAAATATTTGATTTGGGTATATTTACCTTTGAGCAGCATCCTTGAGACCCTCACCTCGTTCTCATCATCACTATCAACATGAATGAGTTCAAACTCCTTCTTAGTGTCAGGTTGATCTTCTTATTTTTCCTCTATGACCTTCTCTTTGCCTTTGTCCAGCTGCTTGGTGGAAGTGGAAGGCATGGCCCCTTGTCTTTGAGAGGCAACAAACACATGCCTACTTCCTCTTTGATAGGTCAAAGAAAAAGGTTCAATTGTGCTCATTTTAGTGTCTTCCTTATGGTTTCCATCTTTCCTGTCATCATCAGTGGTATCCTTGTTGTTCTTATGGCTTTCATGGCTGATTTCTTCATTGGTATCACCATTACTGTCATGGCCCTTCAACCGACCATTATCTCTGCTGCTCTTTTTTTTATCACTGCCAAGATTATCACTGTCATTATCCTCATTGTCCTCACTGAGATTGTGGTCATCATTACTCGGCTCACTGACATCTTCTCTCACTTCCTTCTTGTCTTCTTCATCATTCGTTTCTGCTTATGATCCACTAACTTGTGCCTCATCAGCATTTGTTTCATTGTCTTCTATCTCCATGCTTTCTGCACTTCCTTCATCATGACTATGAGCCTTACTGTTTTTAGACTCAGTGGCCTCTTCTTCACTAACATTTTATGCCTCATCTCTGCCAAGACAATCAATTTCATTAACTTCACTACCATCTTGGTTCTGTGAGTCATTTTCAACAACATCATCATCATTACTTTTGTTGCTTTCTTCATATTTTCCCTTTGTATCTGTAATATTCCTAAATTAGCATGCAACTAATGGAAATATTAATTTTTTTTTTAACACCTAGCTAGATGAATAAATGGGAAAGGAGGCCCATAAATTTCTAAACAGGCATAAAATCCCTCTTGATGTGAAAAGGGATCATAATAATAGCTAGATCTAGCACCCTCATGTGTGAACAGGGGAAAATACATGTGGACAAGGTCAAGTTTGACCCAGTCAACAACGTTGGTATGGATGGAGTAGCTCATCAATAGAGACAACGCAGTGATAGTGGGAGGAATATTCCTTGAAGGTGGAAACCCTAATGAGTGGGACCCATGGTAAGAAGGCTCACACTTGCTTATAAGGAGGGAAAGGCGGCCATAGTGCGGCATGTTATTGATTATTTATTTTATGGTCTACATGAATATTGTGCATTATTCATCTATTTAGTTGAGATTTCTATGTTGTCCAGCACCGGGTCTTCCCGAGTGGGAATCCCATCTCCTTCCTTGAGAGGCCTCTTGGGGGAGATTTCACTTTATTTTCCACATACAGGCTTAAGGCCAAGCTTCAGTCTTCAACTACAGCGCAGTTTCTGTAGAGGATTGTGTTGTGTTAAAGGTTGTTGCAGTGGAGGGTTGAGAAACCCACTTCCGGAGCTAGTTTTTCAGAGGAGGAAGCCTTATTATCTTTGGGAGATCAGTGAGGAATATTTTGGAGCATATTTCAGATCTTGGCACTAGGCCAACCTATTTCCCATATTCTACAGTGCAGTATCCCTCTTGGACTGTGTTATTTCAGTGAGCATGTGCAGTGAGGGGTTGCAGTGTTTGATCAGAGGGTAATATCTTCAGTGATTGGATCAGCCTTTCACCTGAAGGATATATTGGAGGAGATCCATTATTCATATGTATCATCTACAATCATCTTCATGGAGTTCTTTAGTTGCAGTTTCTATTCAGTCCTAGGGCTGCATTACGAAATTTTTGTACTTTTGCATATTTCAGGAAATCCTTCCCGCGTTATCTTCAAATTATGTTTGGGAGGTTAGATCTTTACTCCTGGAATTGTATTAGCCATATATTTGTGGATCTATGTTATTACAAATTTATAGTAGCAATGTACCATCTATGACTATGATGTACTTGTTCTTGGGCATTCTGATATGTAGCATCATTTCACTTTTGACATATGTATTCATGGGAGGCTTGTTTGCCTTCATTATTTGAGTTGTGCCCACTTCTATTGTACTTATTTGATGCTTATTTAAATAATAGAATGGCTACATGGTTTTCATACATTTTGCTGTAATGTTATTCACTTCTATTTCTAGTTTTATGTCTTGTATTGCTGGTATTTCCATTTTGGGATATTACAGTATCATTTATATCTTCCATGCTAAAATCGCTGCCTTTTTCCCTACTTGATTCTTCCTCACTGTTTTCTACATTTATTTTTACCTTATTGACATCAGCCTCATCATTTTGTTCCTCATTCTCACTGATATCTGCCTCCTCTGACCTATTGCCATCATGGCTCATTTATTCACTGTCTTCTTCTGCCTCTTCACTATTTTCCGCACCTTCATTTTGCTCCTCATTACTGCTAGGAGCCTCAATATTTTCACTTTCATGATTGTCACCATGCCTCTTTGTTTCACTGCACGTTATTTATTGTCTTCCTCCTCACTATTGCTTGATTCATCATTACCTTCTCCCTCATTTTCATTTGACTGCTCATTGTCACTTCCTTCATTGTCTAATGCTTTATGAGAGAGTGATGAAGGAGGGTTTTTCTGAGGTGAAGGCATATGTGTAGATGGTGAAGCATTCTTAGCAGGAAATGATGGAGGAGTAATGATAGAATGATGATATGATGAAGGCATGTTTTGTTGAGGATGAGCTTGTAGATTGGTTAACACTTCATGGGCAATGAAAACCTCCCATGGAATACCCTTTTTTTGCAACTGATGCATCACAATCATTTTTATGAAAGAGTGATGAAAGAGGCTCTGCATTTGATGTGAATGGTCTCTCTTTTGTACAATATAAAACATCTTTTCAATACTCCTGTAGAGATAGTAAGGTAGGTGCAACATCTTAACCCTAGTAAAGTGCAAGAGCAACGTGATGTGATAGGAATAAAGCCTAGAGAATATTCCTTCACATGTGAAATATTTCATAATGACCCTCATCATGGGTGCATACCTCTCAAGAAAATGTGAAAAAGGAAATACAAATTTATTGTAGTCTTTGTATCTGGGTTTGAGGAATGGCTCATAGCAGCTTATGTCTAAATTGGCTTGTTCGAACCATTTTTCACCAACACTATATATCCCAGTGGCAAAAGAAATGGCATCTAAAGACACCTCCAAGTTTACCCCAACAATATTGCCTTGTTTCTCATGTAGGTTAACGATGAAGAGCTTAGTCAGCTCTGGGTGATTCTGCACCTGCTGTACTTTCTCACAAAATTGATAGCAGCCCAAATTTTGGAAGCATGAGACAGTTAGGGGAGATGCATAAAGATCCATTGTGTTTAGTGGTTCAAACCTATTAATCCTCCCACCTCTGTGCTGATGCCTTCTTGGCACTTGGCCTTCCTCACCACTATCAGTGTTACCTTCCCTTGAAATTTTGACAAATTTTCCCTTGAAAACTCTAGCTCTGCTTGTAAAACTGATATGTAAAGGTAATGGAATGGTGTTAAAAAGGTAACCTTTTACAAGTGAGGGATGAGTGAGTGAGGGTGAGGAAAAACCCTAATGACCACCCTTGCTGATTTGTTTAAATCTCTATTAAACACCTTGCACTAATGGCAAATGGATATGGAGGAAGGTAATGAATTTGTCAACCTGCTTGTGGTGTAAGGGCCAGAGCCTTTAAGCTTTGATGGATGACCAACTTAAAATCACTACAACCACACTAATTTACCTCTATTTTTACTGACATTTTCTTGTTTTGATATGATGGAATCTTAATCAGGATTTTTAGCATGAAACTTAGGTCTTCACTTAGGGTTTCATTTCTTTAAAAACCATTAAATGCTTGGAGGGGAGTTTAGGACGTCCACTTACCACTTAGAGATGCTTTAGAAACCTTTGATGGTAGCTTGGAGGTGTTTCTGAAGTAACTTGAGGGTTTGCAGGTGCAGGAGGCCCTCCTGGCCAAACGGTAGTGCACAAGTGAATGGCCTGTTAGGTCAGCCAAACACGTAGTGTGTGAATGAGGTGTTGGTTCGGGCTGACGCAGCACTGTGTGCCAGGCGCGCAGTGCCATAGTTCTTCTGTTGGGCCTGTAGGGTATGTCAGGTGAACACACAACATGTTTCTAGGCATGCAACACAGAACAAAAATGCCCAAGGAAATTCCCAGGTGCACAACGCACGACTCCTGACACGCAGCGCCGAGTAAGCTTGCCCATTTTTTCCTTAGGAAATTGATGGTTTTTCTCTTTGACCCCTCTAATGATTTTGCAAGTGCATAATGAGCTACATGAGGAATGAAATGACCTTTTATAGGCCTAAGGGTTTAAATTTATCTTTACAAACCCTTTTTCTAATGTTTTTAGCCTTTGTCACTCTTTTCACTAATGTTCCTCTGACCTTTTGCTGTAGGTGACCAGAGTGCTATTTTGGACTTTGCTTTTGCTTTTCTTACCAAATATTTTGTCATTTTTGGTTTGCAGGTGACTTCAAAGGATGAATTTGATTCTCTATTACTTCTATCATGCATTTCAACTCAACCTTTACCTCTTGTTACTTACCGTTTCACACTGTTTGCTTCTGCAGGTGATTAGATGATGAACTTGACCTTCTTTAATTTGGGGGCTTGATATGCTTTTTTGACACATTTGAGACTAAAAACACAAGGCAACACCATCACAACACTCCTTTGACATGCATTATGGAATTCAAACAATGCCCTTTACCTTCTTTGGACACTTTTGATTTGCAGGTGCCATAAAACACTGAGTTTAACTTTCTATTCTTTCGTGATAACTTGCTGGAGACATGAAATTGGCCTTCTTTTAGCCTGAGGGTTTGATCTATTCATCTTGACACAAAAACAGCCCTAAAATTTTCTTTCACCTTGAAACATGACCTCATATTTTTCTCATTTATGCATGGCACGCTTATTAAAACATCTTTGTGGTGTTTTTATCATAGCAGCACTATCAAAACCCTTTCTTACTTGCATTATGAAGTTGTAATAATGTTTTTTACCCTTTTTGACACTTCTTAGTGTGGGTGACTTGAATACATGGATTTTCCCCTTTTTACTGACCTTCTTTACATCTGTATTCTTTGAGATAGTGAGGCATTTCACCTTGGAAAACTCTGGGATGTCACACACAACAATCCCTTCAAATCTTCCTTCTGTTGTCATCATGGAGGCTTAACATCATCATTTTACCTTTTTTGACTATCTTCCCAAAAACCTAGGTGTGTGGAATGCTTGAAAACAATTATCAGTGTTGTCTTCTAAGTTCTCTATAGCCCTTTCAAGTTCATTCATTTCTGTCCAGTTCACCTCACATTTTTCTCTATTTCATCTATAATTTCTGAAAAAATTCTCTTCATGTTTGGTTTTCTTGGTGTACCTCCTCCATATTTATTTGCTGCATTTCATTCACTGCTTGGCACATTGTTGGCCTAATCAGTGTTAGAAACCCTGATTCTTCTTGAACACAAACTGCTTCCTCTCTCTTTACTGTAAATGTCTTTATTGAGGAGTAGGCCTCTTACCTTACCAACTTTCTGCTGATAGTCATTTTAACACTCCTGCAGAAGTGTCAAATTTCACCTTTACCTCTTGTAGAGATTGAACTTGATAATGTAGTCCTCCTTGGGGGATTTCTGATCTTTCTTGAACAACCATGTGTTGACCTTATTTTATATTTGAGCAAAATTCTAGCATAGGAAAAGCAATGCTTTAAACACCAATGAAGACCCTGCAACCTATGATACCATAATCACCTAGTGGGAGGATCCTTTGACATGGTCTTTGACTGACACTTGGCTTGGTGTCTTCAAGTTTAAAATCAGAGTATTTGACAAAATGATGTATTTGAAGATCCAAAATCCAATGTAATTGATTTATCTAAAGAGTCTACAGAGATAGTTTTGAGACCATCAATGCTTGAGGACCCTGGTGAACATGGAAAGGAATGGCTGTTTGGTAACCCTAGATGGGAAGTGGAGTGATGGGCAAAGGAAAAACAGAGTGCTCAGGTTATAAGTGGAGAAAGGGATAGAGATGAGTGGCACAAGCCCATAAGGGGTCTTTTAGGAGTGGTAGGGTAACCATGGAATGGAAAAATAGTAGAATAGTGAAAATTTTGATATAAGGATAATGAAGGCGGTGCGATTTCTAAAACTCACAATATTCAGGAATATTGTTTTTAGAAATCTAGAACAAATATTTAGTCATCTACATATAGTAAAAATTACTGATGACTAACATGAATGAAGTGGCCATCAAAGAGCCACATTCTGGAGACTCCATCTAGAGCAACGCCTTAAAAACAAAGCGCCCGTGCATGAACTAGTCGAAAGAGATGATCGACAAGCAAATCTCCCACAGGGGGATGATCCATTCACTTTGATAAGTGAGAGATGATTTTTCTATATTGTTTTCTAGAGGTGTTAGCTTGTCATGGCCTTATTTTTGTAAATCGTTTGTTTCATTTTTAACTTTAAAAGTGATGATGTGTTTTTCCATCACTTTTTTAAGCATCAATGATATTTTCGCCTTGTTTTATAAATCATGTGATGCATTTTTTTCATGTGAAAAGAGATGAGTTGTTTTTATATCCCTTTGAAATGCGATGATGATATTGTTGGTCTTGTAATGATATTTGTGGTTTGATTTCCATTTTGATGTAAGATTGACCACCGAGTACATGTTATAAACTCATGGCAGGTATGGGAATGTTTGGGTCATATTTGGTCAATTTGAGCATGTATTTGAAGGATATTATACTACAGGTTTGCAGAGGATGCAGGTGTCAGTTCATTGCTTAAGGCTCTGAAGAAAAAAGGTGAAGGAGATGGGAGGGTGACCTTTTCAGGACACTTGTGGTGTAGACATAGTACACATTAGTTGTAGATTCTTCCTTATGCTTTTGGAGGACCAAAAGCTCCTCAGTGGGGAGGATTGATCCAAGTGGCTCCAGAGACACACAAGACAAAGAGTGCTAAAAAATAAAAGTGCTTTGATTGCTCTCGAACCAAGTTCAGGTTGAAGATCTCGTCATCTTGATCACAATGGTGTGAACGGTTCGTCAAACCAAGCTCATATGCGAAAGTTAGGAGCAGTAAAAATTTTGGGTTCGCTTGGTGACTTGGGAGGCTTAAGTAAGGCACAATTTCAAAAATTGGCCATTGTTTTTGTGCCAGATTAGGCCATATTTCGAGAAAATTTTTGGTCTCTTTAATTTGACTCCTACGATCATTTTCGAAATTTTTAAAAATGGCCAATTATTTTTAAAAACAGAAAATAATTAAGAAAAGTGGGTGGCGGGCCACCACCCCCACCACCTCACTCGAACACATGTCACAAATATATCAAAGATAAATATAATAATGGGATGGTGGGCCATGACCCCCATCAGACCCCACAGAGTCACCACTGGAGCAAGCCTACATATGTGGTGGGGTAGTCAGCGGTAAACCCTGCCACCCCAAACACCATTCACAAATGCAACATATATATGTTACAACCACCGTGGGCGGCGGGGCTTGAACCCGCCCAACCAAAATGGTTGAACCACCTCCTGGGTGCCCACACTAACCTACATTCAAAAAAATGTGCATGGTTTTAAAAGAATCCAAATACAGTGGGATTGGAACCCCTGACCTCCGCCCAAGTAGCTCCGCCCTCAATCGTTAGCCCAAACGTCTTGTTTGGAAAATTCGCCCAACATTTGATATAAAAACCATCATTTTCAAAGTGTGTAGGGACAACACGCAGCACGCATTTCAAGGATGAACGCAATTCAAGGTAGGCACGTTTTCGATGTAGGTGGAATCATGAGCAGGCCCAGAAAGAGGGAGTGGAACCATGATCCTTTAAATTTTCTCGAGGAGGTAATTTGTTTCCATGTCAGAATATAGTGAAGTTTACAGTCATTTTTCATAGTTTTTCACAAGGAATGCAATGGCAAGGTCAGATTCCTCTTTTGAGTTGCAGATTTCTAGTCCACCCATGGAGTAGCATCTTTGAGGAATCTAGGGGGAATCTAAAAGATTCCATTTTGCCCCATATTTTCACTTTGTTAGAATTCATAAATTTGACTGTCGATTTTGTACTATTCAATGCCACGAATCTGGTGGTGTATTCATATTTTCCATTCGAGCTTTATAGTTTTTGGACACTTTTTGAAGTGAAGTTGCAGGTGTCAACATTTAGTGAGTGAGAAGTCGATTTCACACCTTTCGACAGCACGATTTTGATGGTGATTTCAGATCTAGCAGCGGAGTAGCCCACTCTTCAGTAATATTCAGTGTGAGGTATATGATGATTTTATTTCATGTACTTCTTTGTCTCTTTGTCTCTGAGATGCATTGTGTTGTACAGATCCCTCACTACAAGGAAAAGACCTTCTAGTAGATGTTTTTGAGGAACCCCTTCTAAAAATAGCCTAGAAATCCATTTGTAGTAGATTTTACTAGAGGATGCTAGTAGGTGGAGGTTTTTATGGATGTTTTTCTTCTGGTGCATTTATCATCCTAAACCGCACCGGTGCATTCAACTAGAGAAAGCACTGGTGCGCACAAAAGATTGGCACACCGGGACACTATGCGCTCGGTAGAAACCTGCCCGACGTGTCTCATTACTGTAGCACACTGGTGCTTTATAAATATTCGGCACCGGTGCATCGTAAAAACCCGTGCTAAAACTAAAACAACCTAGTGTGGTTTTACGAAACCACACCATTGCGCTTATAAAACTCGCGCACTGGAACAGGGTTAAATAAAAAAAATTTACGACCAAAAATATGCATTTTTCAATTTTCAGTGCTCTAGATCTCTCAAGCACCGATGAAAATTTACCTTTTGTGAGGCACCCTGTCATCGTTGCTCTAATTGCATGCACTTTTTTTGTCCATTGCCCACCATCTCCATTTCAAATTTTGCAAAACAGTCGGAAAATTTATATTTACAAATTCTACAGCAAATATGCCTCCTTGATGGCCAAATGTACAAGCATTTTCCTTGTTTTTCCATAATTAAACCTTTCAGCAAATCATTTTTCTAAAATACTTTAAAATTCGCCTTATTAAAAAAAAAAAAGTTGATTTCCTGCGCGGTGCGCTTGAGCCATTCGGCTCGCACGGGTTCGCGGTGTTTCCTATAAATTTACAAACCACATTGTGAATAGTGCTAATGGTATCCAAAAGGACGCACCATGATTTTTTTAAATTAAAAAAGTGCGGTGCGATCAGTTACTCGACCGCACCATTGACCATGTCAAATTGCGGGAATGCAGTGTGTTGACGGAAATATCCACCCGAGGGTGGGTAATTTTTTCAGCGCCCTGCCCCCCCAAACTTTACATAGTCAATGGTGTAGTCATGTAAATGACCACGCCATTGACTATGTAGTGATGTCAGGAGGGAGGTGTGCTTCCTAAACTATACGAGCCGGGGCGTATAGTTTGGTCAACACACTGCCCTCCCGACACTGGTACATAGTCAACGGTGCGGTCTATTATACCACCACACCATTGACCTTGTAAAAATTCCAAGAGGGTGGTGTGCTGAAAATTTAAAGATGCAACGCCTCTAATGCGCTGAAATTTTTCAGGTGCACCACCTCCAGTGCACGACAAAAAAATTCGCACCGTTATCGGTGCATGGCTATTTTTTGTGTCGAACCGACCTTTTTTTTTTACTATATATATATATATATATATATATATATATATATATATATATGTATATGTATATATATATATATCTATATATATATATATATATATATATATATGTATACATATATATATATATATATATATATGTATATATATATATATGTATATTCCAAAATACATGTCTCATTTAATAAAAAAAAATTATTTAATATGTCAATCATTCAGCGATGCCAAAGGAGAGAAGAGAGGGAACAACAACAAGAACAAGCATATGTGTATAACATTGTTTGCTTGTGGGAGTGACGACAACAAAGATGAAAGTCGGCCCCTAAGGAGAGCTGGTCTCTTTTCGTGGCTCTGTCAGCATTTCTCTTCTAAAACCCCGTTCTCCTCCTCCACGTGGTCTACCCCGACTTGTTTGGATTTATTTATCAAATTCGAGGAATTTGATAAATAAACATTATCAATAACCTTTGATAATTAAAAAAATAGCTGCGAACCTTATATTAATACCCGACGCTTTCAAACAACCAATCTTATAATGACCCTTTGACTCCGGGCCCACATATATAATCAATAGAAAATCCAATATATGCACCGTACCTTTGTTAACCTTCGCGCATCTTCCTCATACGACCACTGTCTGATGGCTCCCCTCCAGATCGACGACGCTCAACAATATCGCGCGTCCTCTTATGTCGAACTTTAATGTGTGATGGCGCACAATGATGGTGGCTTTCATGGGTCCACCTTTGCCATGTGTCGAATACTCTATGGAATCGCTTGCAATTGGAGAATACCGCTTGCTCCACAAAAGCAGTGCGATATGGGCAACCCGGGTTTTCTAATCCACTCACAGTTTTGAAATAGTGTTGACTAGGGTTCAAGCCGGGTTATGCTATCCCTCTTATTCATTAACTCACGTCTAACCTTGGGTCAGGGTTCCGATAGCAAAACAATTTTGTCTCTTTATTAAGCAGGAATTCTACTACTATTTGAATAGAGTTAACTGACCACGATCATGCACAGACCTCGTCTGCGGTTGAGATTAAATTCGACAGAGCTTGTTCAGATAATTCACGAGAAAACAACAACCAGAGAAATGCGGAAGTTATGCAACAACCTGACTCAATGATTTCACACAGACCAGTGTTCAATCGCCTCACAATTAAGTAATTTCTTCACAAATAAGGATTCAAGACAATTCGATGGCCAATGAGCATTGAAATTATTTAACTGGAAGCAATTGTTAACACACAGATTTTATTGCAGAAAAACTCTCTTCTCTTCTCTTCCTTTTTTCAATACATCCTAGGGATACAATTTATATACATTACAATGTGTCTCTTCGGTTCCTCTGTGAGGACCGTTTAGAAAATCAAAAGCCTAATTACAATTATTCAACTAACTAGAACATGACAGATAGATCGAATCTAACTATTCAACTTCTACAAATTCTAACTAATCTAAATGAAGTAGTCAGCTGAGGTATTGACACCTAGCTGTTACAATTCAAATGTTTTCGAACCCTCCTAGCCACAACATGTGGAAAAAACCTCCTACGTTGCTGGCTAGTGTCTAATGCCCCTGCATCAAACTACCGAGGGAAATTTTCTTCATGGGCTCCTTTCCATGAGCTCTTCCACTGATCTGCCCATCTTCTACAACATTCCTTCAGTCATCCAAGTGGCATATTTCTTTGGCTTATCCTTCCATTTGATTAAGTACTGAAAGTACTCTTTTCCTTTTGGTCTTCCTGAACACTCTTTTGTCCAATATCTTCTCTGGTTGCAATGGTTGCGCTGGTGGTAGCTGCTCTTTCCACTCAATCTATCCCTTGTCTACTGATCTTTCTTCTGCACCATCATCTTCATACTTGTACAAATCTGCAACATTAAAAATGGGAGATATTCCAACATCAGGAGGTAATTCAATATCATAAGCATTTGCAGAAAAATTTCTAAGTATCTTGCATGGCCCAATCTTTTTGAACTTCAGTTTGTTATACTGCTTCTTTGGGAATCTCTCCTTTCTCAAGTGTGCCAAAACCAGATCTCCTACTTCAAAATGAACTTCTTTTCTACTCAATTCTGCTCTTCTTTTGTATTTGATGCTGCTACCTTGTAGATGCTATTTCACTTGTTCATGTATGGCCTGGATTTCTGAAGCAAATTCTTCACCATCAGCACTTCTCATCTCTGTCCTTCCCAGATTTCTTAACTCTGATATTCCCCTGGGGTGAATTCCATAAACAATATGGAATGGACTCTGCCCTGTGCTTCTATTTGGTGAGTCATTATATGCATATTCTTCCTGGGGCAAAATAGGGTCCCACTACTTGGGATGCTCTCTTGCAAGACTTCTCAACAAGTTTCCTAGACTCCTATTCACTACCTCAGTTTGTCCATCAGTCTGAGGATGATAAGCTGAGCTGAAACTCAGTTTTGTACCAAGTTTCTTCCATAGTGTCCTCCAAAAATGACCCACAAATCTGGTGTCTCTGTTTGAAACAATTCTCTTGGGAAACCCATGCAATCTAACAACTTCTTTGAAAAACAAGTTAGCAACATGGGTGGCATCACTAGTTTTATAGCATGGAATAAAATGTGCCATTTTGGAGAATCTGTCCACTACAACAAAGACTGCATCATTCCCTCTCTGAGTCTTTGGAAATCCTAGAACAAAATCCATACTCACCATGTCCCAAGGCCTGTCGAGAATAGGAAAGGGAGTGTACAATCCTGCATTCTGGCTCCTTCCTTTGGCATATTGACAGATTTTGCAATTCTTCACAAACTTATCCACTTCTGCTCTCATCTTGGGCTAGTAATAGAAATGAATCAGCTGCTCATAAGTTTTATCAGTACTAAAGTGTCCATCAAGTCCACCACTATGCTTCTCTTTGATCAAATTTTCTCTCATGGAACATTCTGGTACACATAGTTGGTTTCTTCTGAATAGTAAGTCCTCCTGCAAGAAATAATCTAGCCACTGGCTTCTATCTGTTAGAACAAGGTTACAACATGCCTCAAATGATTCTTTAAAATCTGAATCTATTTGATACAATTCTTTGAGAAAATCAAACCCTATAACTTCAAAATTAGTTTCTTGAACAAGCATGTGCCTCCTACTCAAAGCATCAGCTACTTTATTTTCTTGGCCACTTTTGTGTTTCAAAACAAAGTTAAAACCTTGGAGATACTCAACCCATTTGGCATGCTTATGATTCAACTTTGGTTGTTGTACAATATACTGCAAAGCATGATTGTCAGAATATAATACAAATTCCTTGGACATCAAATAATGCCTCCACTTTTTCAGTGCCTGAACAATTGCATAGAATTCCTTCTCATAAGAGGAATAATTCCTTATGGTTTCATTCAGCTTTTCACTAAAATAGGCTACAAGCCTATCATCCTGACTCAACACAGCTCCAATGGCCTCCCCACTGGCATCAAACTTTACTTGAAATGGTTTAGTGAAATCAGGCAGAATCAAAACAGGCTTCTTAGTTATCTTTTGCTTCAAAAGTTTAAAGTTTCTTTCTTCTTCAGCAGTCCACTTAAATGGATGTTTTCTCTTCTTTATTGTCTCAATTATGGGTGCATTAATCTTACTGAAGTTTCTTATGAATTTCCTGTAAAAACTAGCAAGTCCATGGAAACTTCTTACCTCAAAACCACTCATGAGTGAAGGCCACTCCACAATTGCCTTAACCTTTTTTGGCTCCATCTTCAATCCTTCTGTAGAAACAAGAAAGCCCAAATACACCAACTCTTCTTTCATGAATGAGCATTTCTTTAAATTTATCAGTAGTTTCTCTTGGTGCAGCTTTTTCAAGACATGATTAAGATGCCTTAAATGTTCTTATTTAGTTCCTCTGAAAACTAATATATCATTCAGATATACTATCACAAATTTACCAATGAATTCTTTCAATACTTCATTCATAAGTCTCATAAAAGTGCTAGGTGAATTTGAAAACCCAAAAGGAATTACCATCCATTCATACAGTCCTTCACTTGTTTTAAAGGCAGTTTTCCACTCATCACCCTCTCTTATTCTAATATGGTGATATCCACTTTTGAAATCTATCTTTGAAAAATATTTAGCACCACTCAAACAGTCCATCAAATCCTCAACTCTGGGAAAAGGGAATCTGTACCTAATTGTGATCTTATTGATTACTCTAGAATCAATACACATTCTCTAGGCTCCATCTTTCTTTGGGCTCAATACTACTGGTACTGCACATGGACTCAAACTTTCTCTGATCAGCCCCTTGTCCACCAATTCCTGTACTTGTCTCTTGATTTCCTCATTTTCTGTGGGAGTCATTCTGTAGGCTGCCTTATTTGGCAGATTTGAACTAGGGATAAAATCTATCTAATGGCTAATATTTCTCACAGGTGGCAACTCATCAGGTAAATCGTCCACAATAACGTCACAATAATTGTCTAACATCTCTTGGATTTCTACTGGAAAATCAAAAATATTTGTAGAAGTAAGAACTACTTTAGGCTTGCAAACTAAAGCAAAACTTACCTCTTCTTCTTCTATCTACTGCAGATATTCCTTCCCGCTCAGTAACAAGGTCTTTGGATCAATCACTCTGCTAGATGGCTCTCCTTCTTCCATGGGTATCAATGTATGGTGTACCCCATATTTGAAGAACTTGTAAGTGTTATTCTTGCCATCATGCACTACTGCTCTGTCAAACTGCCAAGGTCTACCGAGCAGTATATGACACACATCCATGGGCATTACATCACACAAGACCTTGTCTTTGTATTTGCCCATTTGCAGCTCTATCTCACACTGTTCTTTTACAACCAGCTGGTGCCTGCCCCATGCCTTGAGGACACCTATGTCGGTTGGATGCTCCTTGTCTTTCACAACTTCCAACTTCTCTATCACCCTCGGTGGAAACTAGATTATTACCACTATCGATAGTGTTGTGACATTTCCCTTGGAATTTGCATATGATCCTAAACAAAGTCTTCCTTTGTGCAAGCTCAGTGACCTCTTTGGCTTGCTTCAACAGGACCTTATTTACCACCAAGGACTCTCCCCTCTCTGGAAGAATGTCTTCTTCAATTTATGCATCTTCTCCATCCTGGGCAACAACAGCATTCCTTGGACTAGCACCCACATTCTCTGGACATTCATAGTGCTTGTGTCCCACTTGCTTACATCTATAACACCTCAATTCTCTACCCGTGCCTCTCTCTCTGCCTCCTCTTCCTTTTCCTCTGTAAGAACCCCTTCTGCCCCTTGCATCATCCTCTATAGCTGCATTCTGAGGTGAGCTACTATTAGCTCCATCCTTGGTTGTAGCAGGCTTCCCTCTACCACCCTGACTTCCCTTCCCACGGAAAGTACCTCTCTTCTTGGCAGACTATTTCCTCAGGAGTTTCTCCTTTGCTTTCAAGGCCATCTGGTACGCCCCTTCCACTGTCTTGGGAGACAGAAGACCAATCTCATCTTGGATCTCCAGCTTGAGACCATTCACATATCTGGCAGTCTTCTCTGGTGTGTCTTGAAATTTCCCAGCTCTTATGCTCACTCTGTAGAATTCCTCTGTGTATTCTTTTACTGTCAGCAACCTCTGTCTCAGGTTCTACATTTTCCTATAAAATGTCAGCTAATAATCACTAGGCAAGAATTTACCTTTTAATTTAGCCATCATTCTAGTCTAACTTTTGATAGGTTTCTTGCCAACTCTCCTCCTTTCTACCTGCACTCCATCCCACCAAAGTGTAGCATGTCCTTTCAGCTTTGTCACTGCAAACTTGGCCTTTTTATCTTCGCTTATTTCTTCATAGTTGAAGCAGTTGTTCATTTCATTAATCCAGTCCACCAGTTCCTCTGGATTCAATCATCTTGTAAAATCTGATACTTCAATCCTGAGCTTAACTGTAGACCCCAGAACAGTTCTGAGGAGCCTCATGTCAGGAGGAATCTCAACATTTTCTTCAACTTCTTCTATTTTAGGTTCACTGATGTCTTCAGGATCTCTGGACTGTCTTCGATCTATGACATCCATTCTGGACTCGACCCTCTGCAACATCCCCAACACCTCTGCGTTGGCAATAGGTCTCCTTCTGCCAGCACCTCTACCAACTCGGATTGCCATGTCAGCTCTCTGCAAAAACAACTCAAAAACAACAGCTCTTATACCACAAATGACGGAAAAAAAACTGAAAGTCGGCCCCTAAGGAGGGCTGGTCTCTTTTCGTGGCTCTGTCGACATTTCTCTTCTAAAACGCTGTTCTCCTCCTCCACGTGGTCGACCCTGACTTCTTTGGTTTTATTTATCAAATTCGAGTAATTTGATAAATAAACATTATCAATAACCTTTGATGATTAAAAAAATATCTCCAAACCTTATATTAATACCCGACGCTTTCAAACAACCAATATTATAACGACCCTTTGACTCTCGCCCAACAAATATAATCAATAGCCAATCCAATATACGCACCGTACCTTGGTTAACCTTCGCACATCTTCCTCATACGACCACCGTCCGATGGCTCCCCTCCAGATCGACGGCGCTCAACAATATCGTGCGGCCTCCCATGTCAAACTTTAACGTGCAATGGCGCGCAATGATGGTGCTTTTCATGGGTCCACCTTTGCCACGTGTCGAATACTCTATGGAATCGCTTGCAATTGGAGAATACCGCTTGCTCCACAAAAGCGGTGCGATATGGGCAACTCGGGTTTTCTAATCCACTCACGGTTTTGAAATAGTGTTGACCAGGGTTCAAGCCGGGTTACGCTATCCCTCTTATTCATTAACTCACGTCTAACCTCGAGTCAGGGTTCCAGTAGAAAAACAATTTTGTCTCTTTATTAAGTGGGAAGTCTACTACTATTTGAATAGAGTTAACTGACCACGATCATGCACAGACCTCATCTGCGGTTGAGATTAAATTCGACAGAGCTTGTTCGGATAATTCATGAGAAAAAAACAACCAGAGAAATGTGGAAGTTATGCAAAAACCTGACTCAACGATTTCACACAGACCAGTGTTCAATCGCCTCACAATTAAACAATTTCTTCACAAATAAGGATTCGAGACAATTCGATGGCCAATGAGCACTGAAATTATTTAATTGGAAGCAATTGTTAACACACAGATTTTATTGTAGAAAAACTCTCTTCTCTGCTCTTCCTTTTTTCAATACATCCGAGGGATACAATTTATATACATTACAATGTGTCTCTTCCGTTCCTCTATGAGGACCGTTTAGAAAATCAAAAGCCTAATTACAATTATTCAACTAACTGGAACATGAAAGATGGATCGAATCTAACTATTCGACTTCTAAAAATTATAACTAATCTAAATGAAGCAGTCAGGTGAGGTATTGACTCCTAGCTGTTACAATTCAAATTTTTTCGAACCCTCCTAGCCACAACATGTGGAAAAAACCTCCTACATTGCTGGCTAGTGTCTAATGCCCCTACATCACAGAGGCACGAGAGAGGGTGAGAGATAAGTACCCTCACCCTATTACAATAGCCACCCAGCGACTCCTAAGGCAGATAGGCCTCCTCAATTTCTATGAGGAGGCTACATCCCTAAATGGCCATGGTGTATTTTTGCGACATCTTATTCACAGGTGGAATGACCACTTATAGGCTTTCTGGGTTGGTCCTAACTAGTGGTACGCACCCACTGAGGAGGAAATCTATTTCATTACTCGCCTATTGAGGACTCAGGAGCGGGGTGGATTTTTCCTTGTTCACAAAGGTCCCCGTTGGCTCTTCAACATGGAGTGAGTTGTTGTACTCTCAGAGATATATTAGCACAGATATACTATCTCCTTCATATTTTCATTCTGTGGAGGTCAGTTGCGTATTTATTCATTTGGTGGAGAGGCGGTGAGGTGCCTCTCACTACTAATTTCGACCATTTCACACCATACCAACGACGGGCAACACATTAGTTTCCTGCTTCAGAGCTATTTTGTTTATTTTTTTAGAGGTTTCCAGCTACGAGGCCTACTTTTTTTTGGTAGTCTCATAGGCTGATTCTGGATGTACGAATGTAGATGTGGGGATAGATGATGCCCAAGAGGGGAGATTCAGAGTTTTCCGCGAGCATATCACATGATGCACTGGAGTTGCTAGCTAGATTTGATGAGCATCCCTTCATTATGGTCCCTTGTCAGTATGTTGGTTTGGATTGGAGAGGGTTTTCCAACATCCTCTTCAGAGATGGTGAGCCACTGGATGATAGAGGTAATATTACTATTTTATTTAAATTTATTCTAACATGTTCTTTAACTTGTTTTTATTAAACTGTTTAATGAAATTGTCTAATTATTGTTGTGAAATTTTATATATTTTGCAGACATTGGGTCATTTTATGGTGATGAGATGCCACCACCAACAAATGATCCAGGTGTAGATCCTGATGACGATCAGGATATGGCAGATGCCGAGGATCAGGCTGTTATAGACAGACCTAGTCCTCATGGTGCGTCGATATCTCCTTTTGTTAGGCATAGAACTGATATTAGATTGAGGATGGAGTTGGTTGACCAACTCTATGAACTATTTTTTGAGGTGGGAGTTAGGCCTGTCACTATGAGAGAGATATAGGCTGATGCTAGGCTAGTACAGATGTGGAGAGGCATGCCGTGTGACATGTTCACCCTGATGCGTCATGTTGTAGGAGCTACGAGCTTAGTTACACGGTTGAGGAGGGCCCTTAGCTTCATCCCACATATTTCTAGAGTTGATTAATATCAACCTACTATCACGATCTTCCTTTAAATTATTCCGATCAAAGGTGTCACACCACTTGCACCTAAAAATAACACATTGGAAAGAAGAGAAATCCACTTCAATGATCTCTTGTATCTTTCCAACGTAACCTGATGTCCCTTGTACTAGGTTTTAATCACGGTGGCTAGATCGAATAAATTGATCGAACTCAACTTCCACTCCATAGTATTGTGTCATGTGTCCATCATCATCATTTTATGTGAAAAAATGGTGTCCATATGCCCACATAGATGGGAACAAATGCACCTATAAAAAGGTTTAAAAAAATCATAGTGTCATGTGTCTTATAATAACCCAATAGTTAAAATATGAAATATATATGTAATTACATTTGAAAGGTGCATTGTTAAGTTTCAAATGTACATATAATTAAATAGATTATTACCGACTTGGTGCACCCAATCCCTACATTTAGTGCATCCTCTTCAGCACGCGAGTAACGATCGATTGCACCGTATTTCTCTCTAACTTGGTCAGCAACCCATCCATTGGGGCATACTTTTCGCATATCTTCTTTTAAATGATCGGGATAAGGCACACTTCTACCATTAAACCATATGAATTATTTCCTATCACTATCCCATTTCATCCTCTTTCGTTCGTACAATTCAACCCACGGTTGTGTCACTTCCGAATTGTAAAGAAAGAATTTATTGATTGCTTCAATTTATGCATTTGATGATGAAATCAAAGTAACATTATATAGTACATATATATCAAAATATAAATTATATTGAAGTTCAACATGAATATTTACTTTGTGAAAATTTGAAAAATTATAAGTCGCTTACTCTTAATCAAGTGTTATTTTCCATTCATTTGGAGCATCTCCCCTTCTCTTTTATCTTCATCCCTTTCATCATCCCAAATCACCGCACCTAGTCTGTTGTCAATCTGGTTGATGTACTCACTAGAATAATATCAATACTCATATGATATGTACCCCTCTACCAAAGAACCCTCAGGTTTTGCCCTATTTCGAACAAAACCTTTCAATTTCTTCATGTACCTCTCTAAGAAGAACATCCAATGACAAGAAACCACCCCAACTAATTAAACCTCATCTACTAGGTGGATTAGAAGATGAACCTGCAAGTCCATGGAACTCGTTGACAGTTCCTTCTCAAACATACAAACAATGTCAACTATCTCTTGACACCAACATGGAATGCTAGCCACATGAATCTCCTTTGACGTGATCCAACATACAAATATAGATAATTTAGATATGGCACATCCTAGGTCTTGAGGGAATTCATGTTTCACACACCCACGCATGAACAAAATACAATGACACTACAAAGTTATAAACATGTGCAATGATATACAAAATTAGTTATGTTTTATGATCCCTGCATGGGATAAAATTTATTAATATAACAAATAATAGAATCATTGTTTTGAAATTATATATACTCTTAGAAGATTCAAATGGTCATCCACGATGAAGCAACGCAGTAGTGAAGACCTGTATGAAGGTGGCACCCTCACACCCATTATAACTATCTTTGCCAAAGAAATATCATCTTTTTTTGGAATCCATGGGACATCACCTTCTTTGAAATACCATGAATTAAAGGGACTAGTGCCTTCCTATGATCATCTACATCCTAATCATCTTGGCCAATGTTTATTTTTAGTTTTTGAAGTAATAATATATTTCCTAACAGCCAATGGGTCACTTTTTTTCCATGATATGTGCCTCTATAAATAAGATGAAACTTTTTTAAATATATGCATGGCATCTAATAAGTGGGTAATCTTAATATTCTCCCAATATTGGAAGTTATAAAAGATATATTTCCTTTTCATCCCAATGGGAAATTTCTCAACATAGGTGTCAAAAATTCTGGATCATCGAACATAGGCTCCCTATTTGAATCGAGCATTTCTATGAAATCCCTCTCCTTCTCTCTCTCATATGTTGTAATCCATTCAACAGGTGTCATTATTGGAGGCCTTTGGGTTCTCTGTCATTTACCATTGAAAGTGGATGCTACTCTTCTGTAAGGGTGTTCTTCTGGGAGGAATACCCTGGAGCAGTCATACACTGGCTTTCGTAGGTTTTTGGACCATCTAGATTCCAGAGAAGGTCCACAACATTTACATCCAAAATACCCTTTTGTTATAAGACCTACGAGATCATTGTATATAATTTATATGCATGACACGTTAAATAATATCATGAAGATGAGAACAATTACAACAAATTAAATAAGTAATATGCCAAAGAATATTTTTACATATATAAACAAATCAATAAACATGTAATTTACCATAGAAAACTCCTAATCCTGGATAATGATGTTTCGTGTAGCACATATGTCATCCAACATAAAACTTCTCTCTGCTACGATGGGTCTTGATACATCGTATACATTTATCCCATCCCATAATTCCTTCAAGTCATCTACCAGTGGTTGTAACTAGACATCCATATTCTTCACGTGTCTTCTACCAGGGGTTAGACTCCTGTATTTCACAGTATCACGAGATGACTAATTATTTTCTGAGGCCGTCCATAATGAAAATAATATTCCATGGTTGTCATTTATTTCTAGAAATAGAAGGGAAAATCCTAACTGGCTAAAACATAAAAGGGATCAATCTTCCTTACAGTTCAGTTGAAAGAGGAAAGTGTTGTTGTTTATGTGTGATGGTGGTTAAACTCCCCTCATTCATTCCATTTCCCTCTTTTCCCTGTTGTTTTTTTGTGTTTCTAAGTTCCATGCCTAATTCCTTTCAAAACCCATAGTTGAGCGCTTTGAATCTCTTTTAAACCCAAAACCCTCTTTAGGCCTCTTGATACATCTATATATATCATATAAACTACAAATAACCTCACCACCCCCCCCCCTTACCTTTTCACATCCACAATCCCCAACTGTTATTATTCTTCCAAGTTAGAGCACAACAAAGGCTCGTATTCATCACACCTAGATCCAACAGCACCTTCAAAGCACAAATTTCACAATATTTATACCAAGGAGTGCCCCCTCAAGCAGTCTCATTAAATCCACTCACCCGCAAATCGACGATGGAATTCAACTGTAGGCACACTCTCTTCAAATTCCAAAAAACCACTTAAGTGCCCCTGCAAGTGGTTTCAAGTTTCGATAAAGGAAATTACGTGGTGATAGTTGGAGCCCAGGCCCTTTATTTTTAAATTAGAGAAAGCAGAGAAATGGCATATTTTCCTTAAAATAACTTAAGGGTTTTGGAGGAGGCGCAAAGGGGAAAATAGGTGGTCAGGATCAAAACGCAGAATTGAAGTGAAGAGATGGATGGTGGAGATTAAATTGCAAATAGAAAATCACAAGTTTTAAAGAATAAGTGCGAAGGTAAATGCTAAATTCGCCGAAGTTTAATATGCGATGACATGGCAAGGTGATGTGGCAAGATGATGTGTAACTGACATGGAAAGGTGACATGGCAAGGTGACATGGGAGATGACGTGGCCCCAACCCCACAAATCACAGTTTATTGATGATTATGTGACAAGTTAACATGGCAAGCTGACGTGGCATATGATGTGGTAGTGACATGGTAAGGTGACTTGGCAAGGTGATGTGGCAGATGACATGGCCCTAGCTCTCATATCGCACATCGCAAGTTTTAAAAGTTAAGTGCAGAGGGTAACTGTTATAATTGGCAAAATGCGATGTGCGATTTGGTGGGGCCCGATCGCAAATTACAAATCGCAAGTTTTAAAGGATAACTGCAGAGGGTTCATGTTAAAATCGCCAAAGTGCCATGTGCGATGCAATGGGGCCCGATTGCAAATTGCATGTTTGAAAGGATAACCGTGGGAGGTAAGTGATAAAGTCATTGAAGTGCGATGTGCGATGCTAGGTGGGACCCGATCACATAGCACACATCATAAGTTTTAAAAGATAAGTGCTAAGGAAAAGTTAAAGACAACAAAATGTGAAGTGCAACGTTGGCGCAGATGCGATGTGATTTCGAGATGAAATCTAAAGGATTTTCAGGTCCATCTGTATGAGGTTTTTGCACCATTTTATGAAGAAATAGGCTAAACAAGACATAAAGGACTTATGGTAGAATAAGCCCCGACAAGGAGGGCACGCAAAGGAGGTCAAGTCAGGCAAAGGACGTTCATACAAAACACATCAACATAATCACCCAAATAATGAAAAGTGGCTAGTGCTGCACCAAATATAATTACCCAACACCGGTTTTCTGAACGGTAGGGCCAGAAGTCAGAGCCACCACTGGTTACCTATTCAATACCATCAAAACCACCTCCAAGCTTATTGTTTGATCTTACGAAGAGCCATTGAAGCTTATGGATACATGAAGATCTGCCCAAAATTAATTCTACATGTGTTGTTTATGTCAAAGATTTTTGTTTAGGCCTTGTATGACCACACTTGTCCATTTTCTGCTAAATTTTAATCAATGAAAGTTTTCCAAGTAAGATAAGGCAACGGAATTAGTCTTTAGATAAATACTGCATGCGTTAGCAGTATTAAGGGTTTGAAAATTGGACCCTGCTGAAAAAGGAATTGTAAGAGGTATTGGAACACTGAAACTGTTTGAGCTGGGCATCAATAATAAGAGACCTTTCACAGGATTCTTTAGCTATGTTAATGGTGATGTTCTTTCCTTTGTATTAATATTTTTCCTCTATCTTTTCATGTTGTGCATCAGTTTCTCTAATTGCAAAACATAAAATTTAGATGATGATTTGCTGAGAGAGCACCTTAATTATGTCTGTGTTTGTTATCTTAATTTTTTCCTCTGAAGTATAGTTAAATAATTCTTAACTACTATTTAGTTATTTATGAATCCACTACTTTCTTTCATCTCATATTCACACTGCCAGTAAGATCCAGTCTGCATAATTAGCTTTCCCTGTGAATTACCTTGAAAATTTGTTACATAATTAAACCTTTTATGACTCCATAGCCCAACGGATTAAGTTTCACAACTCTATCTGTCCACCCACCCAATCAATAAAAATAAACAACCCTCATAATTTCTATAACTAGCCTAATATCAGCAATTATAATTATCAAGTTAAATCATAAAATAGAGAGAGCCCTCTCTGAGTCTAGGAAAGCTAGGTCCTAGATTCCAAACTGGTTTGATGTTGTCTTCTCTCGTTTGTTCTTGCAAATATTACAAATTATAGGGCCACAATATAATAGCGACTCCACTGGGGAACACTTGTTGAAAATATTAGTATTTCTTCAGAACTCAGGAAACCCCATCCAAAATTAGATGATTCAAGTATTTTCCAAGATTGGTATCTGTGTGTTGATGGTGGACAACAATCCAGATACAAGAAATTTGAAATCATCCACCTAGCGACTCCAATTCAGACCCATTCCATTCAAAGACTCCACTAGAGAAAGGACTTGAAACATGACTAGTCATCCTAGAAAGAGAAAATATTCAAGCCGAAATTGGATTCAAGAAATATTTATTTATTTATTTGTAACTATGTTCTATCCTAATTTAAGCCTGATCAAGAGTACACTGCTGAGGTTTACATTTATGATTTGCAGATTTATGACCCTCAAGAATCTAAGCCCCAAATTGCAGACCATGTACATACTTATACACCTATTCACATCCTGGATGCACTTGTGGAAGACCTAGTGAAACATGAACCCAAGGCTTTACCCCCTACTCATGATAAATTCCCAAATTGTTATAAGCCTCCTGCTTTGTTGCCTATACCTGTAAAAGTCCCATACATATACAAGCCTCTGGCTTTGCTTCCTATTCTCCATGACCTCGCTGCAAATTTTATCAATAATCTACCCAGATTTGATGGAGAAAATGTAAATATCACTACAGAAAAGCACATTGAAAATCTTGAGGATTTCCTCGATCTGTTTGAGGTGGGGAAAGAGGATGTGTGTATCAAAATTTTTACCCTATCATTTCAAGGTAAAGTTAAAAATTGGTTTACAGATCTTCCAACTACAAGAATTAGAAATTTTCATCAATTCACTCAAGTTTTCTTAGATAGATGGGTGGTTGTGGGAATTTTTTTTCTCATCATAGAAGAGTATAACCATTTAAAAAGACAACCTAGGGAGACAATACAAAATGTTTCAGCCAAGTTTAATAAAGTATACTATTCCATGCCTGCGAAGATAAGGCTACCCCAAGGATTATGCTCTCTGGCACTACCCAGATGCATTTGACCCAGAGATGGCATTCTAGTTAAGATAATGGGACCCTGCGACCCTTGAAGAAATGAAAAATATGGAAGATGATGGGGAAGAGAACCTGCTGAATAGAGAGGCAAAGTTAAAGGTTGTGGATAAGGATAAAATAAAAAGAGAGCGATTGACATCTTTAGAGATAAACCTAAATATGTTGAAAACAAAATTCAATGAAATGATACATATGATTAGCAGGAAAGAGGAACTTGATTTTCAGATACCCCATGTTCCATTAGTTCTAAAAAATACAAACATCAATGCACCCAAGCAATTTGCAGTCCATCATGGACACCCTAAAACATAAAATTATTGTTTCATGTACTCTATCCACAACGCAACCAAAGATGAAGTCCAAAATCAAAAGGAGGCAGGGAAATCCTTAGCAACAATGTACATGATAGATGACCTTGCATATAGAGGTAGCCGTCTTGAATATGATTATCAAGAGGAAGAATATAAGGTTGAGTTTGAGGCTAATTATTCAAAGCAGCCATAACTATTTTCTTGGGAAGAACAAACTAAGTTATCACAATGAAAAGATGACAATCAAACTCTGCATGTTGAGCAAGGTTGCAAAGAGGAAAATGTAGGAAGTTGTCAAGTAAGTACAAAATTCCTTCCTCTATATTTTTCCTCACTCTTAAGACAGAATTACAAGTAGGTTGAAAATAGGAAGGAGGAGGAATGCTCTAATGAATCAGTCAAGGAAGAGATGGATGATACAAACCTTGTTTTAGATTCGGAATTTCTCCCCCTGACTCATCTTTAAATCATAGAATCTGAAGTAGAGCAGGATTCAACACATGTTGAGTCTTTACCCTTATGTTTTAATTCATTTTAGATAGTGAAAGGGAATCTGGATCACATTCTAGTTGAAAATAACAGGAGAAGAGAACTCTCTCACAAATTAGATAAGGAAATCATGGATGATAAAAATTATGTTTTAGATCCAGGGGTTCATCCCTTGAGTCCTATTGAATGTCATGTAGCAGATGATATCACATAGTCTGAAACATATGATGAATTGATCAAGTTCTATTCTCCACCTTTATTCTTTAATCCATTTCATATTATCAGAGGGAATTGGGATCACATTTTAGCTGGTAATCATAAGATATAACATGAGGTATCAGAAGAACCAACACTACCATCTGAAGCACCACATCACCCAATAGCAGACACGTTGGATGGTTTCTTCTTTCAAATTCAATATTCATGTGTTCATAATGCTCTAAAAAATGCTATGATATGGATCTCATCAGACGGTCTTCCCCATTGTCTGATCCAGTAGAAGTAGTGGCACAACACTTATCATGTAAAATGCAAGCATGTTTCGAGTTGTTAGAATACCTAGAGAGCACATCTGTAGTACCAGGATATGAATCTGAGTTGGCTAAGTCAGAATACCCAGAAATAAATCAAGAGTATCTTGATCCAGTGGCTGTCTATATGGAGAAATTGTTCTTTACAAAGCCTACACATATTTTCATCATTTCAGTCATTTTTCAAGTGTACCAAGATCCGTGTAAATCAAATCATGTCAGGAATTTCTATCAAATACTATTATCAGGTTTGTTGTTGAATATGGTGAAGAGCAATGGAAGAAAGGAGTTATTTAGGTAGTTTCTTAACTGGGTACACTGGAATTATTGTATCATTTATAAGGGAAACCATTTTAGTATATTAGGGTAGGTAGGTGTGAAAATAAGTTTGGTACTTTGAGCATATTTCAAATTTTAGTTTTAGATTGCTTTTCATTTTCAGATCAATGTGTTTCAGAATTTAGTTTCAGCACAGTTCTGGTTTCAAGTTTTCAAGGTGCAACTATATGTTCAGCTTGATGGATTGCAGTAGATAAGTTCAATTGTAGTTTTAGTTCATATTTCAGTATGCTAATAAGCTGGCTGGCCAAGTATGTGGTCTATTTTTATCAGTCAAAGTTAGGAGGAACAATCAGCTAGTTTCCAGCCAGTAAGTTTCCTCACATATAAAGAAACAGGTTGCATGGTTGGGATCAACCCAATGGATCAGGCTACTAGTCTACCATGTTCTTGACAGCTCCTGAAGGAGCTATTATCCCAGTTGGAGCCACTGTTAGACTCCTGTATTTCACATTGTCACTAGATCACTGATTTTTTTCTCAGGTCTTCCATATTGAAAATAATATTCCATGGCTATCATTTATTTCCAAAAAAAGAAGGGATAATCTTGATTGGGTAGAACATCAAAGGGATAAATATGCTTGTTAGTTCAGTTGAAAGAGGAAATTGTTGTTGATTGTGTGTGATGGTGGGAAAAATCCCATCATTCATTACATTTCCCTCTGTTCCTTGTCATTTTTCTATGTTCCTAAGTCCCACACCTCATTCCTTTCAAAACCCATAGTTGACCGCTTTGAATCTCTTTTAAACCCAAAACACTCTTGAGGCTACTTGATACATGTATATATATCATATAAACTACAAAGAACCTTACCCCCCCTCCTTACCTTTTTGCATCTGCACTCCGAAACTGTTATCATTCTTCTAAGTTTGAGTACAATGAAGGCTCGTACTCATCATGCCCAGATTCAAAGGCAACCTGGAAGCACAAATTGCATGATTTTTATACCAAGGAGTGCCCCCGCAAGCAGTCTCGTTAAATCCACTCACTCGAAAATTGACAATTGACATTAACTATGGGAAGACTCTCTTCAAATTCAAAAGTAGTACTTAAGTGCCCCCTCAAATGGTTTCAGGTGTTGATAAAGGATATTACATGGTGAAAGCTATAGCCCACGACCTTTCCTTTTAAATCAGAGAAATCAGTGAAATGACGTATTTTCCTTAAAAGAACTTAAGGGTTTTGGAGGAGGCATAAAGGGGAAAATAGACGGCCAGGATAAAAGCGCATAATTGAAGCAAAGAGATGGACGACAAAGATTAAATCACAAATCGAAAATTGCATTTTTTAAAGAATAAGTTCAGAGGTAAATGTTAAATTCGTTGAAGTGCGATATTCCATGACGTGGCATGGTGACATGGCAAGGTGACGTGGCAAGGTGACGTGGAAAGATGTCGTCACCCCGACCCCATATATCGCAGTTGATTTATGATGATGTGGAAAGGTGAAGTGGCAAGATGACATGGCAGATGAATTGGTAGTGATGTGGCAAGGTGACATGGCAAGGTGATGCAGCAGATGACGTGGCCCTAGACTGCATACCGCACATCGAAAGTTTTAAAATTTAAGTGCAAAGAGTAAGTGTTATAATCAACGAAGTGTGATGTGCAAGGGGCCCGATCGCAAATCGCAAACCACAAGTTTTAAAGGATAACCGTGGAGGGTTCATGTTAAAATCATCAAAGTGCGATGTGTGATGCGGTGTGGCTCGACCGAAAATAACAAATCAAAATTTTTAAAGGATAACCGCAGGAGGTAAGTGATAAAGTCGTTGAAGTGAAATTTGAGATGCCAGGTGGGACTCAATCACATAGTGCACATTGTAAGTTTTAAAACATAAGTGCTAAGGAAAATTTAAATACAGAAAAATGTGAAGTGTGACGTTAGCGAGGATGTGATGTAGTTCCAAGATGAAATCTAAAGGATTTTCAGGTCCAAGCATATGAGGTTTTTGCACCATTTTATGAATAATTAGGTTAAACACGAAATAAAGGAATTATGGTAGGATAAGCCCCGATAAGGAGGGAAAGCAAAGGACGTCGAGTCAGGAAAAGGGAGTTCATACATGACACATCAACATAAGCACCCAAATAATTAAAACTGGCTAGCGTTGAACCAAATATAATTACCTAACGTTGATTCTCTAAAGTGCAGGGCCACATGTCAGAGGCACCATTGTTTACCTCTTCATGAGCATCACATCCACCTCCAAGCTTAGTGTTTGATCTTACGAGGAACCATCGAGGCTTTTGGATCCATGAAGAGCTGCCCAAAATTAATTCTACAGGTGGTGTTTTGGTTGGAGATTTCTATTGAGGGCTTCCATGGTCACACTTGTCCATTTTATGCTAAATTGTAATCAATTAAAGGTTACTGAGTAAGATAGGGAAATCGACTTAGTCTTTAGATAAATATTGCATGCCTTAGTAGTATCAAGGGTTGGAAAATTGGACCCTGCTGAAACAGGCATTGTAAAAAGTATTGGAACACTGAAACTGTTTGAGCTGGGCATCAATAATAAGAGACCATTCCTATGATTCTAGATCTATGTTAATGGTGATTTTATTTCCTCTATGTTAATGTTTTTCCTCTGTCTTTTCATGTTGTGCATAAATTTTTCTGATTGCAAAACATAAATTTTAGATTGAGATTTGCTGAGAGAGCACCTTAATTCTATCTGTGTTTGTTATCTTAATGTTTTCCTCTGAAGTATACTTAAATAATTCTTTATTTCTCTTTAGCTATTTGTAAACCAACTACTTTCTTTCATCTCATATTCACACTACCATTAAGATCCAGTCTGCATAGTTAGCTTTCCCTATGAATTCCCTTGAAAATTTGATGCACAATTTAGCCTTTTATGACTCCATAGCCCAACAGATTAAGTTTGATAACTCTGTCTGTCCAACCACCCAATCAATAAAAAAAAAAAATCCTCATAATTTCTATAACTAGCCTAATATTAACACTTATAATTATCAAGTTAAATCATAAAACAAAGAGAGCCCTCTATGAGTCTAGGAAGGCTAGGTCCTGGATTCCAAAGTAGTTTGATGTTGTCCTTTGTCATTTTTTCTTGTCAATCTTACAAATTACAGTGCCACAACACCAGGGACTGTGAGAGCTAACATTAGATGTTCATTCTTCATGGGAAACCATGGGGGGATATTGTTATTGATCACTATTGTAGGCCAAATAGAATAGTCGGTGTTCTGGAGGGAATATGAGTTGACACTATCCATGGCTATGTTGAGTCGTATACTTCATACTTCATCCTTGAATTTTTCAGGCCATGTATCCTCTATATGCTTCATGGCTATTGAATCAGTTGGGATTTGCATAAATCCCAACTCATTTCTATGTGAGGCATGCCATCCTTGCAACATAGCTAATTATTTGCAACAAAAGAGCCTTTTAACCCTTAGGATCATAGGCATGTGCCTCAATATCTTAAAAGGAGGACCACGCGATTTACCCTTCTTTTTTGATTTATCATACCTACCATGCCCACATTTCAGAAATATCTCTTTGTTTGCATATTATCCTCTATATAGAATACAATCATTTGGACATGCATGATATGATATGTACTCAACACCCAACATTTTCAACAATTTATTTGCCTCTTCGTAGCTACCGAGCAAGACATTATCACTTGGAAGAACCTTATCTTTGAATATCCTGTAGTTGGTAAACATGGAAAATATTAAATGTACATTAATTTCAATATAATTATTAACGTTCATAAAATTTACCATTTGTAATGTTCATTGTGTGATTATATTTCTGAAGTTTATATAATAGAGGAATTTATGGTAATTTACCTCAAAATTTCCAAGAAACATGCATTCGACAAGCCAAACCTTGCTTTCAAGTTGTACAGTAACATCATTGTCCCCAACTGGGTAGAATTTTACTGGCCGCCAGGTCCAAAGAGAGGGGTGGTGGAATCAAATTTAACGCTTTCGAAAAAGGTGTCAGCGGTATGATCATCATCCCCTAGATTACCGTCATTTTGGAATGCATCTAACAAGATTGTCTCCATGGCAGTCGTATCCCTCAAGTAATCATCCATACCAACCTCTATTTGATTGCCTCCATTGCCAGCTTGTGAAGAACTACTATTGTTGTAGTCATTCATAACTAGTGAATCGAGACATAGAGGGAATTGAATTGATGGTTGGTTCAACCATTCTTGGTATCATTCCTCTCTAATTTTTCTCTTAATTCATCCTTTTCTTGATTTGACATTGTCGTGGGGTGCAACGAAAGATGGTAGGTAGGTCACTCATCATCACTAGAATCCTAATAATTTCAAAAAATATATTTGAACATGATTAGTACAAAATATATGATATCAATTAGTAAGAACATTGAAAATGCATGATTAATTTGTTTGACGTTGAAATAATTACATTAATATACCAAACAATTATTATTACCTTCATTGTCCCAGGATTGTGGCTACAAGATGCGATATTGTTACAATTGGCAGGGTGAAGCAGTTTTCAACTTTCATCTACCAAATGCGCCATGTTATTAATTGACGCACTGATGCAGTGTTATTACTTGATGCACTGGTGATGAAAAGATGCAAACCAAAAAAGCGCAACTTTATTTTTTTAAAGTGAAAAAAAATGGTAAATTGAAAAATGGGTGGCAAAATATTTTTGAAAATCTAACTTCATAAAAAATCCTTTAAATACTAAACACTTTTAATTATTTCACTATTTTTGCAAAAAAATTCAGTCAGAGATTTGCACAAGACATACCTGGAGTAAGAGAGCACAAGAGCACTGTGGAGCAGCGAAATACTTTTGAAAAAAACTATTCAAACAATCAAAATTCCAAACCTTTGGTGATTCAAAGCCTGTAGCATCGAATTTCAAACGATCTTGTGATTTAATTTTGTTGATTTTTTACATTTTCTACAGTGTTTTTTACACAATAAGTAGAAAAATTTAAATTATTGTTAATTTTTAGAAATAATAATAATAATAATAAACAAAAAAATCAAAAAAAATCCATTTTACCTTAAACCCTTCATTCTTTTTGTTTCTGCCCTTGCTTCTTCCTATTTTGTGATTTCAAAGTTAGGGCTTTTCATTTTAGATTTATAAGGTTTGTGTTTCTATATATATAGGCATATGACATCTAATCCACAGGATGACTTGCATAGTTGGATCCCAACCCATGTCGGCCCTTGCGTGAATTTTTAAAAAACAGATTTTTTTTAATCGGTGCGGCCTGTGTAACCTAGCAGATCGATGCACTGGCTTATCATAGCGCACCGCGCATGTACTATTTGATAAAAAAATTGAATTTTTTTTTTTTTCATTTGTGCGCCACATGTAAAATAGGGCACCTGTGTGCTATTTCATTATACTGCACCATGCATGTACTGTTTGGCAAAAATATATATATATATATATATATATATATATTGTATTAATCGGTGCACCATGTAACATATAACACAACAAGTCTCCATGTTGATAGAGGGCACATGACGGTGGTCCCCTGTTTGTGTGGGGCATTTATAATAGGCCGCACCACCCCCTCCATGACACCATGTGCTACAAAAACTAACACTAGACGATTTTTTATTATTTTCTTTGTGTTAATCAGTGCAGTGGTTAACATATAACGCACTAGTGCTCCTTGTTAGCATAGAGCAATGTACGATGTTTTATACTATTTTGGTGGTGCGTTTATAAGAACACGTTGCACTGATGTTGGTCCTTACAACATGAAAAGCGCACTGGATTCTTGATATTTTTTTTTTACTTGAAAGTTCGATGATTTATTTATAAAATATATTAATGAATGATATGGTACAAGTTTCATATTGATTAAGAAATGGCTGACAAGAGATCAAGTAACAAAAATACTGATAACACATCAAGAAAAGGAAAAAAGGCAAGTTATTTGTAAATTCTTTACAAAAAATATTATTTTTGAACTATGTGTAAGTTTAACTAATATGTACTATTTGCTGTGTATCATACATAGCCACAAAATGACGAAGCTTGATAAAATTATTTCTGATCTAGGACCAGAAGAGCGTAAAAGCTTCATGGAAAAATTGTGAAAGGATGATTCGGGTGAATGAAAAAATACTATCGATCCAATATGAGTTTCTTTTTTTAATTGTAATTAATAATATACTTAAACTTATTATATAGAATGTTTCAAAAAATCTATTAATTCACATATGTTTAATGTTCTACATGGACCAACAACTTAGAAAATGAATGTTGTTATAAAAAAAGAAAAAAATAGAACATGAAAATGAAAATGAACTGCTCCTTAGCTCATGTGGAGTGGTGTTGGAGGTTAATGAAAGGGGGAAAAAATTTTACAAAAGTTTTAAGGATCTAATGGAACAAATGTATAGACATTATTTCCACTTATAATAAAAAAATAAATACAATGATTCCAAGAACCAAATTTTATCTAAACTACAGGAAGAGTTACCAGAGAATTGGTCAATGAGACATGTCATAATCTTAAGAGGAAAAACGTAAAACAACGAAATAGAAGGAATGAAAAAGTAATATTCCCTTAAATATTTTTCTAGAATTATTTATAAATATCACTTTTGTTATATTTACTTTTCATATATCAATATAAAAATTAAATATTTTATTATCATGTTACATTTTCAGGAAGATTATGAAAATCTCAAAAGACGAACGAGCTGATATCAGAAATATGCTAGTAGGAATGTTCAAAAATATGTACAAGGATATGGTCAAATAAATAGACAAAATTGCATCGCAGGAGGAGCAATCTCAACAACAACATGTTTCAAATGTAATATGTAATCATTGAATTTTTCGATAATTAGGTACAATAAATAAATAATTTAGCATTAAATATTAATTTTCAAGTTTTCTCTTGCAGAAAAGAAAAGAAAATGGAACCCATTCAACACATAAAATGGGACGACAAGGAAGAAAAGGGTTGATATCTAAGTTTCTGAGTAATTGTTACTTCCTTATAAGAGCTTAAATAGATTTCATTTTTGTATATTTTAAGTTGTTTTACAACAATCATCATTGAATGTCTTCAAACAGGTGCTAACATACAAAGAAGAAACATTTGATAAATCGATTTACATTGGGTTAAATATGGGTTGTGAGCAGATGTTGGCATATCATAAATTAATTGTGGAATTTTTAAGCATCTATCGGTCTTGTTTTACTTAGCTTCGTTTATAATTAATAGAACAAAAAAATGTTTTATATTAAATATATGATTTGTTATGGGGCATAAAATTTGCAGGAAACAAAGTATGGAACTACACCAATAGATGAAATCTTGAAAGATGGCATGAAATTAGGTTTTGAAAGAATGTGTATATTTCATGAGTCAATTATTGCTACCATATATCATTTCTTTTCGATTTACATTTATGTATATTATTTAATATTGCAATTTTCATTATTCTCACCAATATATATACACCCATTACAATTTATTTTTATGTTTGTAGATGGAAGGCGAAGAAGAAGAAAACAATAAATACCATGAACAAAACATTCCTCAAAATAACCGAATTCATGGAAGTATCTCAAGCAATGACAACAATTCAAGCAAAGAATGATAATCATTATGATTGGATATCAAAGGAACATTGTATTTTTTGAAATATTTGTGTGTGAAATCAAACATTTTGTTTAATGTAATGGACATAGTGTCCCAATTGAAAGACAAAGAAATACCAATAACTGTCCCATTTTGTATGACAAAGACTATCTTATATATATGTGTGTGTGTGTGTGTGTGTGTGTGTGTTTTAATTTATTCTGTTACGTTCTCCATTGTCACTGTGAAATGTAACACCACTGATTAAATTTATGGATGATTAAATATTATAATGAAGATATGTGAAATCTGATGATATGATATAACAAATTTATCCAAACATCACATTCAAATGCACTAATAAAAATTTAATTGATATGAATAGTATTATAAGATATGTGTCGTCTTTTGATGAACAATGAATTTTAAAAAACCACAATAATTATGATATGATATAAAAAATTAATCCAAATATCACATTCAAATGCATTAATAAAAATTTAATTAATATGAATATTGTTATAAGATATGTGTCAACTTTTGATGAATAATGAATTTTTAAAAATCACAATAATTGCACTGTCACAGGCCGATGTTTCTAAAAATTAAAAAATTGAACACTGGTGTGTGTCAGTTACTGTACTCCGGTGTGTTTGTATGATATAGTGCACCGGTGCATTTGTATGATATAGTGCAGTGATGTGTTTCTACGACATATGGGCACCACACAAATACCAATACCAATTATAACTCTCAGTGTGTTTGTGCGATACTGCGCACCAATGCATTTATGTGAGCCTACTCACTGGTGCATTTGTACGAAGTATGGGCATCGCACAAATACCAATATGAATTAAAGGAATCGGTCTATTTTCTGTGATACTGCGCACCGGTGCGTTTATGTGAGAATACTAAATGATGTGTTTCTATGACCTATGGGTACCGCACAAATGCCAATACGAATTAAAACAATTGGTGCATTTGTGTGATATTGCGCACTGGTTCGTTTCTATAATAATACGAATTTGTGTATTGATATGACCTATGGGCACCGCAGAAATCCTAAAACTAATTAGAATGACCTGGTGCATTGTATCACCTACAGTGCACTCGGTGTGGTTTTAAAACTTTACGGCCTAGTGCATGCACCTTCGACTGCCCCGAGTCAACCATCTAGATGACACGCACCAGTGTGTTAACTCCTGAGTAGCACATCAATGAAAAAACATCCGTAATAACCTCCGGCTATCTAGTTTTTTTAGTTGTATTGAAATTCTGTTAGAAGCTCCACCAAAACCTCTGTTACCAAAAATGGATGTTGTAGATTTTTTTTTGACCATTTCCACCAATTTTATAGCACTAAAAACCTCATTTATAACCTTTGCTAGTGGTTATTTTCCTTGTAATTCCTGTTTATGTTTGATTCGGGATCTTGTTTTGTTCTTGATGTGAGATGTACTTTCTATCATGGATTTGTATTATGTTTGAGATAAATTTGTTGCCATGTTGGTGGGATACTCATTGTCACATGTATGTTTTTTGAGATCACTTTGTTTTTCCATGTTGGCGGGATACTCATAGTCATTATGTGTGAGTGATTGTCATATTGATAGGAACCATTTTTGTGAACGAGAGTTCTAGTAGTGGAACATATCGTAGAGAGGTCTAGCCACTCCTGTGTGAGGGAATTTTCCTTGTACGATAGAGAAAACACTATCCATGTACATCTTCACTCCTTACAGCACTTAATGCAGTGGCCTACTTCATCTTGATACCAAGGCCCGGAGATGTAGTCCCTCTTGAACAAAATCTGTTATCAATGTCTTATGTTTCTCATGCTTGTTACGTTCCTCTTCTTTATAGCATGCAGATTTTCATTTATGTTCATTAATGCTTTAATTAAATGCAATTATAACACATCAGCTAAAGTAAAAGGTCTTGGTTAAGGGTATTAGGAATTTAATCGGATCACACTTGTACTAAGATGAAGAAGCACAGGTGGCTCCAAAGAATGTGTAATATAAGTCTAAGAAACCTGAACCGATAGAAAAGGACACTGATGGGGAATCTTATGGAATAAGACTAGAAAGATACATGCCTAGCATGACATAAAAATGAATAAAGTTGAAGGATATGTTGTTTCTCATGGGACGTTCATGGAGAGGAAGAAGCCAAAGAAGTACTCTAGCGATACTACCTTGATGTGCAATATTATTGAGTTCGAGCCATCAACCTATGAAGAATATGTTGAATAACAAGTGTGGTAATATTATATTATTGGAGAACATCAATCTATATTAAAGAATGATGTATGTGAAATCACTCAAAGACGTGGAGGAAAGATTATTATATTCTCAAAGTGGATCTACAAATTAAAGCATGTTGTTTATGGAAGCATTGAAAATTACAAGGCTAGCTTTCTGGCTCGTGGATTGTCCCAGAAAGAGGGAGAATATTATGAAGATACCTTTTCTCCCGTTGTGAGGCATGCATCTATTAGATATGTTATTGTTATTTCATCTATTGTAGGATGGAAATTTCATCACATGGGTGTCAAAATTTCTTTCCTGAATGGGGCATTGAAAAGGAATTTTACATTGAATAGCCTTAAGAGCTTGAGTTCCATGATAAAGAAACACATTTATAGTTATTTGTTGAAGAATGGGTTCAATAAGGGCGATGTTGATCCAAACCTCTATTACAAAGTCGTTGATGGTGATCCCTTGATGTTTTTTTTTTCGTATGTAGATGATTTTTTTTGACAAGGGTTGAAGTGTTGATTTTATAGTGGAAGAGGGAGCTAGTATTTGAATTTCAAATAAAGGATCTTGGTTTGATGCACTACTATTTGGGATTGAAAATTTGGAAAAAATATCATGGAATATTTATTGGCCAAGGAAAATACACTATTTTTATCCTTAAGAGATTTGGCATGATATACTACAAGTCCATGGACACTCCTATGGTAACGAATTTGAAGAATATATAAAACAGTAATTCTGAGTTTATTTATCCATACATGTATCGCAAATTGATTGGCTTGTTAAATTATCTTGTGAATACTAGACATAATACTTGTTATGTTGTGAATAAATTGAGCCAATTCATGGTTGAGGTTCATCATGTTCATTGGGTTGTAGTTAAACATATTCTCACATATTTGTGTGGTACTATTTAGTATGGCTTGAAATATAATTATAATGAACAGTGGAAGCCGCATGTATTTACTGATGTTGGCTGTATATAAGCCCTGATGATAGAAAGAGAAAAACTGAATTTTATTTTGGATTGGGCTCTACTATGATTTTGTGGGATAGTTGAGAGAAAAAATTTGTTGCTCTGAGTATGACTGAAGTTAAATACATTGTTGCATGTTTTGCCTATTGCGAAGTTCTGTGACTGAAAATTGTTTACAAGTTGATTTGATCAATTACTAGAATCATCAATTATATATTGTGATAATCAAATTTGTGTGAATTTTTCTGTGAACTTGGTGTTTCATGAAAGGTCAAAGCACATTGAGATCAAATATCATTACATGCATAATATTTTCTAGAGGAGATATGTGATGCTTCAATATGTCCTTATTGATGAGGAATTTTTTGACGTGTTCACAAAGCTGTTGTCCTAGATGAAGATTTCATTTTTCAAGAAATGACTTCGAGTTCTTGAGAACCCCTCTCTGAGAGAGAGGGAGCACTGATCGCATAACATCATATGAGGGAAAATATTATTTACACTAAGGTTGTGTGACCTATGAATTGATTAAGAAGATTTTCACTCTCATAGGTTGTGTGCTATGAGACCTGATGTTCCGGGAGATATCTATTCATTTGATGATTCCTCCTATAAGTTGTGTGTTTTGAGAACATGTGGTATGAGAGAAGTATTTTTATGATGATTCCTCCTGTAGGTTGTGTGTTGGGAGACCTTTTGATCTGAGAGATATATCGCTATGATGATTCCTTTTGTATCATATGTTCTGTGAGACCTTATGGTTCGTGAGATGCATTGATTTTGTGATTCCTCCGTTAGGTCGTATGTTGTGAGACTTTCTAGTCAGGGATATGTTTTGAGATGCAGTGGATGCTATGTATATTTCCTTATGATGATACTTGCAATCTCTCCCTTACATTGTGCACTATGAGACCTATGGATTGGTCAGGAAGATTGATCTCGACAATGATATAAACTTGGATTGTGATATATTCCTTAGGTTGGGTGCTGTGATATCTATGGACTGGCGGGAATATTTATCTTGAGAGAGAATAAAAAATTACATCCCTATATAAGAGGGAGTGTTGAAAATTTAGGTAGATATGGTTGGTATTTTTCATTGGTAAGCAAGGATAAAATTGAAAATTTGGAGTTTTTACCAAGTCAGCACCACATGGGCTAATTAGCCTTCCTAACACACATATAACTAAAGAATCATTGGGATTCATTTGTAGCATCAACACACATAAGTTCAATCTACAATTTCAGAGAGAGACACCACAAGTGCAGAAGAGAAATAATATTTTTGATGCAGGAGCATCCAGCTCCGAGGAGACAGAAGGCGGTTGACTGTCTCAAAGGACACAAAATTACATGTATTTCTAGACAGGTTATTAAACTTTTTTTTTTTAATTATTATTTTCTTTATTATTCAGAAATTAGATAAAGACAGTAGGACTAGGGTTATGAACTGTTTTAGTTTTAGCAGTTAGTTAGCAGTTGTTTATTTCCTTTTAAAAGAAAATGGCTAAACAGTTAGACAGACTCTGGTTGAATAGTTCAACCGAAAGAAAGAAACTGTTATACCCTTTCAAGCATTTAAACAGAGAAAAGATAAGTTATAGGGTTCGAATCTCCAGCCAGAGAAGACCAGAAGAATGACAGTCTTTCTGTAATGAAAAATATTTGTCAACTTAAATCCACAGCAAACTCTTTTATGCATTGAATTCCTGTGTTTATTTTATTGTTGATACTGATGTACATTGTAATAAAAAATAGCGGAGAGTTGAAACCATTGCAAAAAGTCATGCATTGTAATCAATAGAACAGAGAAATGAATCCATTTCAGACAACTATGTACTGTAAACCCAAGACCAGAGGTTGAAACCATCGCAGACAGAAAATATTTCAGCGTAAGGAGAAGCCATAGCTGTCTAGGACAAAGACAGAATTTGCGCAAGCAGAGAACGAAAGTCACAGCACACAAGGACCAAATTTCCAGCGAGAAGAGTTAAGAACATCCAGTCACCATTATCGACATTTCACCAACGAATTTCCAGGTAAAGCATACAAATCCCATAGAATCATTTGAAAAGAATAAGAGTCTCTTTAAAACAAACGAGAGTTCGTTTTTATTCATATAGACTGTAAACCCACTCTCCATTACCAAAAAAGGGTGCACGAAAGGGTTTCTGAACCCGAGCGAACAACGCTCACATTATGGCCAACTGTGAAACCTAAGCTAAGTAAAGCAAAACGCACAAAGAAATATCGTTCCATGGAACGACAGAGCAGGGTTTGGTAAAAATGACCCATGAGACCGTAACAACAAAAAGAGCGGGAACCAGGAACAAACAAAACCCTATTACGAGGCTAATGACAGACTCATAGTCGAAACGACCCTACCCGTTTGGTTGAATCGGGGCCGGTTTGTTTTTGCTTTTTGAAATTGCAGAGAATGAACCCTTGGTGTCCAGCAACCCTGGGTAACCTGCAGAAAAAAAAAGGGAAGCAGGTTAGAAGTTGGGAATGCCAGAACCTGGAAGGAGGAGACGAGCGATACATTGCAACATACACGAAACCACAGACATTGTAACGTTTTACCTGTGACTGAAGAGGCGACGTTGCGAGAGGAGACCAAAATCGATTGCCAGAACCTAATAACAAGGAGCAGAGTACATAAGTATCTGAGTAAGGTGTAGGGTAAGATAAAACATGGAAGGTTAACTTACCTCAGAGGCGGAAGTGGTCGAATGATCAAGACCATTAGCATGGAGCCGAAGGACCGTCCTGTAACACCCAAAAGAACAGTTAACAAAACGAAATAAACAAACCTACAAACCCATTACAGTCCAAAGCAACAGGGTCGACTTAGTTCGACTAAAAAGCATTCATACCATAAACGAAGAACATAAAATCGACAGAGTTATCATTCTCAGTGAGGACTTCGTCGCACAGAACATCAAACCGGGAGGGCATCAACATAACCCTCGGTAGAGCAGAACGGAGAACCCCCGCAACACAAATGAACAAGTGAATGTGACTGTAGACCGAGGTTGGGGTTTGTCACAAGGTGGTAGGTGACAGGATCGAGAAGATCGACAGGTGGCGCCAAGGACCAGCGAAAAGGACGGTTAATAAATTGAAGTGAGATTGCAAGCTGGATCCGATCCACGGATTTTTGGATCACATTTAACATTCCAACGCATAAAACGAAATGTTATTAATAACATTAATATTATGTATTAACATATAATTCGAAAGGGTGAGTGGGACCTGTAACCTATTACGGTTACCAAACAAGTTTTAATTTAACATTACGCACAGTTGGAGGGCTGGGCCATCAAAAGTGGTATCAGAGCAGGTTTGCTGAACAGAAAAAAATGGAGGTTGGAAGAAGAGGAAGAGGAAGAGGAAGAGCAGTCCAAAGGGTAGCAGAAGAGGGACTGCGTGAGGAGATTCGAATTTTTCTTGAAAGATTGACAGCAGTGGAAGCTGGGGGAAGGAGAGACCCAACAGATGACAGTGATGAAGATGTGGCAGAACCAGAAGATGAGTTCGAAGGGGTGACACCTGAACTCAGGTTGTTAAAATCAGTTTTGCTATCCAGTCATAAGCCAAAGCATGAGCTTTCCACTTATGACGGAAGTTTGTCTGCAGATGTGGTAATGGACTGGCTAAGTGAAGTAAACAAGTATTTTGAGTTTGAGGAAACCAGTGAGGACAAGCAGGTGAAGTTCGCTGCCACAAAGTTGAAAGGACATGCATCCTTGTGGTGGGATAGCATTCAGGCCGAAAGGAAAAGGCTACACAAACAGCCTATAAAGAAGTGGACCAGAATGGAGGCAAAGCTGAAGGAGAAGTTTCTGCCGAAAGACTATCAGATTATGTTGTACAGGAAAGTACAGAACTTGAAGCAAAGGGGAATGACGATTAAGGAATATACAAGAAGAATTTTATAAGTTGAATCTACGGGCAGGGTATATGGAAGATACCTCAGAAAAGACAGCAAGATTCGTGAATGGGTTGAGAGGGGAGATACTGGATGAAATCGGTATCCTCTCACCCAGAACTTTAGACGAAGCATATCAGTTTGCTCTAAAGGCAGAGGAGAAAATAAACAGGAAGCAGAATGCCAGAAGAGGAGGTGAATCTGGCAGAGGAAAGGGAAAGGCCTTTGGCAGAGGCAGAGGTACAGGTTCAAGTGAAGAAGGCAGCAGTTCCAAATCTGCAGGAATAGCAGAAAAGGACAACAGCACTAGAGGAGGACGACCAACCTAGTGAGGGAGAGGAAATGGTCGGGGCAGAGGAGCTGTCAAGTGCTATCGGTGCCACAAGTGGGGGCACAAGTCGTATGACTGTCCTAAAGGTGAACCAGCAGGTGGGAGAGGAGCTTATGTTTCCCAATCGGAGGAAGCTGAGGCATTGCCTCAGGAAGTGGAGAACGCACCAGAGATAGGTGAAGCCTTGGTGCTGAATAAGGTGTTGTTAAAACCAGCAAAAGAAATTTCAGAACTTGATCAACGAAAGGCTTTGTTCCAGATAGTTTGAAAGTCACAGGGTAAGTGCTGCAAGCTGATCATTGACAGCGGAAGTACTGATAATTTGGTGGCTACGGAGATGGTGGAGAAATTGGGATTGAAAAAGCTGAAACATCCCACTCCCTACAAAGTGTCGTGGCTGCAGAAAGGACATCAACTGTTAGTTGATGAACAGTGTGAGGTGGAGTTCCAGATAGGCAGGTATAAGGACAAAATTATCTACGATGTTATGCCAATGGATGTTTGTCATATACTGCTAGGAAGGCCCTGGCAGTTTGATAGAAGCGCAGTTCATGACGGGAAAACAAACTGTTATAAGTTTTTCAAAGATGGGATCAAGCACACGCTTGTACCCATTAAAGAGGAAGGTACAGCAGAAACCAGTGGAGTAAAAGCGCTGTTGTTGGGCGGAAAAGAGTTTCTAAAACAGATTGAAGACAATGATGTAAATTTTGCTGTTGTAAGGAGACCAAAGACAATGATACTGCACACAAAGATTTCAGACTTACCCAAGGAAATCCAAAATATGTTGCAGGATTTTGGAGATATCGTAGTGGACGATCTTCCGGATGAACTACCCCCCAGGAGAGGTATCAGTCATTGTATTGACTTTATACCAGGGGCTAGTGTGCCGAATAAAGCAGCTTATCGCATGAGTCCTAAGGAAAATGAGGAACTTAGGAAGCAGGTTCAGGAGTTGTTGGATAAAGGGTTGATTAGAGAGAGCATGAGCCCTTGTGCAGTTCCGACAGTTTTGGCTCCAAAGAAGGGAGGCGAGTGGCGAATGTGCACAGATTCCAAAGCCATTAATAAAATTACTATCAGGTACAGATTTCCATTGCCGAGAATGTACAATATGATGGACTGTTTGAGTGGGGCAGCTTATTTTTCGAATATTGATTTAAAGAGTGGATATCACCAGATCCGAATTCGGGAAGGAGACGAATGGAAGACAGCCTTCAAGACAAATGAAGGGTTGTATGAGTGGCTGGTGATGCCATTTGGGCTGAGTAATGCTCCCAGTACTTTTATGCGCTTGATGAATGAATTACTGAAAGAGTTCATTGGGAAGTTTGTAATTGTTTACATAGATGAAATACTGATTTTCAGAAAAACAAAAGAAGAACATTTCAGGCATGTTCGAAGTGTGTTGAGGAAGCTGCAGCAAAATAAGCTGCTGATAAATCTGAAAAAGTGTACTTTTTTTCAGCGGGAGTTAGTGTATCTGGGTTTTGTAATTGCAGAAAACGAACTGAAGATGGACCCAGAAAAGGTTGCAGCTATAGTTAGCTGGCCATCCCCAAAGAGTTTATTTGAAGTCCGAAGTTTTCACGGACTAGCAAGTTTCTACAGGAAATTCATCAAGAATTTCAGTGAAATCTGCGCACCCATGCTGGATACAATCAAGAACGCAAATCAGCCTTTTCACTGGACAGAAGCAGCGGAGAACAGTTTTCAGACCTTGAAAAGGAAGATCACAAAAAGGCCAATATTGAGGCTGCCTGACTTCAACAAAATTTTTCAGGTTCGTTGTGATGCCAGTGGTACAGCCATTGGGGCAGTGCTTAGTCAGGAAGATAGGCCGGTCGCGTATTTCAGTGAAAAGCTGAACGAGAGTAGACAGAATTACTCAACTTATGACAAGGAGTTCTACGTGATTATACAAGCATTAAAGCATTGGAGACATTACCTGTTAGGTAATGAGTTTGTTTTGTTTTCGGATAATTTTGCATTACAGTACATTATGCAGCAACATAAATTGAACCATAAGCATGCAGAATGGGTTGAGTATCTTCAGAGTTTCACATTTGTGCTGAAACATATTAGTGGGCAGGCGAAGAAGGTGGCAGATGCGCTGAGTAGGAGGACCTTACTCTTACAGGAAAGTACAATGCAGGTTTTGGGCTTTGAGCACCTGAGGGAACTGTATCAAATAGATGCAGATTTTAAGGAGGCCTATGAGGCCTGCCAAAACCCTCTGTTGAGAAACAATAGTCCATGGTTGGACTACAATTCGCAGGAAGGATTACTATTTAAGGGAGGACAATTATGTATTCCCGACTGTTCTATGAGGGAGAACATTATTCGGGAAAAGCACAGTGGGGGTCTAGCCGGACATTTCGGTATAGACAAGACATTTTCGCAAGTTGAGCATTTTTATTTTTGGCCAAAGTTGCGACGGGACGTACAGAGGTACGTAAGCATGTGTAATATATGTCAACTGGAAAAGGGTCACAATCAGAATACAGGTCTTTATTTTCCATTACCCATTCCAAGCCGACCATGGGACTCCGTCAGCTTGGATTTTGTTTTGGGTTTGCCTAAGACACAGTGGGGTTTCGATTCACTAATGGTAGTGGTGGATTGGTTTTCAAAGATGGCACACTTTATACCTTACAGGAAAACCAGTGATGCTACTCACGTAGCACACTTGTTTTTTAGAGAGATCGTCAGATTGCATGGTCTACCAATATCCATCATTTCCGACAGGGACGTGAAGTTCACCGGACATTTTTGGCGAACCCTGTGGAAGAAGTTGGACACTCAGTTACAGTTCAGCTCCGCTTACCACCCACAGACCGATGGGCAAACTGAAGTGGTGAACAGGAGTCTGGGAAATCTACTACGGAGCTTAGTAGGTGAAAATTCATGGATGTGGGACCGCGTGCTTGCTCAGGCGGAATTTGCATATAACGATTCACCTAATCGCAACACCAGTTATAGTCCCTTCCAAATCTTGTATGGCATGCATCCACGTGGAGTGCATGAATTGCGAGATTTAGGAAAACTCTAAAAACGAGGTGCTGATAGGGAAGATTTCGCCCAAGCAATGAGCGACTTACATGAGTAGGTAAAGCTGAAGTTGCAGGATAGCAGTCAAAAGTACAAGCAGCGAGCTGATTCAAAGCGACGGGAAGTTAAGTTTAATGTTGGAGATGAAGTCCTTGCACACTTGCGCAAGGAACGGTTTCCAAAATGGGAATATAATAAGCTGAAGTATAAAAATATCGGCCCCTGAAAAATCATTCGCAAGTTTTCTGCAAATTCCTATGAGCTACAGTTGCCACCAGGGATAGGTATTTCTCCCATCTTTAACATGGCAGATCTGTTTCCTTATGTTGTTGATCCTGAAGATAGCGCAACAGTGGAGCCAACACAGGACACCAGTTGTGAGGAAAGTTCGTGGATGAGACAAATGCCTATGGCACAGCCCCTTGAGATCGAGAGGATCCTCGACACACATGTAGCCAGGCACACACGCAGGAAGGAATATCTGCAGTATTTAGTCAAGTGGAAGGACCGTCCGATTGAGGACAGTTCGTGGCTCGACGCGACGCAGATACAGAAAACAGGTTATTCTGTCGAAGACCTCATGGAACGGAGCCATGAATTTTTTCCACCCCGGGAGCCTGATGCAGGAGCATCCAGCTCCAAGGAGACAGAAGGTAGTTGATTGTCTCAAAGGACACCAAATTACACGTATTGTTGGACAGGTTATTAAACTTGTTTTTTTTTATTATTATTTTCCTCATTATTTAGAAATTAGATAAAGACAGTAGGACTAGGGTTATGAACTGTTTTAGTTTTAGCAGTTAGTTAGCAGTTGTTTATTTCCTTTTAAAAGAAACTGGCTAAACAGTTAGACAGATTCTGGTTGAACAGTTCAACCGAAAGCAAGAAACTGTTATACCCTTGCAGGCATTTAAACAGAGAAAATATAAGTTGTAGGGTTCGAATCTCCAGCCAGAAAAGACCAGAAGAATGACAGTCTTTCTGTAATGAAAAATATTTGTCAACTTAAATCCACAGCAAACTCTTTTATGCATTGAATTCGTGTGTTTATTTTATTGTTGATACTGATGTACATTGTAATCAAAAATAGCGGAGAGTTGAAACCATTGTAAACAGTCATGCATTGTAATCAATACAACAGAGAAATGAATCCATTTCAGACAACTATGTACTGTAAACCCAAGACCAGAGGTTGAAACCATCGCAGACAGAAAATATTTCAGCGTAAGGAGAAGCCATAGCTATCCAGGACAAAGACAGAATTGGCGCAAGCAGAGAACGAAAGTCATAGCACACAAGGACCAAATTTCCAACGAGAAGAGTTAAGAACATCCAGTCACCATTATCGACATTTCACCAACGAATTTCCAGGTAAAGCATACAAATCCCATAGAATCATTTGAAAAGAATAAGAGTCTCTTTAAAACAAACGAGAGTTCGTTTTTATTCATATAGACTGTAAACCCACTGTCCATTACAAAAAAAGAGTGCACGAAAGGGTTTCTGAACCCGAGCGAACAGCGCTCACATTATGGCCAACTGTGAAACCTAAGCTAAGTAAAGCAAAACACACAAATAAATCTCATGCCATGGAATGACAGAGCAGGGTTTGGTAAAAACGACCCATGAGACCGTAACAACAAAAAGAGCAGGAACCAGGAACAAACAAAACCCTATTACGAGGCTAATGACAGACTCATAGTTGAAACGACCCTACCCGTTTGGTTGAATCGGGGCCGGATTGTTTTTGCTTTTTGAAATTGCAGAGAACGAACCCTTGGTGTCCAGTAACCCTGGGTAACCTTCAAGAACAGAAAGGGAAGCAGGTTAGAAGTTGGGAATGCCAGAACCTGGAATGAGGAGACGAGCGATACATTGCAACAGACATGAAACAACAGACATTGTAACGTTTTACCTGTGACTGAAGAGGCGAGGTTGCGAGAGGAGACCGAAATCGATTGCCAGAACCTGATAACAAGGAGCAGAGTACGTAAGTATCTGAGTAAGGTGTAGGGTAAGATAAAACATGGAAGGTTAACTTACCTCGGAGGCGGAAGTGGTCGAATGATCAAGACCATTAGCATGGAGCCGAAGGACCGTCCTGTAACACCCAAAAGAACAGTTAACAAAACGAAATAAACAAACCTACAAACCCATTACAGTCCAGAGCAACAGGGTTGACTTAGTTCGACTAAAAAGCATTCATACCATAAACGAAGAACAGAAAATCGACAGAGTTATCATTCTCAGTGAGGACTTCGTCGCACAGAACATCAAACCGGGAGGGCATCAACATTAACCTCGACAGAGCAGAACAGAGAACCCCCGCAACACAAATGAACAAGTGAATGTGACTGTAGATCGAGGTTGGGGTTTGTCACAAGGTGGGAGGTGACAGGATCGAGAAGATCGACAAGTGGCGCCAAGGACCAGCGAAAAGGACGGTTAATAAATTGAAGTGAGATTGCAAGCTGGATCCGATCCAAGGATTTTCGGATCACATTTAACATTCCAATGCATAAAGCAAAATGTTATTAATAACATTAATATTATGTATTAACATATAATTCGAAAGGGTGAGTGGGACCTGTAACCTATTACGGTTACCAAACAAGTTTTAATTTAACATTACGCACAGTTGGAGGGCTGGGCCATCAAAAGTGGTATCAGAGCAGGTTTGCTGAACAGAAAAAAATGGAGGTTGGAAGAAGAGGAAGAGGATGAGGAAGAGCAGTCCAAAGGGTAGCAGAAGAGGGACTGCGTGAGGAGATTCGAATTTTGCGTGAAAGATTGACAGCAGTGGAAGCTGGGGGAAGGAGAGACCCAACAGATGACAGTGATGAAGATGTGGCAGAACCAGAAGATGAGATCGAAGGGGTGACACCTGAACTCAGGTTGTTAAAATCAGTTTTGCTATCCAGTCATAAGCCAAAGCATGAGCTTTCCACTTATGACGGAAGTTTGTCTGCAGATGTGTTACTGGACTGGCTAAGTGAAGTAAACAAGTATTTTGAGTTTGAGGAAACCAGTGAGGACAAGCAGGTGAAGTTCGCTGCCACAAAGTTGAAAGGACATGCGTCCTTGTGGTGGGACAACGTTCAGGCAGAAAGGAAAAGGCTACACAAAAAGCCTATAAAGAAGTGGACCAGAATGGAGGCAAAGCTAAAGGAGAAGTTTCTGCCGAAAGACTATCAGATTATGTTGTACAGGCAAGTACAGAACCTGAAGCAAAGGGGAATGATGGTTAAGGAATATACAAGAAGAATTTTATAAGTTGAATCTACGGGCAAGGTATATGGAAGATACCTCAGAAAAGACAGCAAGATTCGTGAATGGGTTGAGGGGGGAGATACTGGATGAAATCGGTATCCTCTCACCCAGAACTTTAGACGAAGCATATCTGTTTGCTCTGAAGGCAGAGGAGAAAATAAACAGGAAGCAGAATGCCAGAAGAGGAGGTGGATCTGGAAGAGGAAAGGGAAAGGCCTTTGGCAGAGGCAGAGGTACAGGTTCAAGTGAAAAAGGCAGCAGTTCCAAATCTGCAGGAACATCAGAAAAGGACAACAGCACTAGAGGAGGACGACCAGCCCAGTGAGGGAGAGGAAATGGTCGGGGCAGAGGAGCTGTCCAGTGCTATCGGTGCCACAAGTGGGGGCACAAGTCGTATGACTGTGCTGAAGGTGAACCAGCAGGTGGGAGAGGAGCTTATGTTGCCCAATCAGAGGAAGCTGAGGCATTGCCTCAGGAAGTGGAGAACGCACTAGAGACAGGTGAAGCCTTGGTGCTGAATAAGGTGCTGTTAAAACCAACAAAAGAAATTGTAGAACCTGATCAACGAAAGGATTTGTTCCAGACAGTTTGAAAGTCACAGGGTAAGTGCTGCAAGCTGATCATTGACAGTGGAAGTACTGATAATTTGGTGGCTACGGAGATGGTGGAAAAATTGGGATTGAAAAAGCTGAAACATCCCACTCCCTACAAAGTGTCGTGGCTACAGAAAGGACATCAACTGTTAGTTGATGAACAGTGTGAGGTGGAGTTCCTGATAGGCAGGTATAAGGACAAAATTATCTGCGATGTTATGCCAATGGATGTCTGTCATATACTGCTAGGAAGGCCCTGGCAGTTTGACAGAAGCGCAGTTCATGACGGGAAAAAAAACTGTTATAAGTTTGTCAAAGATGGGATCAAGCACACGCTTGTACCCATTAAAGAGGAAGGTACAACAGAAACCAGTGGAGTAAAAGCGCTGCTGTTGGGCAGAAAAGAGTTTCTAAAATAGATTGAAGACAATGATGTAAATTTTTCTATTGTAAGGAGACCAAAGACAGTGATACTGCACACAAAGATTTCAGACTTACCCGAGGAAATCCAAAATATGTTGCAGGATTTTGGAGATATCGTAGTGGACGATCTTCCGGATGAACTACCCCCCAGGAGAGGTATCAGTCATTGTATTGACTTTATACCAGGGGCTAGTCTGCCAAATAAAGCAGCTTATCGCCTGAGTCCTAAGGAAAACGAGGAAATTAGGAAGCAGGTTCAGGAGTTGTTGGATAAAGGGTTGATTAGAGAGAGCATGAGCCCTTGTGCAGTTCTGACAGTTTTGGCTCCAAAGAAGGGAGGCGAGTGGCGAATGTGCACAGATTCCAGAGCCATTAATAAAATTACTATCAGGTACAGATTTCCATTGCCGAGAATGGATGATATGATGGACTGTTTGAGTGGGGCAGCTTATTTTTCGAAGATTGATTTAAAGAGTGGATATCACCAGATCCGAATTCAGGAAGGAGACGAATGGAAGACAGCCTTCAAGACAAATGAAGGGTTGTACGAGTGGCTGGTGATGCCATTTGGGCTGAGTAACGCTCCCAGTACTTTTATACGCTTGATGAATGAAGTACTGAAAGAGTTCATTGGGAAGTTTGTAATTGTTTACTTAGATGACATACTGATTTTCAGCAAAACAAAAGAGGAACATTTCAGGCATGTTCGAAGTGTGTTGAGGAAGCTGTAGCAAAATAAGCTGCTGATAAATCTGAAAAAGTGTACCTTTTTTCAGCGGGAGTTAGTGTATCTGGGTTTTGTAATTGCAGAAAACGAACTGAAGATGGACCCAGAAAAGGTTGCAGCTATAGTTAGCTGGCCATCCCCAAAGAGTTTATTTGAAGTCCGAAGTTTTCACGGACTAGAAAGTTTCTACAGGAAATTCATCAGGAATTTCAGTGAAATCTGCGCACCCATGCTGGATACAATCAAGAAGGAAAATCAGCCTTTTCACTGGACAAAAGCAACGGAGAACAGTTTTCAGACCTTGAAAAGGAAGATCATAGAAAGGCTGATATTGAGGCTGCCTGACTTCAACAAAATTTTTCAGGTTCGTTGTGATGCCAGTGGTATAGCCATTGGGGCAGTGCTTAGTCAGGAAGATAGGCTGGTCGCGTATTTCAGTGAAAAGCTTAACGAGAGTAGACAGAATTACTCAACTTATGACAAGGAGTTCTACGCGATTATACAAGCATTAAAGCATTGGAGACATTACCTGTTAGGTAATGAGTTTGTTTTGTTTTCGGATAATTTTGCATTACAGTACATTATGCAGCAACATAAATTGAACCATAAGCATGCAGAATGGGTTGAGTATCTTCAGAGTTTCACATTTATGCTGAAACATATTAGTGGGCAGGCGAACAAGGTGGCAGATGCGCTGAGTAGGAGGACCTTACTCTTACAGGAAAGTACAACGCAGGTTTTGGGCTTTGAGCACCTGAGGGAACTGTATCAAATAGATGCAGATTTTAAGGAGGCCTATGAGGCCTCCCAAAACCCTCTGTTGAGAAACAATAGTCCATGGTTGGACTACAATTTGCAGGAAGGATTACTATTTAAGGGAGGACAGTTATGTATTCCCTACTGTTCTATGAGGGAGAACATTATTCGGGAAAAGCACAGTGGGGGTCTAGCCGAACATTTCGGTATAGACAAGACATTTTCGCAAGTTGAGCATTTTTATTTTTGGCCAAAGTTGCGACAGGACGTACAGAGGTATGTAAGCAGGTGTAAGATATGTCAACTGGCAAAGGGTCACAATCAGAATACAGGTCTTTATTTTCCATTACCCATTCCGAGCAGACCATGGGACTCCGTCAGCTTGGATTTTGTTTTGGGTTTGCCTAAGACACAACGGGGTTTCGATTCACAAATGGTAGTGGTGGATCAGTTTTCAAAGATGGCACACTTTATACCTTGCAGGAAAACCAGTGATGCTACTCACATAGCACACTTGTTTTTTACAGAGATCGTCAGATTGCATGGTCTACCAAGATCCATCATTTCCGATAGGGACGTGAAGTTCACCGAACATTTTTGGCGAACCCTGTGGAAGAAGTTGGACACTCAGTTACAGTTCAGCTCCGCTTACCACCCACAGACCGATGGGCAAACTGAAGTGGTGAACAGGAGTTTGGGAAATCTGCTACGGAGCTTAATAGGCGAAAATTCACGGATGTGGGACTGCGTGCTTGCTCAGGCGGAATTTGCATATAACGATTCACCTAATCGCAGCACTGGTTATAGTCCCTTCCAGATCTTGTATGGCATGCATCCACATGGAGTGCATGAATTGCGAGATTTGGGAAAACTCGAAAAACGAAGTGCTGATGGGGAAGATTTCGCCCAAGCAATGAGCGACTTACATGAGCAGGTAAAGCTGAAATTGCAGGACAGCAGTCAAAAGTACAAGCAGCGAGCTGATTCAAAGCGACGAGAAGTTCAGTTTAATGTTTGAGATGAAGTCCTTGCACACTTGCGCAAGGAACGGTTTCCAAAACGGGAATATAATAAGCTGAAGTATAAAAAGATCGGCCCCTGCAAAATCATTCGCAAGTTTTCTGCAAATTCCTATGAGCTACAGTTGCCACCAGGGATAGGTATTTCTCCCATATTTAACGTGGCAGATCTGTTTCCTTATGTTGCTGATCCTGAAGATAGCGCAACAGTGGAGCGAACATGGGACACCAGTTGTGAGGAAAGTTCGTGGATGAGACAGATGCCTATGGCACAGCCCCTTGAGATCGAGAGGATCCTCGACACACAGGTAGCCAGGCGCACACGCATGAATGAATATCTGCGGTATTTAGTCAAGTCGAAGGACCGTCCGATTGAGGACAGTTCATGGCTCGACGCGAAGCAGATACAGAAAAAAGGTTATTCTGTCGACGACCTCATGGAACGGAGCCATGACTTTTTGCCACCCCGGGAGCCTGATGCAGGAGCATCCAGCTCCGAGGAGACAGAAGGCGGTTGACTGTCTCAAAGGACACCAAATTACACGTATTGCTGGACAGGTTATTAAACTTGTTTTTTTATTATTATTATTTTCTTCATTATTCAGAAATTAGATAAAGACAGTAGGACTAGGGTTATGAACTATTTTAGTTTTAGCAGTTAGTTAGCAGTTGTTTATTTCCTTTTAAAAGAAACTGGCTAAACAGTTAGACAGATTCTGGTTGAACAGTTCAACCGAAAGCAAGAAACTGTTATACCCTTGCAGGCATTTAAACAGAGAAAAGATAAGTTGTAGGGTTCGAATCTCCAGCCAGAGAAGACCAGAAGAATGATAGTCTTTCTGTAATGAAAAATATTTGTCAACTTAAATCCACAGCAAACTCTTTTATGCATTGAATTCCTGTGTTTATTTTATTGTTGATACTGATGTACATTGTAATAAAAAATAGCGGAGAGTTGAAACCATTGCAAACAGTCATGCATTGTAATCAATAGAACAGAGAAATGAATCCATTTCAGACAACTATGTACTGTAAACCCAACACCAGAGGTTGAAACCATCGCAGACAGAAAATATTTCAGCGTAAGGAGAAGCCATAGCTGTCCAGGACAAAGACAGAATTTGCGCAAGCAGAGAACAAAAGTCACAGCACACAAGGACCAAATTTCCAGCGAGAAGAGTTAAGAACATCCAGTCACCATTATCGACATTTCACCAACGAATTTCCAGGTAAAGCATACAAATCCCATAAAATCATTTGAAAAGAATAAGAGTCTCTTTAAAACAAACGAGAGTTCATTTTTATTCATATAGACTGTAAACCCACTGTCCATTACAAAAAAATATTGCACGGAAGGGTTTTTGAACCCGAGCGAACAACGCTCACATTATGGCCAACTGTGAAACCTAAGCTAAGTAAAGCAGAACGCACAAAGAAATCTTGTGCCATGGAATGACAGAGCAGGGTTTGGTAAAAACGACCCATGAGACCGTAACAACAAAAAGAGCGGGAACCAGGAACAAACAAAACCCTATTACGAGGCTAATGACAGACTCATAGTCGAAACGACCCTACCCGTTTGGTTGAATCGGGGCTTGTTTGTTTTTGCTTTTTGAAATTGCAGAGAACGAACCCTTGGTGTCCAGCAACCCTGGGTAACCTGCAAGAATAGAAAGGGAAGCAGGTTAGAAGTTGGGAATGCCAGAACCTGGAAGGAGGAGACGAGCGATACATTGCAACAGACACGAAACCATAGACATTGTAACGTTTTACCTGTGACTGAAGAGGCGACGTTGCGAGAGGAGGCCGAAATCGATTGCCAGAACCTGATAACAAGGAGCATAGTACATAAGTATATGAGTAAGGTGTAGGGTAAGATAAAACGTGGAAGGTTAACTTACCTCGGAGGCGGAAGTGGTCGAATGATCAAGACCATTAGCATGGAGCCGAAGGACCGTCCTGTAACACCCAAAAGAACAGTTAACAAAACGAAATAAACAAACCTACAAACCCATTACAGTCCAGAGCAACAGGGTCGACTTAGTTCGACTAAAAAGCATTCATACCATAAACGAAGAACAGAAAATCGACAGAGTTATCATTCTCAGTGAGGACTTTGTCGCACAGAACATCAAACCGGGAGGGCATCAACATAACCCTCGGCAGAGCAGAACGGAGAAACCTCGCAACACAAATGAACAAGTGAATGTGACTGTAGATCGAGGTTGGGGTTTGTCACAAGGCGGGAGGTGACAGGATCGAGAGGATCGACAGGTGGCGCCAAGGGCCAGCGAAAAGGACGGTTAATAAATTGAAGTGAGATTGCAAGTTGGATCCGATCCACGGATTTTCGGATCACATTTAACATTCCAACGCATAAAGCAAAATGTTATTAATAACATTAATATTATGTATTAACATATAATTCGAAAGGGTGAGTGGGACCTGTAACCTATTATGGTTACCAAACAAGTTTTAATTTAACATTACGCACAGTTGGAGGGCTGGGCCATCAATTTTTATTTGTGTTTACTCTTTTTCTTTGAACCTACTTTGAATTTATTTGACTTAGGATATTAAAGATCTAATTTAATTTAGATTTGACTATGTTGGAGAACCAAATTTTGAAGAAATACTTCAAATTTTTTTTACTGTAATTTCTTCCCTACATTGGCTACTTGACTAGCGTTGACCAAATCCCTTGAAAAATGGTTTGAACTATGTTTTTTACTAGTGTGTTGGTTGTTTCTGTGGCCACCTCACAAAAAAATATTATCCTTCTTTTTAGCCACCTTAGGGCCAAAATTCAACCTCTCTTTGTAGGCTTATATTGTTGACCAGAGTTGAATTTTGTTCTCTCTCTTGTTGAATAGTTTTTATTAGGACATTATTGAGGTTAGATTTGCATCTAATTGGAATATTATTGATGTAATATTTGTCAACATAATTTTCTCTCTCATAATAAAATATTTCGGTTGGATTTTCCCCTTATGTATTTTTCCTTGGCTCGAGCCTAATTCTTGGTGTCTATTGTTAACTATTTTCTGTGATCTCTATATTGCGATATTAATGAAGTGAATGGTTGAATTTTTTCATGTACAGGTACTTAATTACTAATTTATAATGAAAGTAATAAATATATCGTTAGAAGTAGTGATAAATTGTGAAAAACTAATCTAGTCTTGACTATACTAGAAAAGCAACAAGAAATATTATTTATAGGATAAGAATCTCCATGGTTAAGTGGAGGAATCTCCATAATTAATAATTTTTTATGTCACAACACGTGTTCATAATACTTTTTTTTTTTTCTAAATGTCTACAACATTAGTTCTATTTCCTTTTCATAGATTCTAGTATTTTAGGAAGAATTTCACTATGATTATGAATTTCCCAAGCTAGTTCGTACATATTTCGATATCTACCCTTATGTTCCACGTACCTATTATTATAAGGTATACATGGTTTCATTTATTTTCTTTATTATACAATAAATGTATGAGTTACTTACTCAATAGTATTTCAATATCGATAAGGTTGTATTCCCTCGTGCTTGAGAATATTAATTGGATTGCATCATAAAATGAGGTTATTTTTTTCTTATCTTCATCATAAATATCTTGGTTTATAATTAGATATCCATCTTCTTCTAAGATGTAATTTCTATACATGTTAATCCATATTGATTACATAAATTTTTTGATTCCCCTTTACAACTAACAACTCTAGGGTTGCTTTTGATTTCCATTATAATTAATAACGCTATGGTTATGATATCAAATATGTAGCATAATGTTCCTACCTTATATATGATCTACGCGAGCACTTATGGTAACATGAAATATTGATAAGATCTCCTAAGTTAGTATTACAAATGCATTTCATTCATATTATAGTCTTACCTTTTCTTATTTAAATGGTGCATCATTACCATCTTTTCATCTAACCTTATATTCAGATCTGACATACACACCTCTTTTAATGTTAGGAAATATGTCTTAATATTCTTGTAACACGTATGTTAACCCTCTCACCATGGTATCCTATGTATTTGATTAAATATGATGTGTTTTGGGTTTCTATAACTAGGATGTGTGGGGATTAATATTCTTGACCAAATTTTTGGCATCCAAACCATAAGAATTATGATCGTATGATCTATGTTCAAGTATTTTATTTTCAACTGTCACACTACACCTTGTTTTTTGATAGGTTCAGTCGGCACATGCCATTATTGTAGCTTTCACGTGAACACATGTGCTTAATGACCACCTATTCAACAAAGGTAATGAGTTATGGAGAATCAAGGGTCAAGATTTTCTCCTCAAACCCTAACCTCTCAAATCCATGGGAGGTCGATCAACTGGCAATTTTCTCGCTTCCTCTCTTACCGAGTGTCTCTGTAACCTCCTTCTAGAACCATCCAAATGTGCTTGGTGACTAGAGGGCTCATGGTTAGTTTTTGATTTATATCAATATGATTGGTCGTGGTACCTTGGATGTGTTCCTTGTCATAACGATGGTTTTTTTAAGATTCCAAATTTCTATTCCATTAATCTTCAGGGTATTCCTTTCCTTTCTGGATAATGCATTCAGTTCTCTATCAAGGTTTTTGAGGATTCTCCCTCGAGGTTGTCTTTTTCCACCAGCTCGATGCTTACCCATAGGTATGTGGTTATCATGCTTCGCCCTTCCCTCATTAGTGTTAACACAAGGATCATTAAATTGTTGCCAAAGTTTTTCAAAAGGATCAATTCTCTATCATAGGAACTTAATAAGAACCCTTATAATGTTATGACACACAGTAACGTGCATGAGATTTTGTATTACATTGCGGTTTCCTCCTATTTTTACCTTAACATATTTTTACTCTATTCAAAATTTGACCCTTTTTGTGTCGTTTTATTGAGCTACAGGGTTGATGGGTTAGAAAGCATATAGATTTTTGTTCCTAGTCCAAACCAGATAAACAATTTACCTTCTTGTCTACTGTGTTGGTCAAAATCGTGAATATGGTGCTTCTAACTGGTTTTTTTATTTTTTATTTTCTTTCCCCTATTTTCTAGTTATTTTGTTGTTCCTGGTCTTCCTTCAGTTCATTATAGGCATAGAAAAACTCATATTTTGTGTCTAATGTTACTCTTCATTGATTATTTTAGGTACACATCAGTAGAAAATTCCACTGTTGGGGTTTCCAAAGATATTGATTGACTCAAAATTGGCGTTTTATGATACTCCCTACTTCTTGGGTTTAAAGAATCATATTGGTTGCTCTTACTTTGGAGGTTTACATTAACCCAAAATTTCACTTTTCTTCGTGAAATGAACACCGGGTTGAGAGAATTTTCATCTGATAACTCTCCACCTCGATTGTATAACCCTCTTTTTCTTATAATGAATTTTTTTGTGTAATGTTAAGGTATTAATTTCCTAATTTGGGAGGCCCCATTGCATAAGACATATACCAATCTCTTTTGTGCATCTTCTTAGCTCTCCAATGATTGTATAAGTTGTTTGCTAATTGGCATCGATTGGCAATTGTGAATATTGTGTTATGTATCTTATCTTATAGTAAAATTTGAGATAGTTAATATTGTTGTTCTTAATTTTGTATATCACTTCACTATCTTTGTTTTGGTATTAATTTTCATTAAATACACAATTTTTTCCATTATTTTTATTCCCTTTGTATGTTAGCTTTGACATTGCACCAATAGTTAATTTGTGTCAAACTTGCATATCGTTACTATAAAATAATTTACTTATGTGGTTGTTATACAACACTACCTCGATAATAGAAAGAATAGATACTTGTTTTTTTGTTGTGGCCCTTACGCTCTATCAGTCTCTTCGATATAATTATGGATAAAATTCTCTATTTTATACAATACCTCTATGCTCATTATTTCTTCGATTCGCATAATGTGTATTGAAAGTTTAGAACTATAACGGGTGAAGGAAATCTCTACCTACCATATAATTGGAAGTTTTGGTAGGTTTTTACACATTACCTAGGAAGTTAATTCAAAGTTAATGTAATTTATTCACCCTTAATATTTAATTTAGTCCCTCTCAACACACTCTGTTCGAATTATAATTTTTGTTATCAACTGGCTACTGTTTTAAAAAGAAAACTTATTTTCGTTGTTTGCAACAGGTATTTAATTTCCCTACCTGCAGAGGCCTGGTTAAGCTCAATATCTTTAGTTAATTATTTTTTCCTTCTTGTACCAGATTCCACTATAATAGTTAAAATTCTTACCCTTATTCCCTCTTCGGCTTTGCACCACAGTAACTAATGCATTGGAGTGGAACTCTTTCCTTTTGGTTCTTTTTTCTAAACCATTACCCTACTATATATTCAATGTACACTCTCATTATCATTTACATTCAATATGCGTACTCTAATTATCATATAAATTCTAGATCGGTTAAATTAGCTTTTCACTGTAGCCTATTTCTCAATATATTATGTATCTACTAAATTAACTTTTACGGTAACATAGTTTTATACATGAATCATATCTACTAAATTAACATTCTGATTCTAAAATGGATTTATAATAAACGATTTCAGACCAGATTAAAGATATTATTATTTCTATATAATTGGGACATGTAGACTCCAACAAATGATATAGTACATTCACGAATTCATTTTTTCTTTCAACTATATAATCTAGTTATTGTTTCCTTTAAATATCATATCAGCCTTTTGAACCACTGTTCAGCTTTCTAAAATTTGGCATGTCCAGAAAATAAAAGTAAGAATCTAATTTTTTCATATTCTCTACTCCTTTCCCAAAATATTAATGGAATATAACCGATAGAATAATATTAACCAAGAACTTAGTGAATATAACAATAATATAACAAATTGTGGATAAATAAATACATCATAGACGTTCTAACCAAACATATTGTTAAGAACTCCCTTGTTAACTGGCCACTTGTTTTATCCACACAACCATCAGCTGAGTTCCTTCAGTTCGACCCCAATTTGAGATAATCTTACTAGAGAAGCAACAACCTGATTGATCCCTTTAATCGGTATTTTACACCTTTCTTTCATGATAAAGTTTCCTTTAACTGTTTCCCGCTTTTGCAGACATTTTTATCCACTTGCCTAGGGTTTTCCATAAAAAGCATGTCTTTCTCTCCCACGATGCTTTATGCCTAACCAAGCTTAGAATATTTCCTGAACTAAGCAATTTAATGAATTTTTATCTCCCAACTATTAAAATTATCTATAATTATTATCATGAAAGAATAATCCCAATCTCATTTAACAATGATTTTTTTTCCTTTCTTTGAAAATAATCTCATATTCAAGTGTTTCATTACCAAGTAATTCAATTCCATTTATTCATTTATTAATAAAATTATTTATTTATTTCCATAAAAAATTCAAATAACCTCATGGCTTTACCACCATTCCTACTACAATCATTTAGTGTGAACAAAGAGACAACATTACAACAACGAAGAGATATTACATTCTCCCCCCTTTTTAATTCACACCGTCCTCGGTGTTTATTTTCCAGTTACTCCCTTGGGAACAATGATGGATAAGTATTTTTCATCTCTTCCTTCTCCCATGTATCGACTTTGGTAGTATAATTATTTCATTATACTTCAACTTGAATGACGGCTTAACCTTAGAGCCAGATTTCATCTTGGTCTAGGATATAGAGAGGTTCCACCCACAAACCTCCTTTGGGTTTCCACCTATAACATTTTCCAATCAATTATGTGTGAGCTATCATGAATATTTTTTCTTAGGTAGTGATACCTGAAATATTATGAACTGAGTAATGCTAATTGATAAGCTATGGGTCCAATTCGGTCCGAAATTTCAAACAACCTAGAACCTTATGGTGCTAACTTCAGGCATATTCATGTTATGAAAGTAATTTTACCGGGTTTTACTCTTAATAAATATGATTCACAATTTATAACTCTTCGCTTTTTAAATTCCATCTCTTCTGAAAATGGAAAGGTCATGCCTCCTGTTTATTTTCCTAAAATTGTCATGTTCGTACCAAATGTTTTCTCTTTAATTTATTTTGCGCAATTGTTTCAAGAAGCTTTTATTTCAGACTGATTTTCTAGCACATTTCCATACATGATAGATAGGTGCTTCATGCTTTTTACCTGCATCCAATAACTATCCACATGCATTCAAACAAAGCTAGTATCCTCAACATAACATCACAATGATACCATAGGTTATTTTGTTAAATGTATTCCTACTTATACCCAATGGAATGGTCGTTATGGGATGCAACATTCAAAATATGGAATTGCCACTTTTTCTTTCATATTAGTTCCAAAAATAAAATATTAATTAATGAAATTCTCGTTTCATTTTAACTTATGCTGTCATTTCCATACCATTGTATCAATTATACATTTATCAAACATACTTAAGTGTAGTCGACTCCATTGTGATTTTATTGTTACGTATTTCCATATCCTTTCCTAAACCTATGAAAGTATGAGGTAATTACTAACATCGATACTTAAGGAGTATTCTGTTACACTTTTGGTTTCATGGTTAATTATGGAAATTATTATTTTTGTATATAACCATAGCATTTTTTTTCTCCCTTTCCTGTCGCATATTTATATGCATCACACGTAATAGATTAGTAAACTTGTGTTCATATATTGCAACCATATGCATTCTTATGTGCATATATCTACCTTAGTATAACAAAAAAAAAAAAAAATCGGGATTTATTGCCATAGTTTGGTTGCATTATTTAGAAATTTGTCTTAATATTTTTCCATTCTATTAGGTTACTCCATTGAATTTGTATCCACCTACCTAGTTTATCTCGTGGCATAATTACAATCCATCACTTGTAGTCACTTTTGATGCAATGATCTTCCAATTTAGAAGTTTCTAATGTAGCCACAATACTCTTCTCTAATTCCACAGGGTTTTAATTTTAAAATTGATACCCAATCAAGGATTTATTCACCTTTCCATTAAATTGTTCCTGTGAGCGTCATGTTTTCATTCCTGATTTTAGCTTTAGTCCATTTTTCCTTATTCCTTTATATGTAAGGTTGATTGTTTATTCATTATTTTGGCACTCCCATCTCATTCCATAGTCTCTTTTTTTATATTCCGAGGTTCTTGGGCTATTCAATTACCAATACTACAACTATTCGCAATTGGGTAATTCATAATTGGTCCATTTACATTTCCATTTTGTGATAACTTTATCCATTTACTATTATTTTTAGTGATGTTATAATTTGTACCGCTTATATCCTACTTATTTGTTATATCCTTCACATTTTTGGGCGCTCACATTGAATCCTTTCTTACCTCGTAGGATTTTCCATCTCTTAGAATTTTCTAACTCATATCCCTAAGGTCTCTTACTATCAACAATTTTATGGGTTTTAATTTCTTTACACTTTATACTATGTGTACATTTTGAATAAAAACTTACCCTAGTCCTTTATCAGGTAGGTTTGAATCCCAAATTTCTATCGAAGTTTTTCCATTATAACATCATGCACTTATTCTATCAGATAGTGCTTCTTTCCTTTATCAACAATGAGAAGATAACCATGATTTCCTATTGAACTATACATGTTTTTTTCTTTTTGTTATTGGTTGCATGAGCTCAAATATTTACCAATACATCTTTGAACTAAGTTGATGCACTCAATTTGGAGGATATTTGTACCCATGTTTATTTTCATCCTCCTTTTTATTCTTGTTCTCTTAAAGGTGTTTTGAGGTGGGCTCGTCCGCATACTATTTGCATAATTTTCTCACAAAGCACTTTTTTTTTCTTACCTTTATGGTATTGTTGTCCATAGTGCCATTAGTACCATTATCATTGCTTCATCACATATAGAAAATTAAGGTGGAGAAATTTCTTCTATCACTAACCTATTTTAGTTTCTCCCTCCTATGTGTATCAATATCACTAAATTAAGGGGTTGAGTTCATCACTTCTTTCAACACTCACCAATGAAAACATTGTATACAAACTTTAACTTAATTAAAAAAAAGGCTCTTTATACTACCTTCTCTATGATATGCAATTCAACCTTGTAGTGAGAAAAAGTGTCATATAATCAATTCAAATCTCTATTAACATGTTTAAATAGAGGAGAAAGTTTCAATGTTTTACCCATCTATGTCAAAGTCTTCTTATGGGTTTTTGTAATTTAATTTACAATTTAACATGTTGTTTAGAGAAACAAGTTATTATAATGGTTTCGAAATCATTAGTTTTCCTGAATCATAGGACTAAAACATGTTCCTTTGTAGAAACAAATAACATTAGATGAGCATCAACAATGTGTAATTTTTTTGATTTCCATCATTATTATTTTTTTTCAACTCCTATTCACACATAAATCATGTAACCTTATTATATACCCAAAAATTTCACAACTGTCATGGTCCCCGGGTACAACTTTATATGTATATTGTAACTGTTGTGATATAAATTACTCCTACCACTTAGTTCCCAGTGACAGTAAATAGTGATTCCTAGACACAACCTTCCATTTACCTAGAAGGTTTTTCATAGCAAAGAGTGCCAATCATTATTTATATTAAATTGATAGCCTATTAAGTGTCCCATCCCTTAGGAAGTAGGGATCACTTTGTGAACAACTCAGCTTATGTAGATGTGTAACTAGATTCACATGTAGTAAGAAATTTATTTATTTTTCTGACTTTTTCCAAAAGCTAATTAATTCTAGGGTAGCTTTAAATTCCAAAGCTTGGTTTACACAATAGAATCTTGTAATTAACTTACTTCCCTACCGAATAAATAACCCGATTCTCCACTCATATAAAGATCTATAGAAATGGTACTCTAAAATCCAAACTGTGTTACATAATTAAAGTATGATCTTAGGAATTATGGAGTAGAACCTTTCATTCGCGTTGCGAAAAAAAGGGAACAATCCCTATTGATTTGTTTGTATTCTCACACACAACATTCTACCAAAAACAAAATGATGATTCAATTAGTATGGAATGATATCACCTAAATTAATTTGTCTAACATAACCAATATGTTTTCAAAATAATTGCAGTATCCGCACTTCTTCAACCTTGTTTTTCCCCTACATCTACAAGTTCATGTAAATTAAATTCCTAGAAATTGATAATATTTCAAGGAAAATGGAATTTCCCCAAATCCAAAAAATCATTAGTGAAAATTTATACCCCTCAGGCTAATGTGACAATTACAGACATATCCAACCATTTATTCACATGTCTTAGAATTTTTTTTTATAGTCCTTCTATCAATTTTCCCCAATCGAAAATAGTATCATATTTTATTACTGTTGAATCTATGGAATTATGAATATATCATTTCTATGAAATGTAATCACACTCAACTTTCCAATCCCATTTGATTCGGATGTTAAAACTATGCTCTGATACCATCTTTCACAACTCCCCTTCATAATCAAATTTTTTTTTCTAAATGTCTACATCATGGGTTATATTTCCTTCTCGTATATTCAGGTATTTTTTACAAAAAATTGCACTATGATGATGAATTTACCGAGTTAGTTCAAGAATACATCCATACCTACCCTTTTTACCATGTACCTATTACAAGGTATACATGGTTTCATTTTTTTTTGCTTATTATACTAGAACTGTATGAGTTACTTACTCAGTAATATTTCAATATTGTTAAGGTTTTATTCCCTCGTTGTTGAGAATATTACTCCAATTGCATGATAAAATGAGGTTATTTGTTTCTTACCTTCATCATAAATGTCCTCTCCATTGTTTTCTAATCTCTAAGTGCTATCCATGTCAATCCATATTGATTACATAAATCTTTCGATTCCCCTTTACAACTAACAACTCTAGGGTTTCTTCTTATTTCAATTATAATTAATAAGATTATGGTTATGATATCATATATGTAGCATAATGTTCCTACATGATATATGATTTATGCAACCACTTATGGTAACATTAAATATTAATAATATCTCCTACATTAACATTACGAATTTATTTTCTTCACATTACAGTCTTACCTTTTCTTATTTAAGTGGAACACCATTATCATCTTTGGGCCTAACCTTATATTAATATCTAATGGTCATAGCTATCTAAAGCTAGGAAATATGACTCAATATTCTTGTAATTCATATGTTAACCGTCTCACCATGGTATCATGCCTAATTTAGTAATGATGATGTGTTTGGGTTCACAATACCTAGGATGCATCGGGGCTAATATTCTTGACCAGTGTTTGGGCATCCAAAACATAATAATTATGATGATACGATCTTCATGGGTGTATCTTATTTCCAACTTTCATACTACACCTTAGTTTTTTACAGGTTCACTTTGCACTTGCCACATCTGTAGGTTTCACGTCAATGCACGTGCTTACTGACAACCTCTTCGACAGTGGTGATAATTTATGGAGAATCAAGGGTCAGGATTTTCTCCTCTAACTCTCTCCTCTCAAATCCATGGTAGGTTGATCAATAGACGATTTTCTCATTGCCTCTCTTGTTGGGTGTCTCTGCCACCTCCTTCAAGAACCATCTGATTACACTTGGCTTCTACAGGGCTTATGGTGATTTTAGTATTTCTTTCAATTTTATTAGTCGTTCCACCTCCAATTTCTTCCTTTTCATACGGGTGGTTTGTTTAATATTCCATATTTTTTTTCCATTAATGTTTAGGGTATTCCTTTCCTTTATGCATTAGGCATTTAGTTCTCTCTCAAGTTTTTTGAGGTTGTGCCCCTGACAATGTCTACTTCCTCTAGCTCGGTGCTTACCCAAAGGTACAAGTTTATCAGGCTTCACCTTTCCCTTATGAGTTATATTTTTTTCTGCTATATGCACCAAATTTTCTAGTGATTTTAGCATTAATAAGGGGACTATTGAATTATGGCCAAAGTTTTGAAAAATTATCAATTCTTTGTCACTTTCCCTTAACAGGAACCCTTACAATGTTATGCCACAGAGTAATGTGTATGAGATTTTGTATTACATTGTAGTTTCCTTCCGTTTCTACCTTAACATTTTTTTAATATATTCAAACTTTCACCCTGGTTGTGTCATTTCATTGAGCTACAGGGTTGGTGGGTTCAAAATCATATACTGTTTTGTTTATAGTCCCAACGAGGTAAAAAAAAAATTACCTTCTTGTCTATTGTATTGGTCAAAATCATGAAGAAGGTGCTTCTAACTAATTTATTTATTGTTTCTTATCCTGCCCCTTTTTTTCAGGTATTGAGTATTCCTAGTTCGCTTTCAGTTCATTTTGGTCTTAGAAAATATCAGATGTTAGGTCTAATGTTATTTTTCGTCGATTATTTTGGGTACATGTCAGTAGAAAATTCCACTGTTGGGGTTTCCCAATATATTGATTGACTCGAAATTAGGTTTTTATAATAGTCTCTTTTTTTGGGTTGAAGGATCATATTGGTTGATCATACTTTGGAAGTTTACTGTAGCCCCATATTTTAATTTTCTTCATGAAGTGAACTCCACATTGATATAATTTCTTTCAAATAATTATCCTCCTCAATCGTATAACCCCTGTTTTCCTATAATGTAATTTGTATTTGTATAACTCCCATTTTATTATAATGAAATTTTATTTGTAATGGTAAGGTCTTAATTTCCTAATTTGGGAGGCCCTATTGCATAAGACATATACCACTATCTTTTCAGCATTTTCATAACTCCCCTTTGATTGTATAAGTTCTATGATAAGTTGCTAGTTGTGAATATTGTGATATGTATCTTATCTTTTGGTAAAAGTTGAGACAGTTAATATTGTTCTTCTTAATTTCATATATCACTTCAATAAATTTGTTTTGGAATTAATTTTCATTCAATACACAAAATTTTCAATTATTTATATTCCCTTCATATGTTAGCTTTCACATTGCATCATAGGTTACTTTGTGTCAAACTTTCATGTCAGTACTATAAAATAATTTACTTTTGTGGCTTGTCTATGCAACTCCCTCCATAATAGAAAGAATGGTTACTTGTTTTTTGTTTTGTCCCTTACGCACTATAGGTCTATTCTTTGCACTTATGGAGCGAACTCTCTAGTTTTATACACAACCTCTCTGTTCATTTTTTCTTTGGTTCCGATAATGTGTTTTGATAGTTTACAAAGGTAACGGGTGTTGGGCATATCCACTTACTATATAACTGGAAGTTTTTGCAGGTTTTTACACATTACGTAGGCAGTTAGTTCGCCTTTAATGTAACTAATTCTCCCTTAATATTTAAGTCATACCTTCTCAACACACTCTGTTTCAATTATGATTTTTGTTATCAACTAACTACTATTTTAAATAAACAACTTATCTTCCTTGTTTAAATATGTATTTAATTTCCTTACCTATAGAGGCCCGATTAAGCTAAATGTCTTTAATTAACTATTTGTTTATTCTTGGACCGGATTCCAATATAATAGTTAAAATTCTTATCCTTACTCCCTCTTTGGCTTTGCGTCACAATCGTGAACGCATTGTAGTGGAACTCTTTCTATTTAGTTTCTTTTTATAAACCATTACACTACTATATCTTCCTTGAGCACTATAATTATCAGTTACATTCCAAAGGTGCACTCTAATTATCATATACATTATGGATATGCTAAATTATATTTTCATTGTATCTTAATTTTAAATATATTTTGTATATACTAAATTAATTTTCACAGCAACATAATTCTATATATACCTTGGGTCTACTAAGTTAACTTTCCAATTCTAAAACAAATTTATAATAAATGAAATCAGACTAGATTAACGATATAATTATTTCTATATAAAAGGAAATTTGTATGATTCCACAAGACATGCAGAATCCAATAAATGATATAGTACATTCACAGAGTCATTTTTCTCTCAACTTTATAATCTACTTATAGTTTCCTTTAAATATCGTATCGGCCTTTTGAACTAATGTAGTTTTCTAAAATTTGGCATATCCAGAAAATAAAAATAAGAATCTAATTTTTACAGATTCTGTACTCGTTTCCGAAAATATTAATATAATATAACTGATAGACTAGTATTAACGAGATACTTAGAGAATATAAAAATAATATAACAAATTACGAATAAAGAAATACATCATATATTTTCTAACCATATATACTATTAGGAACTCACTTGGGAATTTCCCACTTGTTTTATCCACCCAACAATGAAATAGCTTCAGTTTGCCCCCCTGTTGAGATAATATTTCCAAGGAATCAACAACTTCATTGATCCCTTTAATTGTTATTTTATACATTTATTTCATGATAAAGTTTCCTTTAGTGGCATTCCACTTTTGTGGACCTTTTTATCCACTTTCCTAGGCTTTTCCATAAAAGCTCGCCTTTCTCTCTCGTGGTGCCTTATACTTAACCAAGCTTAGCATGTTTCCCTAGCAAAGCGATTTAATGGATTTGTCTCTCCTGTCCATTAAAATTATCTATAATTTCTTCTATAATTATTATCATGGAAGAATTATCCAAATTTCATTTTCCAATCATATTTTTGTTTTTATTTCTTTGGAAAGAATCTCATATTCAAGTGTTTCATTACCATTCACTTCAATTCCCTTTATTCATTTATTAATAAAATTATTTATTTATTTACATAAAAAATTGAAAGTATCTGATGGAATTACTGCCATTCCTGCTACCATCATTTAGTGTGAACAAAGAGACAACATTACAAAAATGGAGGGATATTATAGTTTCTCTAGTAAGCTAGGATAGGTCCATCTTAACTCTAGATCTACAGAGTGTCGTGAGGGATCAAATATCTTAAGATGCAAACTTATTTTTGAGTGAAAAACTTGCGAAAAAATGTGTACCTCAAGAGATTGATTCCTCTCATCACATGGTGGATAATTAGTTATGATGGATCTATTCTTAATAATGTTATTTTTATTATATAAATTTCACATATCTATATATAAAATTATTCTCAATTTAGTGTTTAGGGCTATCACAATTGGCTAAGTATTTTATGTTAAAATACATTTTCTATTGAGAGGTTACGGGTCCAATTTCCTTGACACTCTTTTGGTTAGACAATAAGTGATCCTTTTGGGTAGATCTGTTTAGCGCACATATTCTATAGACAAAATCTTGTTCTATTGTAAATATTGAGTTTTCATGTGCTTATTAATTAAATTTAAATATGGTTATCGAATCATTATTTTAATTTATATGGTAAAATGGATCTTAATTTATAGCTACTATTTATGTCTCAGATATAATAATATAATATGTATATTATGATTTTATTTTATCTAAAAATTTGTTCATGATTTTATTAATAAAGAGCATTACACTATAACAAATTGAATTTTATTAGTTTTATTACTTTTCAAATTTTATTATTAATTTAGTCAACATTTAAATGTTTACACTCATTTAAAAATACTACAACATCTCTCTGTACTCCCTCTATATTACTTTCAACAATTTAATATTTTTTAATTGATCCTACATGTAAATTTTTTCAAAGAAACATTCCCCCATATTGGGTTGTAGAACTCTTGGCTCAATGATTTTATATACGTGAACATCATGATAATAGCAATTGCATAGGTGAAATGAGCACAAGAAAATTAATAAAGTGATTGATACGCTCTCATTTTCCACTCTTTTAATCTAATATTAGAGATTTTCATAAGAATCATGGAAAATTATGACCGCTTTATTAATGTTGTTATGCCAGTAGACGACCAACATGTGTTGGGAGGGTTAGTTGACCAAGGTTGACTATGGTAAACTAGTAAAGAACAATGATCCAGATTATCCACAGTGTTGCAAGAAATTTGTTGGCATTTCGAATCTTAATGGGGATCCATCTTCAGGACTTTTTTTAACTATGTTTCAGTTATGGTTATTTAGGACTTACCCTAAATGTCTATAGCTAATCAAGGATGGCCATGCTTGACTATGGTTAACTATGGTCAACTCATGATTGTTGATGGTTGACCATGACGTGTATGCTTGATGAGGGTTTACCATAGATAAGGGTTGATCATGGTTGACTATGGTTGATCATATTTGACCATGGTTAAGAGGTTTATTAAGGATTGACCATAGTTGACCAAAAATATAGTAACATTAATCTTTACTCACCATAGCTCACACTAGGAAACATAAATTGACTATAATTTATGATGATTAAATATGGTTAGCCATCAATGGTTATGATAACCATAACTAATTATATTTAAAATAGTTTTACCATAATTCAAATTTCCAATGATTTACTATGATCCTAAAATGAAAAATTTGTACTAGTCAAATTAAATTGTTTAGCGAGTAAATGATTTGAATCATTTGATATGTTTGTGGTTCTTCTTGTGTGGTCGTGGTTTCTGCATGTAAATTTGGTATTTTGGCCCACTGAAGATATGTGTTTGTCCATAGTTCAATAATCATCGTGTAATTAATTTGTTACATCTAGAGCATATGTGTAGGCTGTATAAGTTGATGTACGAAGAAATACATATGCAGACCTAATAAATAAATAAGAAAGGAAAAGGATGGTGGTTTTCTTGCATAGTATTGATCATCTCTTTACATTTATTTTGAAAGTGTGCTATTCGCATCTGACTTCACCATGTGTTACGCAAGAAAATCCCTTTTTCAGAAAGAAGTGATCCCTCTAGCCCAATCAGTGGCTCTAGTAACAACTGTGACAAAATATATAAGTTTCCCTAGTTTAACATTGAAAAGTAAAGTGAGAGAGGGAGATTTACCTACCTCGCTACTTATGCAGTCATTTCCTCAGTGTTGTTGTCAATCCTTTCACTTCTAGTCTCCTTCTTCACTATGCTTTCTACATCCGAATATCTGTAAAGAATATCACACGAAAAAGGATGAAATATATATGGTATATGTGTTTCAAAGAAAAATACATGAAAAATCAAGGAGTATCATGCTAAACTAGTTAATATTAGCAGATTTATGGGAATAAAAGTATACTTTGTACTATAAAATGATCAAAGGAAAGCTTAAACCTATTTCCTTTATGTTGAAGGCCTCCTTCAAAGTGGTAATCCAAGTCCAAGCCATGCTCTTCAATATCTTCAACTTCCTCGTAAAATTGAAAGCATATGGGTGATTAAAGCGGAATTAAGGCAACCATCAATTGCCAACCAAGACTCTCTAATATGGCACTTTCTTATAGTAGAACTGAGGAGGTTAAGGATCCACCAATGAGGGGGGAATGTATTATCTCCAAGGGGAAAATATTTGGAGATAATATCAAGGGACAAACATGGGAGTATTTGACCATATCCTCAACCAACAACTACCAGAACTTTGTTCTCGAGAATTCTAGAGGCCGAAGATTTTGCTACATTTTTGGAGAACCTGCATGAAGAGGACCAACATGACTTTACTGTTGAATTCCCATGATCGTAACAATGTTCACAGGATAGGAATAGGGTGACAAGTGTGAGATTTTTAATAGTAGGACTTTTATTGGCTTGAAAAAAAACAATTTTTACAATCTCTGCATAAAAGCTTCAAGGCATTTCTCTTTTAGGTCTTCAGGGATATCTTAAGCATGTTGTCCAGGATGAACAAGTTTATACATATTTTGTCACTTTGCGGCATTTGTGACATGATTTTCACAAAAGAAGACACTTGGGATAAGAACTGAGGAATGCAACAAAATATTGTGTAACAGATGCCCCTTAAAGCATGATAGAAGGGCAAAGAGTGATGGATGAAATGTTTTATCTACCATGGCAAGGACTTTGGAAAACCACTGTCAGGAGACCTGTCAATAATACACAGTAGAGTATGTGAAATGTATTATATAAACATGCCTAATAACATATCTTTGAGTAGGCATCAAATAACACATGAACCCACAATATGGCACAATCATCCATCTAAAAGAGATCACGGAAAGAGATCAACGCTATTGTCGTAGCCATCTGTATAGAAAGGATAATGTGTACAATCATGAATAATCAATAAATCCAAACAACCTGGATACTAACAAATGTGATCCAAGGTCTTTGTCTCGATCTAGATCTACCCACTGTATGAATCCAACCATGTGAATGGATGTGTTGATGTTAAACATGGTAGAAACTACTTGCTTACCGGTCAATAAAGTAAATCGTTAAGAGGCGAGAGAAACCACAAATAATGGCAATGGCCCTCAAGGTACGACAACACAATCTACAAATTTGAATGAATGGTTTGAATTCAAACACTTGCATAATCATATGATCGAAGTCCAATGATATAATATTTTCATCGAATGCGAAGAACATGCCATTGAGTCACGCAAGTTCCAAGGCTAAAAATGAGTTTCTTAATCACCTTCCTAGATAATGAGCTGAAGTCCACATGAAGTGATCCATAGAAGAAGGGCCATAATTATTCCCACGTCATAGAAACAAAATAAAAAGATTTATCAAGATGATATGTGTGATTCAGGATTGTTGCAAAGAGGGTCAAATAAGTATAGAATGTTTGACTCTACAAATAGAACTTTTTTTGAACATATCGGTGATATGAATCCTGAATTTGGTAGAATTTCACTCAAAATAGGATCAAAATTCATGATGATGGTAGGTGATGATTAAATGAGAGAAAAATGGATTTCCAAAACACAGTAAGGCAAGTGATGAAAGAAGTATATCCCAAATCCAACATGAAATGTAGATGAGTGTCATGCTCAAGAGCGGCATGTTTCCTTTGGTGCATAAAAAAAAATATACTTGACTTCTATTTTCCCCCATTATTTATAATGAGTACCTCCTTAGTTTTGGTAGAAATCTTGAAGAGGATACCGTATGCTTAAGATATAAGTTCACCCTTCGGATGAATCCATCCTAGTAATTTTAACGAGCCCTAGGAAGGAGTAGCTCTCTCTTTTCATGGTTTCAAGTCCTTCATTGTTTAAGTTTTACGAGTCTAATGTAGGATTAGCTCGATATCTCTTTCATGTTTAGGGAGTTTGAAAAAGAGATGGAAAAGAAAATTCCAAAAGGTCCTTTTTCGTAAATAGTCTCTCGAATATTAAAATGTAGAAAACAAAATCTGAGAGAACATCTTAATCATGGTTGACCAAGGTATTCCCTTTCCATAAATACTGAACCTCATCCTGAAAAAGTGGTACCCATATACTGAGACGATGCAAATTAATTTAATTTAACGATCTCGAAAGGAAAGGTGCTTGAGAATATTTTCATGTTTCGAGAGTCTAAAAAGAGCTGAAAGGAGACTCCTCCTGGAGGAAAAAGTGGTATAAAAGGTTGCAACTGGTTCTGTTGATGATGGAACAACTAAAAACATGGAAAGTTCAAGAGGTTGGCTAAAAAAACCACTCATTGCAGTGGTTCCCCATGTAAGGGTAAAACAACCAAGTGAGAGCATATCATCAGCCAAGGGGATGGTGACAAGGAAATGATAAAACCAAGGCTCATATAGGAAAAATAGGCTAATATAAAATGCCATCACAAGAGGTAGGATTGGAGTGGTTTCGTTTTTACACAAGCTTGAAACATGGGAAACTCTGCTGAAATTGGTTTCATTTCTTCACAAGCTTGAAACATGTGGAAAAGGTATGGTTGAGAGTTGTTTCATTCTCAAAAATTCTTTAAATGGAGAGAAGCTATGCTTGAAATAAGTTTTCATTCCCCATCATAGTGACTCAATTTGAGATACATGCCCCCCAAGCTTCAATTCATTCACCTAAGTATACTACTGGTTACTAAAAGGTGGATGGAAGTGAAGGTTCATTTACGAGAACAAGTGAAAGACTCGACTAGAAATTTACGACATCTAATCAAAGACTCAAATCGAAAGGGGGTTTGTTTCACTTTTTAATGAGATGGACATAGTAAAAGAAGTATTCTCATGACACCTTGTATCATTTTTTAAGGAGATTGACACAAGAAAACAAACTCTGCTCTAAAGCTTTACTCATGGCCCATAAGTGGTCATGGCTTCCAAGAGGTTCTCATTAGATGGGAGAACAACACTGGAAATATGGGTCCAACGCCCCTAGTACTTGATGCACTATATCACTGACTAGATCATCAGTGGACATGGGAATGGAACAGGTTACCACATAATTAACTTGTGGTGGGGAAGATACTAGTGAGCCCTGGTATTTCACCAAGAATGCTGCAAATCCCAGGGGCTTTCATACTTTACTTTATCAACCCAGGGTTCGTACAAAATTGGATGTGACATTTCTATATACACAGTAGATGCATTCTACTCATGTCATCCTCTTCTGAGCTCTACTAAAGGGTGCTACTTCTAGGCTCTCTAGGTGAAGTATGTCACACTTCTCGAATTAGCCCTAAGGCTACCAATGATTCAAAGGCATGGCACTATCAGAATGTAAAAAATTATACCTTAGTAACCAACTACATTTAACTATTTTTCCATGAAGGAAATCTACTGATTATACTATGATAAGAATCGTAAAGCAACCTAGGTACCTTGCATGATGTAAATTGCTGAGTTGAAATGACAGAAAGGAAACTAATATAATCACACTTAGCAGGGACAAATAGATAAACACACTCTACTCACTCTATGCTCTATCTATCATGATTTTATTCAAGAAACCATTCATGACCTAACTATGCTTGCAAATATGTTATTTTGCAACTAGGAGAAGGAAGTGCTAAGGTGGTTGCTGGAAGGCTTAAACACGTGGAGGCAAGGCTGGAGGTGTATGGGTGGTTCGTGTTGGTTTATAAGGTGGCCATGGTGGTTTCTGTGCTTAATTAGGCACCCATAGGTTTTGTTCCAAGAGCCGCTATAGGCTTCTTGCAATGCTATAGGCAAGTCCTGAATTGCTGCATGAAACTGACTGAGGGTAATCCGAGGCCAAAAATAGGTAGAAAAAGGGTAGGAAAGGTGGTATGAAGGTGGAAGAAGATGAATAGGAGGTGGCCCACCCATTGGCCAAGCTCAAAGCCTTTTGGAAGGCCTGTCTTGCACCCCTAATGTTTTCCCATGGTGTAGGGATGAAAAATCTGAAAATAGGGCTAATAGTGATTTTGTTGAAAAAATAGCTGAAGGAAGGTTAGAGATGAAGCTGGAGGTGTTGCTGGAATTATCCTTGGTTGTGATACATGTTATTGCAATAAAATTACCTATTAATTCAATTAAGATGGACAAATGCATGATAAAGACAGTGGAAAAGATGATCTGAATTTGTAAAGAAAATCTACTCTAATCTTAGAAGCAGATATCTGCCACAGCATACTAAACATGTTCATGCAATTACAAGAATTAATCTTATTTATTCCAAGGAATCATAAACTAAAAATCATTTTTGGTCTATGGGGAAGGTCTACCGTCCTCAAGCTCTATTGACAGAGGTGAGAGGGGGAGGCCTGACTCACAACTTTATGGAGTTTATCACCTAATATACCACTCATGTAAGCAGACTAAATCTACAACAAAAGATAAATGGAAGAAAAAAAAATATTAAATGAAAATACCAACAAAATAGCTAACCATTCATAAGAAAACCTAGCTAAATGACATGAAAGGAAAGAATTGTTACACAAGAGAGGTTGAGGTATATGGATTGGGCCTTAACCCACAAGTATGGATCTCTGGAACACAATCAGTAAGGAAAATTTTGAATAGTCATTTCATTTTAAGAGGATAGTATCATTACATCCATGAAAGTCTTGAAAAAATGATTACAATGTGCACTTGGTCTTGAGTTTTCTTGGAAGCCTTTGATTTTGAGCCGTTGGAGGGAATCTCGAGGATCCCTTGGCTGCCTTTGGGAATTAAAGATGGTGGACAAACCCCTAGAATCTCTCCTTTTTGTCTACTCCGAGTATTTATGACTAAACCTTCACAAAAATTCCATATCTTCGTGATTTTCCTACATTTAACCTTATATTAGGTACTCAAAGTATCATAAAACCATAATATAACAAAAAATGCAAGAAAAGAGATTTAATAAGGAAAAAAGGTGACCATTAACCCCTGTAAATGCACCTAATGATGGAGCTCATCATCACCTCCCTACTAAATGGTTTCTCATCCTTTGAGCAACTAATCCTTCTTCTGAATTTCCTTTAAACCCTTCATGGTCCCTTTGAGTTCCCATGGAATAAGTGTTGGAGTCCCCTCAGGAGGGTAAAAACCATCATTCCTTTCTGAGTATTCCCATTCTTTGTTCTATTCATCCTGGCCCGTCCCATCACTCAGCCCCAACAACAAGGGTGGACTGAGATTTAGACTAAGACATTGAATCTTTCTGGCCTGCATGGCCCTCTTGTACAGTGGTACCCTTTCCAAGGTACCTCTTAATATTTATGGGGTATCGTACTCCATGTTTCTATGGCTGTGAGGGAGGTTGTTCAATCTCCTCTGGCTAGCCATAATGCACTCATCTTCTAATAGCCTATAAATATCATCAGAGTGGGCTACTGCTTGAGATTGTGTATGGAGTTACATTTCAGTTAGTTTAGGATCCCTTTCAATCTTCAAATGGTTATTGATGACTCCTCTAGGACTTAATATCTATTCGCTAATGTACAATGGTTATTTGTTTTCTCATCTCATAACCCTCCTCATCTCTTGTTCTATTGTCTCCTCATTCACCATCCATGATGCTTAAGCTATTAATTACATAAGGTTATGCATATAAAAATTTTCCATATTTTTCTTCTCATCCATGCTAGCTTGATTGCATAAATAAATGAATTGTCTACAATTTTGGAAAGGTAGGGATCCATGAGAGGCTAAATTTTTAATTTGAAAGAGGAGCCATGACTTATTAAGGTAAAATTCATATGAATATGAAGGATACATATGTTGAATGGCCTCCATGCATAAATATGCCATGGTGGTCACTCGGTTACCTTTTAGTTGAAGCTGCTCTTGTAGTTCTACATTCTCTGCCAGTGCTTTCAGAAGCTGCTCCTTCAAAACTGGCTCTCTAAGCCTCACATCAGATAAATATTTTCCCAATTCAACTACTTTTCCCTAAATGACCCCTATATCATACACTCCTCTATATGTGGCAAGTTTCATCCAATGATGATGCACACCCTCTCTTCCTCCAACTGATAAAACAAAGGAATTGTGAATTTTGAGGAATTAATCTACCCCCCCTCAACGTAGGTGTAGTAAGAGCTGAGATTGGGTTTAGGGCTAGGGTTTGACACCATTGCAACATATATTGGATTTTATTTTGGTGAGGTGGACTCTTCTTTCTTGTCTTTTCCTCCCTCTTTTTCATCATGTATTTACTCTTGTGTCTTTCCCTCAGCTTCCTTAACCTATTGTACTTCTGTGGTTGTGTTTTCCTCCTCAACCAAGGAATTTTTATTCAAATATATGCTTCTTGGAGTTTCCTATAGCAAAAACATACTTTCATGTAGAAAAATCTATTTTTGTTGCTGAAGGCTCAATTCTTCTTTCTTTTCACTCCTTTTACTCCTTGAAGGGTTAGTGGAGGTTGCATGAAGTGTGTGGGATGCCAGCTTGGATGAATGTGTGCTGATATATGTTATAGGGGTCCTTATGGGTGAAGTGACTTCCTGTACCCTTCCTTCCTTTAATATAATTTATTCTTCCCTTTATAGTTATTCTTCAATGGTGATAGGGATGTTGGTGGGATTTTGTGGCTTTCCTTGTCTCACCCTCTGAATTTTCCTTCTTCTGAAGCACAAAGGTGATTGTCTCATTCTTTTTGTTTTAAAAGGTTTTCTCAAAACAATTAGACTGGCAGCTAATTTTGGTCTATGATGTCAGGTGACATGCTTGTGTCTTGAGGGGAGGTTGCATGGCTTACGATAGGGTCCATATCTCCTCTTTCCTCAGTCTTTTCTTCCTCCATTGCTTCAGCTTCTTCTTGTTCTCTTTTTTTTTGTCTCTATGTTATCTATTTCAATTTCCATCTCCTCATTTTCATCTCTATTTTCTACCTCTTCATCCTCTTATTCTTCCTATTTTCTTTCTGCCTCTTCTTCCTCTTATTCTTCCTCCTCTTCTACTTCTTCTTATCTAGGGCTAGAATAAGAGGTTTTCATTTTCTGGGTAGCTATAATGGCTTCCCTATCCATGTCTATAAAAGAGGACCAGGATACATGCAGGGTTAGCCTTCTCAAAGAATCATCTACAAATAATTTATCAGACCATCATGGGCCAAATTCTGATACTTCCTCTGGCTCAATTTATGTCTCATATTAGTGATGGAGTTTAAGAGGAAGTGAGGGAAACTTAGTCTTTGTTAAAGTGGAGCCTCTCCTTGGAACTTAAGTTCATTTATCAACTTGAAGTGATACCCATAAACCACACTCAATCTACCTTCACAAGACATGAATTTCATTTTGTGGAAGGAAACTTCATCCCAAGGGTATGGAAGGCTCTCTCTCAAACAATTTTTATCTTCAATATACTTTTCTCCATGTAAGAAGAAATTATTTTTGGCTACAGTGCTAGGCATTCTTTCCTTCACCTTGTTAGCTCCCTGTAATTTGTACGATTGGAAATAACAAGTAGCAGAGAACAACATAACACCACTTTGAAGTCTAGGACCTAGCCTTCCTGGGCTCAGGGAGGGCTCTCTATATATTTATGATTAACTGATTTACCTTTATGATTATATTTTCTAATTTTAGGCTAGTTATAAAGATTGGGGTTGTTTTTTTGATTGATTGTTTGTTCGGTTTGATAGATAGAATGTGGGAAGCTTAATCCATTGGGATATGGAGTCATAAAAGGGATGAGTTATGCATCAATTTTTCAAGGGTTTTCACAGGGAAACCTAACTATGTCAAATGGATCTTTGTGGCAAGATGAATATAAGCTAACAGAAATTTGTTAGTTCAGTAAAGCTAAAGAGAAATTAAGAATCCTTTAACTATACTTAAACATAAATACAGAGCAGATAGTCTCTGAATTCTACATTTAGGTCTTTAGAGAAAAACATTAAAGATAAAAACTTAGTGAAATTAAAGAGCAGTTAAGAATTATTTTACTAAACTTTAGGGAAAGCCTTAAGATAACACTTTGGTAAAACTAAAGAGCATTTAAGAATTCCTTAGCCATACTTCACAAATAAAACCTAAAGACAACAGTCTAGTAAAACTAAATATCATTTAAGAATTCTTTAGTTATACTTTCAGAGGGAAACATTAAGATAACAGTGACAGACAAAGTTAAGGTGATCATGCAGCATATCTTGATCTAAATTTATGCTTTTCTATTAGAGAAATTAATGTAAAGTATGGAAGAACAAAGGAAAAAAATGAACATAAAATGAATAACTTCACCATTAAAATAGCTCAAATATCCTCTGAAGGTGCTTGTAATATTGATGTCCAGCTCAAAAATAGTTGCAGTTCTCCAATACAATAATCTTTGCAACTCCAAGTCTAAACAAATTCCAACCCTTGATAAGGAAAATACATGCATTATTTAACTACAACTGAGGTGGTTGCACTAATCGAGGGTGACAAAATGCATTTACTACAGAGTAAATGAATTTTTGACATTTGTGACCATGAAAGGCCCAAGCCAAAAATATCTCTAACAAACATGCTATAAAAATAACTTTAAAATTAACTCCTGAGCTAACTTAAAAATATCTTTGAACAAATGCATGAAAAATTAAATTTTATAATAACTTCTGAACTGATGCTAAAATATCTCTAATTGTAATATTAATTTTGGTAGCTTTTAGTAAATCAAAATTAAGTTGGAGATGGCCAACATGGTTGCGAAGAGGAAAATGTTGAGTGGTCTTGACATCTGGCTTTGTCTTCCTCGTTGATTTGTCTTTTAACTTTAAGTTGTCTTTATCTGTATACCTTTTCACTGACTTTGCTGTCACTATAAATTCTTCATTTACCTTACTGTTTTACCTGCCTTTCCCTTAACTCTGTCCTTTGACTGCGCCTTTTATCTATTTTCATCTTTACCCTGACTACTCCTTTTCCTTATTTTATCTGTTATTCTTCTCATAATCCTCTGGTGAATAAGGATTTTAAATTGAAATCCAAAGAGTCTGGATTAAACAATTTTTTGGAACTAGTATCGCAAATTGTTTATCCCATCTTCTAATATGAAAATCACCTACATAAATCAAAAGAATTATTAATAAAATGAAAGTCTACAGGGAGGCGAAGAATGGTGGTTTATACATAGCGCAGGGTAAATAGGCTTATCACATAGGCGTGGTGGGTAGGTGGTTTAAATTGGAAACAATTGATGGTTTCATTATGTGGGAGGAGGTGGTTTGTCGTTTTATCGCACGGTAATAAATGGTTTGGCGGTTTATGATTGAGGGATGTGATAAAGCGGGGGAATGGCATGTGTTAGATGGGAGGGGTTGCAAAACCACCCATTTCGCAACCCCCCAATGGTTCTAAAAAATGGGCAGTTGGGGATGTGAAAAGGATTGGGGGTTGTAGGATCAGATGGTGTAGATCAGACAGTGGTCAAGCATTGGATCGATCGCGGGTCGATTTGATAGGTGTGGTCGAGATTGAATGAAACAGAGGGTTTAAATATAAAGTGGGGCCTGGGGATATATTAATGTGGAGAGGTAAATGAAACGAAAGTAGAGGGAAAGGTTTTAAAGCGGATGCTTTAATATAAATATGAGTCGGGGTTTTAACATAATAGTGGTTGGGTGATTTAATAAACAGAGTTTATTTAAAGTGGGACCCAGGGTTAATATGGTGGGGGAAAGATATAAATAAGCAGGGAACTAATATAAGGTGGGAATAGAAATACTTTAGGAGGGGAGGGGGTTAAAATAATATCGGGACAAGGTTTTTAAATGTGGAGGCCCAATATATTTTAATTTTAAAAACATTGTAAAAAATGGGTTTCTTACATGTTTTTCATGGAAAAGGGGAATTAGTAAAGGGGAAAGGATATTAATAATATGAAATGACAAATTGATGCTTTCCATGCCTAGTGGAAATTGCTTCTGCCTACCCATTATTTACTCTAAAATTTATCTTCATTTATTGGGTTCATTTAAGCTTGCTGACCCTTTATTTTTCCTTCAAAAGAAAACTATCTAATTGCTAACCTTATAAATTCCAAAGGCTCAGATTAAACTGATGAGTTCATTTATTATCTACCTAAATACTGATCTTCCAAGATTAAACAGTTTCGCTAGATATTTAATCACTAACTAGCATGATATGAAATTGAAAACATGAATGAATCAAGATTAAACTATTTGATCATCATGAATTGTGGCATTCAGGACAAGCTGCACACAATCTTATCTACAAAAGTAAACTAAACTAAATGTAGTGGCATTTAAATGCAACACTTTCAGGATCTATTCTTATCTCTTTTTTGGGGGTTCATTATCTTTTTTCTTTTGGTCCTTTGATTTTTCTTTTAGGACATACCCCCTTCTCATTTTTTAATATGGGGAAACCTTTACAAAAAAAAAGCAAAGGTATGTACAGTATTACAAGCTTTATAAAATATACAAATTCAAAATTATGATCCCTATTATTATAGGACCCTAACAGTGGCTCCATCTGGGGATGGTAGCTCCTTTAGGAGGTGTCAAGAACTTTGTAGACCAGTAGCCTAATTTATTTGGTCTGATTCCCACTCCATAATCCTAATCTGTTGTAACTTTTGTGACTATGACCTTCAAAACTGAAATCCATGCTTACTGCAGACTAAACTCTGAAACACACTTGATCTTGAGCCCGAATAAACAACCTGAAATTGAAAACTGCAAAACATGTTGAAGTATTTTGAGAGATATTTTGCATACATACCTACCCAACGTATGGTTCAATTTTTTTTTTCATTTTGGGGTGCATTTAGACTTGCAAACCTTAACATCATTTTTTCTTTTGAACCTCTCACTTACCACCTATCCCTTATTTATCCTATTGGTTCATATTAGGTTTTTGAACCAATGTAATTTTCTACCTAACTACTGATAAGCCAATATTAAATGGTTTGGAAAATCTTCATTTTCTAACTTATCAGCAAAAATTCAAAATTCGTACAATCATGTTTAGACTATATGATCGAACAAGGAATTCTTAAAAGTAGTGGCATTTTGATTTGCAACACTTTCATAAACATTCATTTTTGTATGGGGTTTACTTTTCCTTTTTTACATACCACATTTTATTCTTTTTTATTTTCTTTCTTTCCTTTTGTTTTATCAAACTAGGCTTATAGCCTTCACTTTAGGCTCCAATTTTCTCCAATATCCTGTTTGAAATTTGTTTAGGCAATGTTATCTAAAATGAAGAAAATTTAAAATGATATTCTTTAATTGAAATAATGTTTTAGCATCCTGCCACTGACAGGACCTCCAAGAAACTTCGTTCCATCCATCTCTTGTAAGAATAATACATTATTACCCCTTGCAGAATGAATGATGTATAGACCTTTCCATAGGTTATCAAACATTCCATGATTTCCTTTGTCCTCACTTCTAGAATCCCACTTTAGTGTTATGTCTCAAATATTGAAATCATTTGCTTTGGTCCTTTTGCCAAAGATTTTATTGATGTTTTCTTGTATCACCTACATTTTGTTGTATACTCCTTCTCTAGATTGTTGCAGCTGAATGGTTTTTCTTACTCTTCTCTGTATAGCATTCTCTTTAGACTGTACTTCTTGAATGAGCTTCATTATTTGCACCCCCAGGGTTTTTGGGAAGACTGCATCCATTCCATAGACTAGATGATAGGGTGACATATCAATTGACTTCTTATTTGTCAGCCTATCTTCCCATAGTGCATGTACCAATTTGGTGTTCCATGATTTCTTATTTTCCTCCAGTAACTTCTTAATGATGTTCACCAAACTCTTATTTGAGGATTCAGTCAACCCATCACCTTGAGGGTAATAAGCTATAGAATTCCCCAAACTAATGTGATATTTGTGGAATAAATCCACCATTATCTTGGATTTAAAGGCAACAATGTTATCAGTAATGATTTTCCTAGGATAATCGAATCTATATATAATGTTGGTTTCAAGAAATCTAATAATTACTGAGTCAGTTGCAGTCCTGGATGGAATGGCTTCTATCCACTTAGTAAAATAGTCGTTTGCAATAAGGATCCATTTATGTTGGGAATAGGAGGAAGGGTGGATTTCTCCAATGAAATCTAGACCCCATTGTTAAAAAGGAGCTTCAATAGATATGGGTTGTAATGTAAAAGGTAGAAGCTTTCTTTTTCCCCCAAAAATTTGGCATTTATGGCAGGCCACCACCATTTTGTGGATGTATGGGAAAAGGGTAGGCCAATAGAAACTAGCTCTAAGGATATTATTAACAATGGTTTTCCAATATAGGTGGCCTCCAAAATCCCCTTCATGAAATTCATGCATAATCCTCTCTGTATTTTCTTTAGGAAAAAATTTAAGCAATACACCACCAGAATTTTTCTAGTATAAAACTTTTTCCCAAATGTAGAAATTTACAGCTTTTAGTTTCAAAAATCTTGTTTTTGTTTTGGGCAAACGAGGAGGAGAATTTAAATTAAAGAGTACATATAGTATATCTGCATACCAGGGAGAATTTAGGAATGCTTCCTTAATGGGTGGAGTCGCTAGCTCCTCTTTTTCATCCAGTGAATAAATCATATTGATGTCTATTGCTTGAAAATTCGTTTCAGCCATCAGTTGAGCCAGTCCTTGTCCTCTGATTAATTTGGTGGGTTTCAACTCTAGATCATATTCCAAGATGATAGCAATCCATTTTCCTATATTTCCATTAGGATATTTTGTTAGGATGTCTTTAACCACTGTATGGGGCAAAAATGCGATGATGTGTGAATGCGAAATGTACACTGTGAAATCCTTTATTTCTTTGATCAAGGCAAAAGCCTGGTTTTCCATGATTTTATATTTCAAAGGTGCATCTCTTAGAGCTTGGATGAAGAATGCTATGGGTTGCTCCTGTCCCTTTATATTTTTCTGCACTAATATAGTAGCAATTGTGTGTTCTGATGCAAAGGAAAAAATAAAGAAATCTTTGGTGAAGTGAGGGATGATTAGAATTGGTGCTTGTGTGAATGCTTGCTTTACTAGGTAAAAAGACTTCTTTTCTTCCTTGGTCCATTTGACTCCTGATTCTCTTTTGAACATGTTGGTGATGTTCCTCAGGATTTCTTCAAAATTTGGTATAAACCTTCTTAAAAAAATTGTCTTTCCAATGAAATATTGCAACTGTTTGATATTTCTTGGGTGACTGATTTGCAATATTCCCTCAATCCTATTAGGGTCAATATTGATCCCTTCTTCAGATATGACGTGACCTAGAAGCTTTCCTTCTTAAAGGCCGAACAAATATTTCTTAGGATTTTGAGACAGACCGTACTTTTTGCATTTCTCAAAGACCTTTCTCAAATGAGCAAGATGTTCTTCATCAGTTTTTGAATAGATTGTGATATCATCAAGATATATCACAATGAAGAAACCTATTTCTTCTGAGAAATAAATATCCATTTTTCTTTGAAAAGTGGCTTGAGATTTCATTAATACAAAATGCATTTTTACATACATAAAGGTGCCCCAAGGTGTAGTGAAAGTTGTTTTGTGTTGATCATCTGGATATACTAGCACCTGATTTTACCCTGAAAAGCCATCTAGTAGAGAGATCCTTTTGGAGCCTACTACCCTTTACAATGCGTGGTCTATCTTTGGTAAAGGGTATTTGTCCTTTAGGGATGCTCTATTTCAGTTTCTGAAGTCAATGCAGAGTCTAATATATCATGTCTCCTTCCTCACAGGTACAAAATTTGAAACCCATTCCGAGTACCTGAGTGGGACTATTATCCTAGCATCGTACATTTTCTTGATCTCTTTCTTAACCAGTGGCATTTGGACAGGATTTATTCTATGTAGTTTCTGTTTAAAGGGATTCTGGCTCTCTTTGAGTGTAATTTTGTTTTGGATGACATCAGTATCATAGGACTTCAGGTTTTCATAACTTCAGGAAAACACATCAATAAATTCTTTTAATAACTTAATATATTTCTTCTTTATAGGTGCTGGCAGTGTCTTTGATAGCTTTACCATCTTGAGCTCTTGCTTACTACCTAGATTGCACTCCTCTATATTTGCTTCAGTGGATTCCATTTTTGGCTTTCTAGCAACATCATTGAAATCAAAATGTTCTTCTAGAGGGACAAGTCCTCTTTGAAGGGTATTGTCTCTGAAATGTAGCAGTTTAAATTCTTCTTTTTCTGGATCTTCACACATTTATGTCCTATGTGGGTCTTTCTTTACTAACAGATTTATATCAACATCATGAGGGGGATCCTCCCTATATGTTTGTTCCTCAGTAGAGTAGTCCTCTTCATGATCTAAGTCTGAATTTGGAATCTCAAACTTATTTTTGGATTGCAAGAAATCTTCAATTTGTTGGTCATCTTCAAAAACTTGCCAATATCTCATATTATCAGGGACTGATGGTATGTTTTTAACCTGCACTATGTATTTTTTTTTAGGATGAGGTAGTTAACAAGTGCTGGTTGCAAATGCTAGTCCATTGGCAAGGATATTTTGATTTCTTGGGATAGAGGCAAGGTCATATTCTTCGAATGTTTTTAGGAGGTCAAGGGCATCATTCCTGTATGCTCTCAATCTAGGATGCTTAGCTAAATATTATCCCTTAAATTTCCTAATGACTAGCTCAGAATCCTAATGGACAAAGATCGTTTTGGCTTCTAATTTTTTCAGTAATTGTAACCATAGAAGAAGTGCCTCATATTCTGCTATGTTATTTGTACACTGAAAGTTCAGTTTGTAGGAGTGACCGTCTGCATGGTTGTTATAAGTGTTGTGTACCCAAACACCTGCTCCTGGTCCAGTTTTTCCACAAGAACCATCAAAACTCATGTTCCAAAGAGGTTCAGGTTTGGACTTGTGTTGTTCATTTTCTATTTGGTCTGATTGTTCTTCCTTTTCTTCTTTTTTTTCAACTATTTTTTCATTAACTGCTACTTTTTCATTAATGTTTTTATCATTGTAAAGGATAAATGAATCAAGGTATGAGTGGACATAGTAGAGGGGGGAGTTATCAACTTTTCTTGACTAATCACCATGTATTTCATATCATTTTCCCTATACAATCTTCTTGGTTGACTAATGACTAGTATGGTAGCATAGGTCATATCCATTTGGAGGGTGCCTTGAAGCTTGGCTCCCCATGAGCGTAATAGAAGCATGCCATATTTAGGGGGAATGTCAGCCACCACAATATCCATTACTAGACTTTTGGTTGGTATCTATGCTAAAGTAACATAGAAATCTTTGATTAGGCCTAGACATTTAACTCTATTGGAGTCAAAGGAGTACAGGTCTTTGTATGGTCTAGTTATCTCAAGGCCAAGTTTCTCCATAATTACCTTTGGCATGAGGTTATGAGATGCTCCTGAATATAGCATGGCATTATGGAGGATTTTATCATGAATATTCAATCTAACATAAAATGGGGGCACACCTCCCTCCTGGAATTTACCCTCTACTTTAGGCCCAAACAAAAGTTTAGGTTTGTCATCATTCAAATTTACAGTATTAGTATTTTCTCCTATGTTTAGTGCTTGAAAAACTTGGGAACTATATACATTTTGGGCTACAAATCCAGTGAGAGGTATGGAAATATTTATCTTGGAAATTTCATTGTCAATACTAAATGGTGTCTATGTTTTAGTAGATTTGAATTAGTTTTATCAGACATTATTTTTGCAGCAACTTCAAATTGTTGATTTTCATTAGGGATATCAGCTAGATCAGTTTCGTTAGGGTTGATATTTTATTTACTAGTGCTACTTTCTAGACTATTTTTATTTTTATTAGAAATTTTAACCATTTTATTTGAACTTTCTGCTATCTTTCTAGGATCAGTTTGAGGGGCCTTTCTAGCAGAATTTTCAGAATTATTTATCTTGGGAATGTCTTGTTCTTTATTTCTTCTGAGGTCATATTGTCTATGCACCTCCATGATAGAATTTTCAAATCCTTGTTTATAATCCTCAGATTCTTTTCATTCCTCTTTGGATTGAGTTGGGGAAAATATGCCTTGATTTTCCTCGATGTGGAAAACAATATCCTCATCGTTAACTCCCATTAGATTAATTTGACTTTCTTCTAGCTATTCAATCACCCCCTCATCCTCATTAGCATATTTTTCTTGGAAAGGAGGACTAACTTGCTGGCCAGGTTCTCTTTCTTCCCTCTGTCTTATTTGACGGGGGTTTCTCCTAAAGTTTTGGTTTTGGTTATGGTTTCTATTATGACGAGCTGCTTGGTTTTCTCTCAGGAAAGTTCTCTCATTTAGGTTTATTCTCTCCATCATCCTCTCCATGGTTCTAACGAGGTTATAAATCTTATTATCAGATGTGTAGGCTACAACCTCTTCCCTATATGTGACTCTCTTTTCATTTTTCATTCTATCCCTTTTGGTAATCAGATTTTCTTCCACACTTACTGCACCCCTCTACATGTCTTCTAATGTAGGAGGGTCTCTCTCTCTCTTAGCTAATAATCCATCTCTAGGGCGAAACCCTCTAGAAATTTCATTAGGGGTAAACCTTGTGGGGGTTTCATGTGAGGAGGGAGGGTGTTATATACGCTATTGAACTTAGTGCAGTAATCTTGGACACTCTCTCCAATGTTCCTCTTGATGTTTTCATATTCTGACAAGATTTGGAGAGGATTTTTCTTGACTTCCCATTTATTTAGGAATAGTTGGTGAAAAGCAGGGAGGTCATGTATACTATTAGGGCTCAGGCCTTTAAACCACTTTCTTTATTCTCCCCTTAATATTTGAGCAAACATTCTTAATTTAATAGTTTCATAATCTATATCTTGATGATAAAAATAATAATCCATTCTATCCACATGATGTTGAGCCGTTGTAGAACTACTTTCATCAAATAGGAGGATTTTGGACTGATATTTCTATGGTAGAGGCACTAAAGGAAATGGTATGACTAATGGGGCATGCCAGGCTGCCATGGATGGTGGTTGGGGAACCTAAGGGGGATTAACAAGTGGGGGGTTGATAAAGGGAGGTGGGGGGTTGAATGGAGGAAGGTGAACTGTGGGTGTATGAGTGGGGGTTTGGGGACTCTGGTGAGTAAGGTTCAAGGAAATTATAGGGGCTATAGATATACTTGGACCAACTACTATTGTAGTAAGTGCAGATAGTTCTACATACTGTTCAAGGTAAGCATCATCAATAGTTGAAGTGAGCTCGGTTACCCTTCCTTGAAGGGAGTCAAAGTGTTGGAGAAGATGAAAGTCGGTTGGAGTGGTGGTAGAGGCTTCTGAAATAGGACTCTCTTGTAAGATGGATGGGTCCAAAACTATCTGGGTTATCCAATTCTAGGATTTAGTCCTGAACAAGCTTTGTTCAAAGTGTGAGTTAAATTGGATATCCTGTGAGTTTTTAATGTTTTTAGGTAGGGAAATTGCCTTGCTAATAGGCTTCCTAACAGTTGAAATTGCAGATCTAGGAGTTTTCCTTAGGATTTTCTTTGGATTGTCAACTATTGCAGGAGGGTTTGTGTCAGGATAGGATATGGTAAAAATTCTTCAAGGGTTTGGGTCAGGATGGGATCTGGTACAAATTCTTCGAGAAGCCATAATTTATACCCAAGGCACAGAGAGGTTGAAAGTTTTATAATAGCTGAAAACAAACCAATCTGTGAAAAAATAGTTAATTCACACAGTATTTTGATTGGGTTTTTAGTTGATTTTTGATAATTTTAGGTTTTCTCATTGGTTCCCCAATATGGTTTCCATTATGTTAGCTCCCTATAATTTGTAAGATTGGAAAGAAGAATTAGTAGAGAACAACATCAAACCACTTTGGAGTCCAAGACCTAGCCTTCCTGGGATCAGAGATGGCTCTCTCTGTATTTATGACTAATTGATTTAGCTTGATGATTATATTTTCTGATTTTACGCTAGTTATAAAGATTGGGGTTGTTTGTTTGATTGATTTTTTGTTTGGTTGGATAGATAGAATGTGGGAAGCTTAATCCATTGGGTTGTGGAGTCATAAAAGGGTTGAGTTGTGCATCAAATTTTCAAGGGTTTTCACAGGGCAAGCTAACTATGTCAAATGGATCTTTGTGGCAAGATGAATATAAGATGACAAAAAGTTGTGAGTTTAGTAAAGCTAAAGAGAAATTAAGAATCCTTTAACTATAATTCAACATAAATGCAGAGTAGATAGTCTCTGAATTTTGCATTCAGGTCTTTAGAGAAAAACATTCAAGATAACGGTTCAGTGAAATTAAAGAGTAGTTAAGATTTCTTTAACTAAACTTCAGGGAAAGCCTTAAGATAACAGTTTGGTAAAACTAAAGAGCATTTAAGAGTTCCTTAGCCATACTTCACAAATAAAACCTCAAGAAAACAGTCCAATAATGCTAAAGAGAATTTAAGTATTCTTTAGTTATACTTTTAGAGGAAAACATTAAGATAACAGTAACAGACAGAGTTAAGGTGCTCATGCAGCATATCTTGATCTAAAATTTCTATTTTTCTATCAGATAAATTGATGTACACTATGGAAGAACAAAGGGAAAATGTTAACATAATAGGAATAACATAACCATTAACATAGATGAAGGATCCTTTGAAAGTGGGTGTATTATTGATGTCCAGCTCAAAAACATTTGCACTGCTCCAATACAATAATATTTTCAACTCAGAGTCTAAAAAAATTCCAACCCTTGATAATGAAAATACATGTAGTATTTAACTGCAACTGAGGTGGTTTCCCTAATTTAGGGTGATAGACTGCATTTACTACAGAGTAAATGAAGTTTTGAAAATTGTGACCATGCAAGGCCGAAGCTAAAAGTATCTCTAACAAACCTACTGTAAAAATAACATTCAAATTAACTCTTGAGCTAACTTTAAAATATCTTTGACCAACTGCCTGCAAAATTAACTTTTATAATAACTTCTGAATTGATGCTAAAATATCTCTAACTGTAATATTAATTTGGGTAGCTTTTAGTAAATTAAAATTAAGCTGGAGATTGCCAACATGGTTGTGAAGAGGCAAATGTTGAGTAGTCTTGACATATCTCTTTGTCTTCCTCATTGATTTATTTTCTGATTTGTCTTTTAACTCTAACCTGTCTTTATCTGTATAAATTTTCACTGACTTTTTTTTCACTGTACATTCTTCTTTTACCTTACTGTTTTACCTGCCATTTCCTTAACTCTATCTTTTAACTGTGTCTTTTATCTGTTTTCATATTTACCCTGACTGATCCTTTTCATACTTTTATCTGTTCTTCTACTCATAATCCTCTGAGGAATAAGGCTTTTAAATTGAAATCCCAAGAGTCTGGGATTTAAATATAAAGTGGGGCTTGGGGATATATTAAAGCGGATGGGTAAATGAAACAAAAGTGGAGGGAAAGGTTTTAAAGCGAAGGCTTTAATACAAATATGAGTTAGGTTTTTAACATAATAGGGGTTGGGTGATTTAATAAACATAGTTTATTTAAAGTGGGACCTGGGGTTAATATGGTGGGGGAAAGATATCAATAAGCATGGAATTAATATAAGGTGGGAATAAAAATACTTTAGGAGGAGATGGGATTAAAATAATATCGGGGCAAGGTTTTTAAATGTGGAGGCCCAATATATTTTAATTTTAAAAACATTGTAAAAAATGGGTTTTCTACATGTTTTTAATGGAAAAAGGGAATTAATAAAGGGGAAAGGATATTAGTAATATGAAATGACCGATTGATGCTTTCCATGCCTGGTGGAAATTGCTTCTACCTACCCATTATTTACTCTAACATTTTTCTTCATTTATTGGGTGCATTTAAGCTTGTTGACCTTTTATTTTTCCTTCAAAAGAAAACTATCTAATTGCTAACCTTATAGCTTCCAAAGGCTCAGAGTAAACTGATGAGCTCATTTATTCTCTACCTAACTACTGATCTGTGAAGATTAAACATTTTGGCTAGATCTTTCTTCACTAGCTATCATGATATGAAATTGAAAACATTAATGAATCAAGATTAAACTATTTGATCATCATGAATTGTAGCATTCTTCACAAGTTGCACACAATATTATTTGAAAAAGTAAAATAAACTAAAGGTAGTGGAATTTAAATGTGCATCACTTTTGGGATCTATTCTTATCTCTTTTTGTGGGGTTCATACTTTAACTTTTTTCTTTTGGTCCTTTGATTTTTCTTTTAGGACATACCCTCTTCTCATATTTTAATATGGGAAAACCTTTGCAAAAAATAAAAAGAAAAGGTATGTACAATATTATAAGCTTTAAAAAATAGCCAAATTCAAAATTATGATCCCTATATTTATAGGACCCTAATAGACCCATTTGACTCTTAGGGACAAGGTGGTAACTCTGATTATCAGTTCATGAGATAAAGTGATGGCTAGTCCTGTAATCATAGTGGTGATTCTTTCTTCTAAATGTGATTGTATGGCTACCGCAAATTCTTTAGCTATCTCATCATCATAACCTTTAAGTAGCTTGAAGAACCCTAGCCATTGGTCATTTCAGAAGATTTCCATAACCTAAGGGTGTTGCCTAATTCTTTTAATGTCTTTAGGCTCCCTTATGTTGAATCCACCTCCCATTTTAATGCTTTGAGGTTAAGGTGATGAGATATTTTTAGAGGTAAGTCTTGGAGATGGAGGCTTGAAGCAAAACACAAGAAAAAAAATTGTATCCTTTAACTTCACGTATACTTTTGCTGACTGTGAAGTACATGGAGGAATTTCAATGTTAGAGGATGACCGTCCACTTACCTTGGTCCTTTGCTATTTTTTATATATATATATGGGGGCTTTGGGAAGCCAATCCACCCATATGAAACTTTGTGCTTCCCTCTAAGTCTCTGTTGGTGTACTGCTAAAGTTGCCTATAGAAAAAAATTGTTTCCTATAGCACTATGGTGCATGTAAACCCAAACTTTGATGTTGCCCCTTTGATGGCCCCCCCTGCTCTCCTGCACTTGCTGCTCTTCAAAATTCTCAACACAATGGTGGAAATGAGACAAATCTTACATTTATTGGACTTTTTAACCGAATTTGGAGCATTGTGGTGACTCGTAATCAACTTAAGTTTCATTTTAGAGACTGCTGGCCCCCATAGCAGTTAATCATTTCTCACCTCGTGATAACTTCACTTCATACTCATCCACCCTCACTTGACTCGATTTGATATGCCTAGGTGGAATGAAAATTTAATTTTCCCTCAGTTTCACTTTACGAAGGTGGCCAAGTCAAATGGCCACCTATTTTAATTTTAAACTTATAAATCTCGACATTTGACTATTTTGGCCATTATGGATGCACGTCGAGGGGTGAGAGGCTATACCTCAGCTTATCTGGTATTGGTGAAGTGCTGCAGGATTTGGTGCAAGGAGTTGGAGTTGGTGGTGGAAGCTGGAGTCTTCTATTTGTTGTGTCTTCATATATTTTTTTGTTTTCTGAGTGAGCGGCTTTTCCTGAGTGAGCTTCTTAATTTTTCGAGTGAGAATATTACCCTTTTTTTAATTTCTTTATTTTGCAGGTGCTCAATTGAGAGCTTCAGATGTCATGGATGGTGTGATTTTCCCTTTAGAGTTTGTTGGTGGTCCCCTGGATTCATCTGCATCAAATCTTATTAATCTTTTGGCCTTGTTGTGCCACACACATATTTGCTACTAGAAACTCTTTGATACCCATAGAAGTTTGTTCCTCACCGCTTCTTACTTTAGTTGGTTCAGGAATGGAGGGATATGGGTTATGTAGGCTATGGAGTAGGTCATGGGATGAATGGAGCGAAGGGTATGCAAGAGAAATGGTTCTTATGCCAAATTTTCAATGATTTAGTTGCTCAAGTTGCAACATAGGGTTTAGATAGGGAAACCTTGCGCATGGAGTGAAATAGGGTGTTGGGATTTTTAGACATAGGAAAAAAACATACTATCATGCCAAAAATGATGTTCAGAAACCCTTTAGACAACATTTTCTTTATAAATTAGTTTCCTGTAGTGCTATAGGAATCTTGTAGCTGTCTGTTTTGCTTGTAGCAATTCCAGATCAGGGAAAAAAAAAGAACTTGTTTCCTATCTGGTGGGTGAAATGGATGAAGGGATGGATGATAAAATGGCTTATGGTGTGTAAAAGCATAGAAGAAGAAATAATGAATATAAATCCCTCCTTTGGATCCTAAAAACCATCTTCGATTATAAACCTCCAAAACAGAAAAACACATAAATGCATAGGTATTTTTTCTTTTCTTATTTTATTTTTCCTTGAAGGAAAGTGGGATACCTCCATAGATCATTTCAACCTAGAGGCCTGCCTGGGCACCCAAAAGAGGTTTATTACCCAAGGATATTTTATTCTCAGTTTTATTCTCTCTTTTTTTTTCCTCCAGGACTGGCTCATAAAGGTTTTCAACCTAAGAGTTGGCCTAGGGCACCTCAGAGAGGTTTTCACCAATGCCTATTTATTATTTTTCCTCCTTATTTTTTTATTTAGGTGGCATTGGAAAATATGGAGTTTTCAATGACATACACCTCCCTACTTATGGAATTTGAAAATTCTGCCCTTGGCAGGGGCTTCATGTAAACCTTGAGTCTGTAACCATTGACAAGTAGGGGAATCCCTTCCTCATCTATGCTTTTGATATAAAATGTGCCATTATCATATAATTTGTCCACTTTGTAGTGTCCCATCCATCTTGTCATCAATTTACCTTTGAAGTCCTTAAACCTTGAGTCATACAACAACACCCAATATCCTTATTGAAAGGTATTTTCCTTACTGTTATTATCATGCCAGACCTTCCTTTGTAGCTGAATGACCTCTATGTGGAGGAGTTATTGCATCATGAACTCATCCAATCCATTTAATTGCAGCAACCTCTCCTTTTGAGAATTTGAGATGTCTAATTCTATCTTAGATACCATCCTTAATGTGTTGAATTCAAACTCAACTGAAAGCACAACTTTCTTTCCATATACTAGTTCATAAGGAGTGAATCTTGTTATTGTTTTCCAGGTAATGTTGTAGGCCCAAGTAGCTTCTACCAATCTGTCCACCCAATATTTTATGTTGTTTCTCACAACCTTGGTGAGCGTACTCTCTAAGTCTATGTTAGTTTCTACCACTTGGCCATTTTCCTGAGGGTGGTAGGTAGTAGAAGTCTTATGCTTAATATTGTGTCTCCTCATAATATTCTCATTGAGATGAGAACTGAACTGTGGCACCTTATCACTGAATACTTCTCTAGGGAACCCAAACTTGTAAAACACATTGTCCCTCATAAATTATGTGACTTTCTCCTCAGTTGCTACCTTAAAAGCCTTTGTTTTATCCCACTGTGTCAGGTAGTTAGTGTAGACTATGATATACTTTTTCTATGCAGATGGTGGGTCAATAGGTTCAATGAATTCCATGCCCCACTTATCAAATGGCTCAAGGGCCACTTGAGGGTAGAAAGGCATCTCATCCCTTTGTGTAGGTTTCCCAATCCTTTGGCACTGGTCAGACCTGCTAGTGTATCTCATGGAATCCCAATGAAGTGTAGGCCAATAGTATCATGGCTGCAAAAATTTGAAAGCATTCCTTTTTGCAGCAAAGTGGCCTCCACATGGGCTATTGTGACATGTAGAGAGGATATCAAAAAATATTCCTCCCTCAAACATCTTCTGAGAATTTTTTAAGGGCCTATCTTAAAATATTTCCCCTAATCCATGTGAAAGGAGCGTTTTTTCTGATGATCTTGGTTTTCTCCCAGAACAAGAGATTAGGAGGGAAATTTCCAACAACCAAGCTGTTAGATATGTCGGAAAAAAATGGTGAGAGTCCTGATATAGCGAAGAGATGTTCATATGGTAATTGATCATCCACCATTCCTTCTTCACCTGCAGATAGGGCTAACCTAGATAAAAAATCTGCAACAACATTCTCCTTTCCAAGTTTATCAACAATAGTTAGTTCAAACTGACGTAAAATTAACAACCATATAATTATCCTAGCATTAAGATCTAGTTTTTTCATTAAATATTTGATGGTCATGGTCTGTGTGAACAAAGGTTTGATACCCATTTACATAATTTCTAATTTTTTTTAAAGTATGGACAATGGTTAACATATCCTTCTCTGTGACAGTTACTCTTTTAGATTCTTTGACTAGGTTTTCAAGAGGACTGTTAGTGGAGGAATGATTTTGAAAGGAATAGTCAATAAGTTCATCTTCATCAAGTTGTCCCACTATAAGAACATCATATATGGTAAAAATAGGGGTAGTGTTATATGCCTCCTTTTCTTCATCCTCCAACCATATAGGTAGGTCCTGACCAATGGAAGGTTGGGATGGAGGATATAATACTAGCTGTTTAGATAAGGGCCCATTTTTAATAGTTATGTTTCCAGCCCGACAGTTAATATAAGCATCTGCAGTGGAAAACCAAGGTCTCCCTAATACGAGAGGATATCTATTGAACTTTTTTTTGGTTGGAGAACCAAGAAATCAGTAGGATACTCCCAAGGGTCAATTATAACCATAAAATCCTCAACAACTCCTTCCATAGTTACTGCGGGCGAATCTGCAAGTTGCAAAACTATTGTGGTTTCAAAGTCCCTTGGAGATTAAGTTTAAACATAGTTTCCTTGGTCATGAAAGTGATGGCAGCCCCTAGATCAATAAGAGTGTTGGGGACTATGACACCATCTATGTGCACATCTAGAACTGGACTACCAGGGTCCAGGTACTTTGGAAAGATCATCCTCCCCAGCATTAAGTCGAACAATTGTCCTACCAAATTGATGGTGTGGGTATCTTTCTTCTTTCTCTGAGGTTCCTTGAAGAAATTTTACTTTATGAGCCCATTGTAGTTAGGGACATCCTTAATGGCCTATAGAAGTGGTATCTTTACACAAAAAATTTTCAACTCTACCAGAATTTCAGTCTCCTCTAAGGTGTGCTGACCAGGATGGATCAAGCACTGAGGAAAAGGATATTGTTGGATCTTAATGTTACCTTCTTCCTCTTCCTTCTCAACCTCTTCAAGAGGATATGGAGGGTGGTTTTCTTGGAGTACTCTTCCTGGCTTGAGATGAATCTCCTGTATCTCCATAGCATAAGCTAGATAGGATTTTTCTCCAGTGTAAACCTATTGTGCATGTCTGTTGTTCGGGTTCAGATTTGGCTATGCAGGCATTTGAGGTAGCTTGGGTGGAGCAGCATGAGTAAGCTAAGGTTGCGGTTGGGTTGGAGGCATTAGATCAAGTGGCTGATTGTGTTGAAGTCTCCACCCTTGAGATGGGTTGTTCCACTGAGGTTGTTGTGGAACATATTGTTGAAATGGTTGGTTCATAGGTTTAGGGCGATATGGAGGGTTGTAAGGCCATGTAGGAGGTGTAGGCCAAAATAGAGGAGTGGGGGTGTACTAAGGTTGCATGGTTGCACTCTGATTATTCTGATAGTAAGATTAAGGTGCATGTTGCATTCCCTATTGATATGGCCTAGGGTCTTGAGGCCTTCTCGGGTTGACAAAACAGAGTTTCTAAAGCACTTATTCCCCATCTTGATATACAACTTTAAGTCCAGGTAATGAGGGACACTTATCGGTGGCATGATTTTCTTCACAAACTAAGAAAAACTCTATGAAACTTAGTGGACATTCATTTCTTGGGTGCTTTCTAGTACATCCAGGGAAAAATATAGCCAAGGCTCTTTCTCCTTTAGAACCATGGGGGTCAAAAATAACCAAACAAGAAAACCAATGGTAAATACAGGGAGGGACAATGTTGCCATGTAGGGAGAGCCAACATTTCCAAAAGAAGGAAAAGGATAAAGATTCCCATCTAAGGGGACTCCTTGATTGGTAAACTCAGGAACTATTTCCATTAGGCTCAACCTAAGATCTAATAAGGATTTGTTTCATGGGTAGGATGTTATTCCGTGGGTAGTAAATTTTAAAATTTAGCAAAATAAATCAAAAGGGGTAATCTAGGTAAAAGGGATTATCAAGTTTCTGTGAACTGCAGAATACCTCTTGGTTAACAAACAAGTACAGGCAGGTGATATCCCCAAATATTTTGTTTGGTGTATCACGTCTACAAGGTGGCCAAATCAGTTACCTATACCAGGTTTTCAACTTAGTGAGGTCTCCCAAAATATACTCAATGGTACATGGGAGCTCAGTCCATAGTAGTGTCGTATAATGTGTAGCCGTTCAATGAGAGCATCCCTTTATATTTATCATACATGGAACATAGTATTATATACTTCCATACGTGGGACGGGATATCACACCTGGGATGAAACACAAGCTGTTAGTGACACCTGCTATGGTTAACGACGTTGAAACACGTCTCTAGCCTAGACCTCTATATATTTGTGCTAATTCGAAATTATCCTTAGGTTTTTAGTTGAGGTTTATTTTAAATTCTATTTTAAATAGTTTCAATTTTGGGCTCAAAATGATTTCACCAGAATTCCTGAGCTACACCTAAATGAGGAAAAATAGTCGATTTGATTTCGATGAAATATAAACTAATAAGGGAAGAGATTTTAAAGATAAATGCATCAAACAAAATTAAGCAAACAAAATCCCACCCCCACTAGATTTCATTTTCACTTTTCAAAAATTCAAATTCTAAAAAGTAAAGCGATTTCACTTTCACTACCCCAAATGAAAGTTATCCAAAAGAAAAATTATTTCTACTTTCACTAAGATTCACTTAAATAATTGTTTTCTTTTTTTACTTTGAATGATGAAAATTAAACTGATGCAATTATTTCACTTAAAAAGCTTACACTTATCGAAAAATTATAATCTATTTTCCATAAGAAATTCCAAAAAATAGCCTTTCAATGCAAGTTATCTTATGCATTTAAGGAAAAGTAATTCTTGAAATGAAAACTCAAATAGAAGAAAAAACCAATTTCTTTTAAAAAACAAACAATCCACTACTTCCCTATAGCATATAATTAGTATTTATTGATTGACACAAGCAATAAACATGGATTTTAATTGAATTTCAACAACAACACTCAATAGAAAGAAATATTTTACCACTTAACTCACAAAACCAATTTTCACTTTTCAATGAGACTGCAGACACTCAAATATAGAAATAACGTAATGAAAGAAAAGAAAATATTTAAAATATGAAGACACACCAAATATTTCAAAAAATATATTAAAAAAAAATATTTATTTTCTAAGACCATTGCAGCCCACTAGTTCAAACCAGTTGTCTACAGCATGACTATTCCAGCAAAATCAACTCTTCAGCGTGACTGTGTTCGTAAAAAGATGCACCGGGATTGGAAAGGAGGGATAAAACAAGAAATATTTGAAATAAAACTTTAGGCCTGAAACTTTAAAACTCTAGCAAGCTAGACTATAGGCTAAAAAAACAACCAAACAAGTGATTGTATAGTGGTTGGCCAAACTAAGCATGAAAAAAAAAAAGAACAGGGTAAATAGGGTGTAAGCTCCCCAGTGGAGTCGCCAACTTGTTTTGCAGGAAACTCCCTTCTTTGGAAAAACGCGATACCGCCAGCCCAATGAGTGTGTCTAGTAAAAACTATGACAAAGTATATAAGCATCCTTACTTTAGCATTAAAAGTAAAGTGAGAGAGGGAGATTGTCCTACCTCACTCCTTATGCATTTTTTTCCTCGGTGTCGATGTCGATCCTTTTGGTTCCAGGCTAGCTCTTCACTATGATTTCTACATTTGAATACCTGTAAAGAATATCACATGACAAAAAACGAAATATACATACTATATGTGTTTCAAAGAAAACTGCTTAACAGATCAAGGAGTATCATGCTAAACCAATTAATATTAACATATTTATGGGAAGCAAAGTATAATTTTTATTATAAAGTGATCAAAGTAAAGCTTACAACCAGTGCCTTGATGTTGAAGGCCTCCTTCATAGTAGTAATCCAAGTTGAAGCCACACTCTACAATCTCTTCTCCTTCTTTGTCAAATCGGCAACATATGGGCGAAATCAGGTAGAAGTAAGTCAACAAGCAATGACCAACCAGGTCTCTCTAGCATGACACTTGATTATAGGAGTGTTGAGGATATTAAGGATCCAATAATGAGGGGGAAAGGTATTATCTCTAAGGGGAAAATATCTAGAGATAAGATCAAGGGCCAAACATGGGTGTATTTTACCATATCCTGAATCAAAAAATACCAAAACTTTGTTCTCGAGAATTATAGAGGTTGAAGCATCTACTGAATTTTTGGAGAACCTGCCTGAAGAGGACCAACTCGAATTTACTACTGAATTACCACATAGGAAGTAGTATTCGTAATATAGGGACGGGGTGACACACAAGATATTATTAAGGGGAAGGTCATGTTGGGCTTGGAGAACAAGGTTTTTTACAAACTCTGCTGAAAATATTTAGGGCATTTATCTTTTAGATATTCAAGGATATCTTAAGCATGTTGTCAAGGATGAACAATTTTATACAGATTTTGTCGCTTTGCGATGTTTATGACATGATTGGCACAAAATACGACACATGGGATACAAATTGAGGAATTTGATACACCATGTGATTGGAACTCTTTCTGTTCCAGATATGGTGGGAACGAGCATATAACTAATTCACCTTGGAATGTGTTTTGGTATGGACAAGTGTTCACAGACACCCCATATGTGGAAGCATGGCATTACCACTATAGATATATATTAATTACAAATCCAACATGAGCCTAGAGGGATCAACTTTCTTCATGTGCGAACATATTTAGAGTGCAAAATATAATGTGTAATTTTTCATTGTTTAAATTATATTTTTGAATGCTATATAGAGCATATATATGACTAGATAACCATTTTAACCATAAATTTTTTTTGCGTGATATATACATATTTTTTTTTAAAATGATATATAATATATACATAATTGAAATTAAAATATTTTACATAACATGTACACAGACACATTTTATCACGATAAATTAATGAACAAAAATCTTAAATAGTTTATTTAAATCTCCTATTGAAATATTTTTGAAAAGTATAAGGGTTAAACATCTTTCTCACACTTTTTTTTACTTCTAATTAATTTAAAACATATTTTATTTTTTACTATAGCTGACATTATCTTTATATTTAGAGAATTTCAACTCAGACGGACAAAAAAACTTACACATGCCTTTCATATTGGGCTATAGAATCAGCCTCTCAGCTCAATGAGACTGGGACATCAATATTTGGTGACGTTATTTCATCAATATTTGAGGTTAATGGGAGAGGCATATCACAACTTTCTAGTTTTATTCATCGCCTCTAGTGTGGTTCATATAGGTTTAGGTGGGGCATCCATAATGGCTCTCATGATCTTAACCATGGGAGACTAGGATGCACACCCTCATCTCATTTATGGCTCACTATAAAATAGAAGGAATGTCTTCATTAACAAGTGCGCCACAATTAACACTTGCCTTCTCTTTTTCCTTCACTAGAAGAACAATTGTAGGCTTCATCTCATGGTGTTACTCTTCCTCTGGTCGTTATAAATGGGATGGATATTTAACAAGTTGGGGAACATCCATTGTACACTTTGGAGATGGTACAAGATTTTATGTCCCTAGTTTTTTAGTTTATGATGTCATGTTCGACACTATGTTCTAGGTGTTGATGAAACCATCTCTAAGAGGAGGGAATTGTGGCTTTATTGTCCTTATGTTTCAAATGCTTTCGAATTCAATTTTTTTTATCCTTTTCCTCCATAGTGAATCCCCACGACATACCTTTGAATTTATTGTCATGCTTCCTTCAGGAGCTTGAAATTTCTAGTTATCTCTTTGAACTTCCCAGTTTTGGTATGTGGGTTTTGGTACCATGAAACATTTCAATATGGTTTTAATAGTATTCTCCCATCAAAATTTCGTGTTACAATGAGGAATTTTGTGGCTTACCATGTTTAATCTAGGGTTACATTGTTTAATTTTGATGTCTAGTAGTGAAATTTGTCAAGTGGTAGATACTTATCTCCCTTGGTATCATTTGGGTCGTCATTTTCTGTCAAATGGTTTTCACAACTTTCTCTCAATTCATTTTGGTTACAAAATTGGGTTTGTAGGTAAGGATACTCAATTGTTGTATGGTGTACTGACTCTTCTTATTTTAAAGTGTATGTATGGGGTTAAGGCACTAGTTCTGAAAGGTTCCAATATTTTACACTCTAAAATTCACTACCAGTTCCCACATTTCTTTCTGGTAACAAGTAGTTGACACTTACCAAGGGTCACTACAATTGAGAGTCATAAAATCTGTATACTTGGTGGAATATTTAATCCCACTTGGATTTAAGAATCACACGGGAGCCAATTTGTTTGAGTATTTTCCAACATGGGGTTTTGTGGGTTTTGGCGATGATATAGTTCTTTTTTGGGAGTCCCCTTATTAATTTCTTTGTGAGTACATTTTCAAGTATACATTTTATTCTTCTAATTATTCATCCTAATGTGAGTCCTGCGTACACTAGAGTGACTATGCCACCTTGAGAAACAATTGCAAGTTGTAGGGGAGATACCAATAGTAGTTCTATTTCTTATTCCATAAGTCTTTTTGGATGGAACTCGGTGGCAACCTTGTTTTACGTAGTTCCTCCAATGATCATAAAGAAGATTCAACCCTTCAATCTTGTGATTTTGGTGCCAAAGCCTACTTCTCTAATTTATAGGTTGGTAATCATAATTTTGAATGGATTCTCGAACCTCGGAAAATTAGAAAAAAAGATTGCATTTATTACACGATGTCATAGGTTATCAGCAACTAAACACCTTATTTCATTTGGTTATCTGAGATAAATAGGTGGATAATTAAAAATTATTTGTAGGTCAGGAGGATCTAAAATGCATCTGAAGGAGTACCCTCTACTACCTTGATAACAAACTTATATGCTTGCAAACAATGGAAAATATGTTGTATCAAATTATGATTTTAATTATGAGAACATCCCTCAAATTCCCACAGTGATTGATGTTCAACTGGTCAACATAGATTCACCTTCCCAAAATCCTCAATGAGTTAATGGATCCCCCATTTCTTTGGCGGTCATCTTTGATTGAAATTATTGTCTTGGAAGCAATTTTTTTGGTTCTAGAATCACTCATAAACATCCTGTGCGTACGATTGCCTTTGATGAATAATGGAATCAACCCAGCAAACTCATTTCTTACCTTCATTGGGCTCTCGTCTTAATGCACTAGAGGGAATTTATTTGCATTCTTTTGTTCAAGTATTTAGAAGCTTTCTCGTTTTTGTTTGGAGACATTGCTCCAACTGCCTACTTAATGTTGTTTTGTAAAACAATGTTAAAATATGGTCAAGATAGATTTATTGGATGTTAGAATTTTTGATGCTACATACATAGATATCTTGTGAGAGGTTTTTTTCACTCCAACAACAGTCGCTTTTGATCACCATGTTCTCAATGTAATTTTTTTTTATTAATATAGCTTTTTTAATCCTTAAAAAAAAATGAATGTGTTGCTCCAATGGGAAACTGGAGCGTGGATATGGCTTTTGTCTTGGCATTTGTACAGCTGTCTGTAGAAATTAGCTGAATAAATCACTTATTCACTGAAGATTAACCTGGTCATATATCAATTTCGAATTGCATACATAACACATAACCTTCTTCTACAATTAATTGTCACATGCGGAAATAACAGAAACAATCTCACATCAAATCAATCACACATTAACTCAGTATGTATGGGGAAAGCCTATAGCTGAAAACCCCGCAGCTATTGTGTATATTATAATGGAGAAATCATGTAACCAAACAAGTACAATACTCCTCACAAGTACTCGGTACTTTCTCATAAAGTCACACACAATCTAACTCAGTTTTTTGAACAAGTCTCGGGTTCAAAACTCACTGCTGACTGCCTTGCCTCTATTGCGCAATCATGGCCTGTATATGAAGAGATCCAAGGTTCAAATCCCCTTGGCTTGACTGCGCAATTGTCATGGACAATTCCTCCAAGTGTAATGCAAATCCCATGCAAAACTGATCCTCCAACTGATAGCTTTACTCACCCTTTCATCTACCTCTTCCACTGGTCTCCACTGAACTGATCATGCACTGTAGTGAACTGAAATGTTCTTGAGTTGACTAATGAGTTAATATTTAGTAAATTAAATATTATTTAATTTACTCCACTCATATCTAGTTGATTAGTTAGTTAACTAATCCCAACTAGTTCAACTAAAACAAACAGAACACAACTCCACTATCTGTCCCGTTAACTCCTCCAAAACTCCTGCCACTGAAGTCTAACCGAAGCCAACCATGCAAGATGCCATCAAACCCTAGGAACCACGTGATTCCTTGTGTCAGTTGCATGAGCCACCTCCATGACTCAAACTGAAGTGCGCCAAGAGAGTAAACTGCTGCTTATAGTCAAAATATTATTAAGGGTAAATAATATTTGACTTCCATATTTTTAGGAGATCAGTCTAAAAATAGCCTGGGTCCTAAAAAATAGGGTCACATCTATTTTTACCGACATGTCGCATACTTCAAGAATCTCCAAGTAGAATTACCAAATTATGCTTCGTATGTCTAAAAATAGACATAGTCTAAAAATAGACTTTGCGCCAGAATTTGCCTGCGGGCCCACTTAGTGAAGGCGACTTCATTTCACTAAGCTCCATCATCTTGCCGCATTCTCAACACTCCCTCTCAGCAAGATATGGATTATCTGCAACCCCTATCCTGCCTCTGTGGAATTCGAACTTGCTCCTGGTGAGCGCCTTCGTCAGGATGTCGGCATCCCGATCCTCCGTGGGAACATATGAAAGCATCATGATTCTCCGCTGAACACAATCTCTGATATGATGGTACCTGATGTAGATATGTTTGGACCTATCATGAAATACTGGATTAGCCGAGAGCTTGATGCAGCTCTGGTTATCACAGTAGATCACTGTAGGCTCCAAATGCAACCTGAACAAACCTGCGAGGATCTTCCTCATCCAAATAGCCTCGCATGCAACCAAACTTGCTGCCATGTACTCAGCCTCTGCTGAACTGAGTGCCACGGATATCTGCTTCCCGCTGTACCAGGAAACTGCCGTCGACCCAATGCTGAAAACTCCTCGAGAAGTGCTCTTCCGGTCCGTTGGACTCCCTGCCCAATCTGCATCAGTGAAACCAGAAAGCTTCACTCCATCCTCCTGTCTGTACCATAGACCATATCCCGATGTGCCTCTGATATAGTGCAATACATGCTTGCCCGCCTTCCAAAAGAGCTTGGTAGGCTTAACCATAGCTTGCGAAAGCTGGTTAACTGCATAGCATATATCGGGTCGAGTATTGACCAGATATATCAACGACCCCACCAACTGTCGATAGACAGTGGCATCCACTACCTCCTCCGAAGTAGCATCTCCCTTCCTCCATCCTCCAGGAAGAGGGGTATCAACAGGCTTGCACCCTTGCATGTTGAACCTCTCCAGAATCTCCCGGGCATACTTGCCCTGAGAAACAAACAGTCCTCCACTGCGCTGCCAAATCTCCAATCCCAGGAAATAATGAAGGATGCCCAGGTCCTTCATCTCAAACTCTCGTGCAAGATCCTCTTTGCATGAAAGTATCAACTGCTCGTCGCCAGTCAAAATCAGATCATCTACATACAGTACGATGATCAACAGCTTCCCCTCCACCACAATCTGGTACAGGTTTGGATCCGCCTCACTCTTGGAGAATCCAAGCCCGGTGAAGTAGCTGTCTATCCGAGTGTACCAAGCACGAGGTGCTTGCTTCAGCCCGTACAATGCTCTCTTGAGTCAGCACACATGCGACTCACTGCTGAAGATCTCAAAACCTTCAGGCTGCTCTATGTACACCTCCTCCTCAATAACTCCATTGAGGAACGCAGTCTTCACATCCATCTGATGAATGTGCCACCCCATCTGCGCTGAGAGAGCAAGGATCGTCCGTATGGAAGAGTACCTTGCGACAGGTGCAAAAGTCTCCTCATAGTCAATCCCCTCGATCTGTGAGAAGCCACGGGCGACAAATCTCGCCTTGTACTTCTCCACACTCCCGTCAGCCGCCTGCTTCACCTTGTAGATCCATCGCTAACCTACAACTGATTTCCCAACCGGTCTTGGGACAATCTCCCATGCACTGTTCCTGATGATCGAATCATATTCTTCGATCATGGCATCAACCCATGCGGGTTCCTCCACAGCTTCCTCAAAAGAGGATGGCTCTGTCACAACACATCGACTCATAAGAGCCATGTATCCAGTGTACCGATCCGGTGACTGTCTCTGTCTGCGCTGTGCTGTAGGTGGTCCTACAACCTTCTCTGCATCCCGAGCCAGTCGCTCAGCTTCTGTAGTGCGCATGCGCCCTCTGATGGTTGGCGCTGCCTGGGTGGTTTCTTCCACCTCCCGAACCTCCTCTTGTGGCTGATCCACATCCGGAAGCTCCTCCTTAGGAACTAACAGCTCCTCATCTGCATGCAAGTGTAGCTCCCTCTCAAGCGAACACTGCATGGCTTTCTCCTCCCGGAATTTTATATCCCGTCGCACAACAGTCTTGCGACTGTCTGGCACATACACCCGATAGTTGTGAGGTGTATCAGTGTACCCCACAAATATTCCAACTTCAGCAGTTGGATCCAGCTTCCTTCTTGCATCCTTCGTCACATGCATGTAGACAGGAGATCCGAAAATACGCAAATGGGAAATATCAGGCCTCTTGCCAGAATAAGCCTCCTCTGGTGTACTCATGCCAAGAACCTTGTGAGGACAACGGTTCTGCACATACACCGTTGTATTGCATGCCTCAGCCCACAAGTGAAGGGGTAGGCCCTGATCATGCAACATCGCCCGTGCAGCACCCACGATCGTTCTGTTCTTCCGCTCAGCCACCCCGTTCTGCTGTGGGTTATGGGGTGCGATGAGCTCTCTCCGAATCCCTTCTACGCAGCAGAACTCCTTGAATTCAGCCGAGATTAATTCACCACCGTTATCACTCCTTAGAGCAATCACCTTCTTCCCCGAATCCTTCTCGACCAGTGCTTTAAACTCACAGAACTTCGTGAATGTATCGCTCTTCTTCTGCATGAAGAAGATCCAGCACTTTCGAGAGAAATCATCAACAAAGATCACATAATACTTGTGCTTTGCTGTTGAAGCAACTGAGAAAGGACCACACACGTCTGTGTGAACTCTCTTAAGGATCGTCGTGGCGCGACTATCCTTCTCGTGAAAGGTGGCTTTCACATACTTCCCTAAAGTACACCCCTTGCACTGATCTGACTGCGCAAGGGTGCCCATAGGAAGTCCAGTAGAAATCTGCTGCAGAATCTTCAAAGCTCCATGGTGAAGATGGCCCAATCTCCTATGCCATAGTTCGCCCTCATCATCCCGGCTCACCACATCTCCAGCCTTGCATGCCATAGCTGCGCAGTCATCTACCTGCAGCTGATAAAGGTTCTGAGTTCGAACCCCTATCTTCCGGGTCTCTCCAGTAGTCTTACTGCGCAGGAAGGCTTTCCCTTCGCTGAAGACCACATCATAACCCTTATCCTCCAACATCTCTACTGAAATCAGGTTCTTCTTCAATCCAGGTACATGCATGACATCCTTTAAGACAAAGGGTTTACCAGACTCCCTCTGAAAGGATACGGTACCGATACCAGTCGCACTGTATCCACCGTCATCGCCCATCTCGATGTGCATACCCAAATCCTTGTCCTCCAGATCTGAGAACAACTCCCGATCTCCCGTCATATGAAATGACGCACCGCTGTCCAAGAACCACACCGATCCCATCACACTTGAAACCAAGCATGCAATCAGTGAAAAGTCAAGCTCGAACCGTGAAGCCAAAGCTTCTCCATCTGCAGATCTTCCCGCTTGCTTGTTCTTCTTCTTCTTTGGACAATTGGTAGCATAATGTCCGTGATCATGGCAGTGAAAACATTTCACTTTCGCCATATCCTGCTTCTTGCCCTTAGCTCCATAATGAGAGGTTTTCTTACCCTTCCCTTTCTTAGCTTTGGACACCAAAGCGCAGTTTTCTTCATCAGCTCCCTTTGATGAAGATCCATCTCGAGTAGTCCTCCTTATCTCCTCCCGCATGAGATCCGCCCAAAGGCGCTCCCATCCCGGCAGCTTCTCCCAACCATTGACACTATCTTGATATGAGTGCCAAGCCTTCGGAAGACCAAGGAGAGCCAGTTCGACCATGTCCTCTTCATCGACAGTAACCCCCACACTTCCCAGCTCATCTCTGCATTGAGTGAACTTCGTGAGGTATTTGGCGATACTGTCGCCCTTCTCCATCTTGATGTTCCTGAGCTTATCTTTGAGCGTCAGCTTCCTTTGGTCACTCTTACTCTGGAATAGATCCGTCAAAGCTTTCCACATTAAATATGGAGTAGCCTTTCCATGCAGGCTGGATACAATATGATCCTGGACGCCCTCCAACAGGATCCTTCGACATTTCGCGATCTTCTTTTGCCATGCATCGACCAAAGCTGCATCAGTGGGCTTTGGGACATCCGCATCCACGAACTCCTTCAGACCATTATCTTCTAACACTGCTTCCATGCGATCTTTCCATGCAACATAATTCGAACTGCCTTCAAGAGCATATTCGAGTCGCAAACCGTTGAAAGAAGACATCTTCAACACCGGCACCAAGAAAACCAACCTTCTGCAAAATTCGAATTCCAAACTCCAAGCTCTATCGCTTCCGATCTATACTTGAAAACAAATTATTTCCAAATCAGAGATTGACTGCAAAGGGCATTCACCAGATCTTTCACCTTACAAAGAAGGATGAATATTCCGGAGGCTACCTGGCCCGCATGCAGACTCCGTCCGAGGAAATAAGTTTGCAATCACCGTAATAGACTTCGACAATTAATCTTGCTCCGATACCATGTAGAAATTAGCTGAATAAATCACTTATTCACTGAAGATTAACCCGGTCATATATCAATTTCGAATTGCATACATAACACATAACCTTCTTCTACAATTAATTGTCACATGCGGAAATAACAGAAGCAATCTCACATCAATCAATCACACATTAACTCAGTATGTATGGGGAAAGCCTATAGCTGAAAACCCCGCAGCTATTGTGTATATTATAATGGAGAAATCATGTAACCAACAAAGTACAATACTCCTCACAAGTACTCAGTACTTTCTCATAAAGTCACACACAATCGAACTCAGTTTTGAACAAGTCTCGGGTTCAAAACTCACTGCTGACTGCCTTGCCTCTATTGCGCAATCATGGCCTGTATATGAAGAGATCCAAGGTTCGAATCCCTTTGGCTTGACTGCGCAATTGTCATGGACAATTCCTCCAAGTGTAATGCAAATCCCATGCAAAACTAATCCTCCAACTGATAGCTTTACTCACCCTTTCATCTACCTCTTCCCCTGGTCTCCACTGAACTGATCATGCACTGTAGTGAACTGAAGTGTTCTTGAGTTGACTAATGAGTTAATATTTAGTAAATTAAATATTATTTAATTTACTCCACTCATATCTAGTTGATTAGTTAGTTAACTAATCCTAACTAGTTCAACTAAAACAAACAGAACACAACTCCACTACTTGTCCCGTTAACTCCTCCAAAACTCCTGCCACTGAAGTCTAACTGAAGCCAACCATGCAAGATGCCATCAAACCCTAGGAACCACGTGATTCCTTGTGTCGGTTGCATGAGCCACCTCCATGACTCAAACTGAAGTGCGCCAAGAGAGTAAACTGTTGTTTATAGTCAAAATATTATTAAGGGTAAATAATATTTGACTTCCATATTTTTAGGAGATCAGTCTAAAAATAGTCTGGGTCCTAAAAAATAGGGTCACATCTATTTTTACCGACATGTCGTATACTTCAAGAATCTCCAAACACAACTCCACTATCTGTCAGATTAACTTAACTAAAACACGCCCTTCCGAAGTCTAAGCCAAACCAACCATGCACGAATGCCATCAAACCCTAGGAACCACGTGATTCCTTGTGTGAGCTACTTGAGCCACCTCCATGACTCAAGGCGGGAGTGCGCCGAAGGTAAGCGCTGTTTATAGTCTAATTATTATTAAGGGTAAATAATATTTGACTTCCCTGTTTTAAGGAGAGGCAGTCTAAAAATAGACTTCGACCTCTTTGACCTCAAAAATAGAGTCTCATCTATTTTTACCAACATGACACATACTTCAAGAATCTCAAACTGGAATCCCCGAACCATGCTCCATATGCCTAAAAATAGACATAGTCTAAAAATAGATTTTGCGCCAGAATTTGCCTGCGGGCCCACTTAGTGAAGGCGACTTCATTTCACTAAGCTCCATCATCTTGCTGCATTCTCAACATAGTTTTTTTATTAATATAGCTTTTTTAATCCTTAAAAAAAATAGATGTGTTATTACATTGGGAAAGGACGGAATATGGGGGGTGAGGGCATTTTCAGCATTTGTACGAGTTTGTCATATGTCAAGTATGATTGTTTGGTATTTTAATGAATCTATATGGTTGTGATTTCTATTTTTTATTCCTTAGCATTAATATGTTTACTCTCTTGTGGATCCATAAAAGGGTGCTATTCCACATGTATTCATGATACTTGTAGATGTAGAAGCTACGAGAGCAGTGTAAACAATTTCATAGTTTTTTTTTTTCAATCTGTTATTCAATTTTTTTGCAAGTCATGATGGAGGAATCTACTAGTTCGTTCTTTATTGGTAAAAACGGAGGAATAAAACAATTCCTCTTTTACAACACAGAGATTTAACTCAAAAAATGTATAGACAAAGATGCATTAAAAAATTATTTCATTAATATGAAAAACTATTGCAGAATGAAAATTCTAACTTCAGAATACAATTCTGGATTTAAAAAATGAAAATCTCATCAAGCTATTACACACACATCATTCACAATTGCTCTCTGTCTGTCTCTCTGTCTTCATACTTTGGGCATAAAATCAATTACACAGCATTCTATACAGTGAAATTCAACCTCTATATGTTCACTGACTGACTATAGAAATTTATTACAACCTAATTCAATTTAATTCTATTGATGACAAAATATCAAAATTCAACGTTTGACAAGCTGCATTGATGGTCACATAACTATGGCAGCACCACTTGGAGATTTCATTGATGTCAATCTGCTTGGTGGCAGAAGTGGTGGTGCTACAGTGGTTCACGAGGCAGAGACACCACTTAACAGGCGGTGACACCCCTTCTGCCGGTTGTGGAGGCACCCCTCAGTGAGTTCCAAATGGTCGGGTTGTGCTCCAACAGTAGATCATGACCGTTGATCTCTGGTCAACGCCCGATGGGGTGGTCAACTGCGGAGGCACCCCTCCGAGTTAAACGTCGAGTTGTTTGTGCTCCCGAAAAACACTGATCTCAGATCAAACGATGGTCACACTATGAACTTGCGTGAACCTTAACATATCGCGGAAAATGTAACAATTGGCTTACAGACAAAAACCAACAAAAAATTGGACTTCTGTTGTCCTTCCTCTGCCCAGTTGGATTTAATATTTCCAACACTGCCCCTTAAATACAATTGCTGGGTTTTTCTTGCATACCCAGGCATTTTCTGAAATAATTAAAAATTTTCTGTGTTAATGGTTTTGTGAGGATATCAGCAAATTGTTCCTCTGTTCTGCAGTGCTACAAAATAATCTCACCATTATTAACCGATTCACGTATAAAATGAAACTTTGTATCAATATGCTTTGTTCTCTTATGAAAGACAAAATTATTTGATAAAGCTTTCGCTGAGTTGTTATCACAGTAAATGGTTGTGCCTTTTTCATGTTCATGACACAAAGCTCTTAGTACTCTTCTCAGCTATACTTCTTGGCATGCTTCTGTTGTTGCTACCACATATTCTACCTCTGCTGTTGATAAAGCAACTACCGGTTGCTTCTTGGAAGCCCATGAAATGACTCCTGATCCCAAATGAAACACATATCCATATGTGCTCTTCCTGTCATCTATACTTCCAGCCCAATCACTGTTAGTGTAACCTGTCAATTCAAAATTTTCAGATGAGGAGTAGAAAATACCATGCCCCTTCGTTCCATTCACATACCTTAGAATCCTCTTGGCTACCTGCCAATGAGTTACTTTAGGCCTTTCCATAAATATGGAGATTAAGCTTAAAACATGCATAACATCTATCCTAGTTGCAGTCAAATACATGAGGTTGCCAACTATGATTTTATATAATTTTGGATCAAAATCCTTACTGTTGTCTTCTTTTCTCAATTTCAACCCCATGAGAGTTGGAGTTACAGCTACCTTGTTTTTTTGCATGTTGAATATTTTCAACACTTCTTCAACATATTTTGCTTGGGAAATGAAAATTCCATTTTCATTTTTCTCTACTTCAATTCCCAGAAAATATCTCAAGAAACCCAAATCAGTCATTTCAAATTCACTTTTCATGACTGCTTTAAAATTAGCAATGAGATAATCTTCATTGCCAATAAAAATTAAATCATCTACATATAAAAAAACAATAAGGATCTTACTGTTATTTTCTTTTATGTAGAGTGTGGGTTCTCCATCACATTTCTCAAATCCATTTTCAATAAAGTAAGCATCTATTCTACTGTACCATGCTCTCGGTGCCTGCTTCAGCCCATAAAGAGCTTTCTTCAACTAGCATACTTTGTGCTCTTGGCCTTCACTTTCATAGCCTGGAGGTTGTTCAACATATACCTCTTCTTTCAATAGTCCATTCAGGAATGCATATTTCACATCCATTTGATAAACCTTCCATTTCTGTTGTGCTACAATAGACAACACTGTTCTCACAGTTTCCATCCTTGCAACTAGTGCAAAGGTTTCTTCATAATCTCTTCCTTGTTGTTGCTTGTAGCCTTTAACAACAAATCTTGCTTTATGCCTTTCTATCTTGCCTTCAACATTTCTTTTCGTCTTGTAGACCCATTTTACTGCAATGACTTCTTTGTCTTTAGGGAGGTCCACTAATTCCCATGTATTACTCTTTTCTATTGCACCAATCTCTTCATTCATTGCTTCAATCCATTTTTATTCATTTACATCATATTCAAAATGAATTGGGTCATCAACATGACAATATAAAGAAAATAAAGAGTTCAGAACAACATTATCATTTACCTCTCCTTGTTCATAAATCTCACTCATATTTCTGAATCCTTGTCTTCTTGGTGTACTTGGAGTTCCACTTGAACTTGATGGAGTTTCATTTCCTTGTGGTGTGCTTGAAGAAGCACTTCCTTTATTTCTCAAGGTTGTTCTATTTCTAGCTTGTGGTGTGGTTTGTTGTGCTTGTGGTGGTGGAGGAGGAGCCACCGTGGAGGGATTATTTGATGTTGTCCCTTCCTCTTCTTCTTCATGAGACACTCTAGTCTTCACATTCACTGTTTTCTCTAAACTTCCATCCCAAGCTTCTTCTTCTATAAACTACACATCTCTGCTTATTATTACTTTCTTGGTGGATGGATTATAATGCTTGTATGCCTTGGACTCATAACTGTATCCAACAAAGATACATTTCTCCCCCTTACTGTCAAGCTTCTTTCTCAGCTGATCTGGGACATGTGCATATGCCACAGAGCCGAATACTTTCATGTGGGTGATGAATTGTTTTCTGCCGCTCCACGCTTCTTCAGAAATTTCATTCATGACAGCTTTGGTTGGGCATCTATTCAAGATATACGCTGCACAATGAACAACTTCGACCCAATATTCATTTGGAAAATGTTTTTCCTTCAACATACTTCTAACCATGTCCATGATGGTCCTATTCTTCGTTTCTGCAACACCGTTTTGTTGTGTTGTGTACCTTGTGGTAAACTAATTGTTACACAGTAATTTGTCACTGTCCCTGCAATCCCCGTCTCTCACATTGGAGGGCTCATTTTTTGAACTGTGATCAGTGACATAACTTGAAAATACTTTCATGGCATTCCCCTGAACATGTACTTTCATCCCCCTGAAGACATCTCCTGCTGAAAAACCCTAAAAATGGCCCTTTTTGCATTGGCGCGGGTAACCAATTCAGTACCCGCGCCAATGGGGAAAATCCTTCAAAGAGGTCATGCCAACTGGCGCTCTGTCCCAGATTCGCACTCGCGCTAGCCAATTTAAGGAGTGTTTTTTAAAAATAAATGGCGGAAGTTTCGTCCTAACAAATTCCTGGACTGCTATCTATCTTGAGTTGGGAGGTTTGGCTACGGATTTCCATAGAGAGGAAGTGGTTTGCCACCTCTCATAGAAGCTTCCTTGATGATAGGGCCAATCCCATGATTATAGGGATCTCAACTCCCCTTCCTCCATCTATAAAAGCTTGCCCATCTCCATGGCAAGCTAGTCTTCAAGTTCCCAAATTCTCAAGAGCCTTATGCTGCAAGAGCCTCCATAACTCCCTTAAGGCAAAATCCAAGCAAGGAGACTATTGCCAAGATCCGAAGAGAGAGGTTTGTCCCATCCTTGACAGGCTTTCGAGACGTGTTCTGCTGGTGACCCTCCGAAGGAGAATTCAGCATCAGAACTATGGTTGTATTCTTCCTTTGATTGATTAATAATAAACGACTATTGGTTATGGTTCCACTCTTGTTGTTGTTTATAATGATGAGTTATGTCCTTTCTGACTGACATATAGTTGCATCTACTGGATTTTACGCTTGCATTTGTTTTGTTTCTCGCATGTGCAGGTGTCCATCACGGAGATCGTGGGGATCGTGATCTGCCAGGGCTAAGGAACGGGAGCGCTACCTCTTCTACAAGCAACAGCGTTGGATTCCAGGTAAGCCTTCATCGCTAGTTGGTTTATTTGCAATTAGGAACCTGCGCTATAGCATGAATGATTGTTGCTAGACCCGGTCTAGGCTAGTAGGGATCGCCTCTGTCCGCAGAGGGGATTTACCTCCACAACAAATTGGCGACTCCACTGGGGATCATTAGCTTGTTGTCATTCATTTTATGAGCTATAGACGGAGCCTAAAGTTGGCCAGATAGCCTTCGAAATGCTTTTTCTCTGCAATTGCGAAGTAGATCAAAGCTGCTACAGTCAATCTCCGGTTTAGTTTTTAAACTGAACACTTGGAGCACTGTCTTGTCTCTTCGGTTGATTCTTGATTCTTCTTGCTTGATCAACACTTTTGGTCTGGTTCTTTCTGTGAATTTGGGTTTTTGAAAACTCCAAACATCACTGGTCTGATCTTGGATTGCTTATTTTTTATTTTAGCATAGAAAACTTGACTGGCGCTTAGCATGACAGTCGCGCCAATTGGCGCTAGTTGTCAATATATTACCCGCGCCAATTCTGATATGGCGCTAGTTGCAGCCTGACAGTCATGCTAGTGCTGGGGACTACTAGGGTTTGCTTGATTTTGAGCTTTCTGAGCCTGATCTTTGATTTTGGTTTAATTTTTTCGACTGCTTGAGTGTTTTGGAGCCTTGATTGACTGACTGTTACCTTCGTCCTTTGGTTGTTTGTCCATTTCCATCGATTTTGCATTCTAGCCCTAGGTCATCTAGGTGCTATGGTGTGTCGAGCCTTCCTTGGGAGTTTTTGGTTTCTATCGGTTCAGTCAACCATGTGATTGCTTCCCTGAATTCGTTTGACAGTTGTTTATCATTTTATTGCGCTATTTGAGTGATTGACTCATCCTTCATTCGAATTCCGTTTTTTCTCGTTTTGGGCCTAGATTACACGGCTCATTTGTGCCTTTGGGATTTTTCGTGGTTTTGAGGGATTGTTGGTCCATTTGAGGTCTGATTGTGTTTGCTATTGAGTGAAATTTGTTTGTTTTTGTTCTCTTATCGTCATTTCTCGAATCGCCTTTGCATCAGTTTTCATTTTTTAACGCACTTTGCTCTGAAATATTGAAAATATAAAAACAAATCTCTTTTTCTTTTCATTAGTTAATGTGAATTAGATATTTTCAGTGTTATTAGTGATTGGTAACCTTGAACAAAAAGCTTTTTAGTTTTCATTAGCTGCATTAGAGACATCATTGGTTGTTTTCTGTTCATTTTGTTATTGTGTGAAAAGCTCTCAACTCTCTCATAAATAGCTTTCATCGAATGAAATGATATACTGTGGCATATAGAGTGCATTTAGGATATTTTGAGACATTATATTCGCTAGGGCCTGAAAACTTAAACGTAATTAAAGATAAACTTTAAAATTTACTCAATTTACACTAAGGCAGCATTGAAATCTAATGAAACACATTTACAGATCTAGGCTAGAGACGTGTTCAAGCATCTTAAAACCTAGTAGCTATCATTCGCCTCTTGGCTTTAGACAGCACTAGTACGGACTTGTGCTCCACATACCGTCGCGTATATAAAGGGAGACCCCACTAGGTTTCAATCCTTTATCCATAGGAAGCTGAGTCTACCACCCTATACCCGTGATACACCGGACACAGCATTCGGGGAGATTGCCTGCACGTACAGAAAGTCCTTGGTTGATTTCTCTTTCATTTTGAAACCAAGGTGTATATTGGAGTTCACGGTTATTTGGTACACCCTCTGCGTAGTATCCCTGAGTAGTCATTTGATCTTTTCTGACTCTTTAAATTTGAAAGGATCACCAAGTGCTTGTCCTTTCACGCTTGCTTCAAAACTAAAAGAGATAGAGTCACCTTTTATCTCTTTCTCGA
>CM076582.1:844579573-844678483 GCA_034641835.2 Pinus albicaulis | reverse complement strand
CAATGCTTGTCTCCTTTTCAGCATGTCCTTCAAATTAGCTTTTATACCATGTTAATTTTTCAGATTTTTCTATGCTTTTTCAATTACTTTAGCCCAATTCAAATCTTCATTAAGAAGTGCATCCAATTATTAAAAATGTTTGCAATGATAAGAGGTAACTGAAGATAGAACAATATCAGAAATGATAAAGGAATAGCGTAACCATAAGAGACACCAGATTGGTCAAAGACCATGGAAAATTTCACTACGGAGAAAACCCTTTCAAATATTCTTCTTATTAGATAGTCATCAAAAGTTTCAGCAGAGAGTGCAATGAGCCCAATACATAAACTTCCATCATATGTTTACCCAATATAAAATTAGATGGAAAATTTTAGAATTACAGTAAAGAGATAGAAACCATCCAACCATCATACAACTATATTCAACTAAGGTCAAATGTCAAACCCTAGCTCAGAAACCTAGTTTCACTCTTCAAGATGCATTGCGACTGACTGTAACTTCTTGATCACTCCCTGAGACACTGCATCCAGGTGGATGGATGCTCCCAAGATAAATGTAAGTATGTAACTAAGGATAAAATAACCTATATCTACTTATAACCCCCAATCGCACTGATCAAGGACCTATGCGTGCAAATTTTCCTTCCCAAATGCATTGGGGAGAAATTTGTGTGTACGACTGGGGATGAAAACCTCCATATTTTTTTCAAGGCCCTGGTCACTCCCTACAGGATACTGATCGTGTGACTTATACCTCTCAGTCACAGTGAGAAACACTCTTTGTGTGTGACCGGGAATGGATTCTTCCATATCTTGCTTCAAACCCTAGTCACTCACTACAGGCTTCCTTTCATGCGACTTTGGCCTCCCAGTCACATTAAGGAACACTAGATGCATAAGGCCAGGGAAGGAAATTCCCAGTGACATGCATGCAACCAAGAAACATAAACCCTAGATGCATGAAGCCTCAGACCTATACTTGTGAACTCTTGTGTGAACTTCCTCCATCATAGATGTTCGAACCAAGACAATATAAGCGGAGAAGAGATTGTGTGTTGAGTGTGTCCAAATGAGATTGAGGTATCTTCTATTTATAAGATTCCACAAGGGTCCACATGGAGTTAAGCTTGTACTGCGCATTGGTAAATTTGCATAGAGTAGACCTAATACAATATACGTGAGTGGGTACATAAATTAAAAAAAAAAAAAAAAACTAACTTATGCTTGTCCAAATGAGGTGATATTTATGTAAATTTTGGCCACCTTGAAAAGAGGAGTTAAATTCAATCATCATCTCTATCATCTGAGCTATCTAAGGTGGAATTTGATCCTAGTTGAAAAATTAACACAAATTTGGTTTTGTAAGGGAATTAGTCACTAGTCAAGGAGAAAATTTTACATCAAGTTTGATTTAATATCTTATGAAGCAACACCACATCAAGGATAGGGCGTCTAAAATATATCACACTTCGTAAAGTGGTTGGGTGGAAGTCACAAATAGAGAACTGGAGAGCATTCGTACCAAGGTTGTTAGAAGCAAAAACAAATATTGGGTAGACAGGCTTGCAGAAGCCACTTGGGCCTACAACAGAACCTGGAAGGCCACCACTGGATTCACTCCATTTGAGATGGTATATGGGAAGAAGGCCATGTTTTCCATTGAATTTGAGTATAACACCTTGTCGATGATAGCTCAGGTAGACTTGGATTTCACTACAGAACAATAAGAGAGGTTGCTCTAACTCAATGGTCTAGATGAATTTTGGATGCAAACTCTCCTACACATTGAGGTAATCTAGATAGAAAGGAATATTTGGCATGATAATAAAATTAGAGAAAATAATTTTCAAGAAGGATATTTGGCCCTATTATATGACTCAAGATTCAAGGATTTCAAGGGAAATTTAATGAAAATATGGCTAGGTCCCTATCTAGTTGAGAAGTGTCATGAGAATGGGTATGTTCAAATCAATAAAATTCATGAGGAATGGATTCTGTTACTTGTCAAGGGTTATAGGTTAAATTTGTACAAGTGACATCTGTCCAAGGAATATTTTCTCAGTTCAGCCAATAAAGAACTATATGTGAATGGGAGGCTCATAGCCCTTCTCCCACAAAATTATTAAAAACAAAAGGAAATAAAAAGTAATAGGACCTAGATGATAACCTCCATGAGGTGTCTGAGGCCAATTCCTGGGTTGAAAACCTTTCCAAGGCAGCTCTGGTGCAACAAAAAATAAATAAAAAATAAAATATTCGTAGGTGAAAAACTCCTTTGAGGTGCCTAGGATACGCATGCAGGCTTAAAATCTCTCTAGAGGTAGCCTGATTGTCTCAAAAAAAGAGAAAAAGAAAAAAGAGAAAAAGAAAAAAACAGGGAAGGAGTTCTTACACTACTTTTTCTAACATTTTTTTTCTATAAGACTCCAAACAATAGATAGAACCATGGTTACAAGATAGAATCTACAAGTGTATTCCTAAATTATTCTAGCCATACATTTCATTTCCACACTATCCACTCATGGACCTACCTCTCTCCATCATCTAGCTAACAACTTAATCAAAATTTTCCTCCTCATTGTAATGTTATTGGAGGAGCCTATAATGCTACAGGAGGAGCACAAAATGCTACAATAATAATATCCGATGGGAAAAAGAGACCAAGGGGTAATTCTTTATTTAGGGAATGTTGATAGAGGTTAACCACTATCAATTATATCACCCACCACTCCATCTATCCAAATTTAGCTCAAATTTCCACTTTGTCATGCATCATAAAAAGCATGGAAAATATTTCTTTTCCATTCTTCTATCACCCACACCACTTCCTCATGATACTAATCTGGTCATCATGTGTTTCATGACTTTTTCTCAATCTGATATGAAAAATGAGATTAAAAAAAAATATTAAATTACTATTAAAGGAAGGAGACTAATCATGTAGAAGCTTGTACAATCACAACAGAACTCCTTAAAAAATATTTTTTTCACCCATTGAGAGTATCATGGAGCCATTTCTGAAATAGAGAAGAGCCACATCATCCTTAGGAAGAATTTCATCCACTCCACCAGCAATATCTTGGAAAGTGGGAAAGACCCTGCACACACAACAAGGTTATTAGTCAAAATATTATCGAGTTATGAAGACATGAACAAAAATAAGAAAATAAAATCAACTCCCTCAAGATCATGATGTTATGAGTTCCAGCTCCATCATGCAAGCATCTCCGGCAATTCGATCCATATTATATAATGCTAAACTGTGTTAATGGTAGAGAAAGAAATTTTAATAGGTTGTAGGTGGTTACTGAAATTGGCCACCCTCGACTTGTAAACTCAAGTTCATTCGGTCACACATTCAACGATGAAAATTTAAATCAAGTGAGGTGGTTATTATAAGGAGTAAGGTGATGATCATGAGGAGCAGGGAAATGATTAGAAGGAGTGGGGACAACGGTTCAAAAAAGTAAATTCATGTTAGAGCCATGTCACCAAAGCGCTCAAAGCCTTTACCACAAATGGAATATTAAGTATAAGGCTCGACCCCATTTTCACTATAGCTCATTTCTAGAAAAAATAGTTAAAGGAAGGATGATCTAGTGATATTAGACTACCTAGGGTGCCACTAATATTCTTTGAATTTTTTTTGTAGGTGCTACAGGAGAACCTACAAGAGGGTATGAAATGCTACAAGAGGGAAGAGAAGAAGATAAAGGAGAGAATTGAAGGGTGAAAGGGAGCTAAAGTGACCCAAATTTGTCATCAAACCTTCATGCACATGACATATCTATTTTGAAAAGGATTAAGTGGCTTTACCCCTCTCAAATTTCCATACAATTACATGGGAAATTATGTCTAAAGTTAGTTCCTTGTAATAAACAACTAAGTAGTAGTTCCCTTTGGAAATTGTTGTGTGTAAAGGCAATATAGGGACAAAAAAGGAGCCTTTTTTTACCAAAAGTTTAGCATCCTTCTCCCTCACTGAAAAAAAGGAAGTTTTAATATTTTTTCTACCACTGATATTGCTTTAAGGAAACATTCAAATTTACACCTAAGTAACACTTAGAAGGAGGAGTAAAAGAAACGAGGGGATAATTCAATAAAAGAGAGCCCACATACACAGAGAATTCAACAACCCTCTGATATAGTAAAAAAATTTGAAAGACATCAATGGATGAGTTTCTGTGAACAGCTAAAAGGGTATGATGATGACATCACTCAAGAATTTTCCATGGAGCTAGATTCTCAAGGAGAAGATAGTGACACTACTATTCCTACAGGATTTTCCATCTCTTTAAGTCTTGAAATAATAAGACGAGTGGCCACCTTACCCTTAGGAATTTGATGGAGCAAGGAGGAAAAAGAAGTAAGAGTTCCAACTAGGAATAAGTTTTTCATTCTAAGAGAAAATCCTATCGATGATAAGAATGGGGTAAGAAGAGAAATCCTACCTTACCCCTGGGATGAAGTGGCCTAACACAGTTTTAAATACATATCCTATGAGGGGAGGTTGAATGTTGTATATTCTTATAATTTTATTCTATTCAATGAGGTATGATTCAAAGCATATTTACCAATTCCACAAACACTAAGTGTTTCCCATTTCCTCCTACAATCAATCTTTGAAATGAGCTAGAAGGTGAGGTAAGGGAAGCATCAACACATTGGCCACCATGGCCTCATTAAGTTAATTTTTATGGATTCTTTAAGTCTCTTAAGTAACCATGTGCTATGGAATTATTTTGTAGACATGCATAGTGAAATATTCATTGAAACAAAAGCCATCACACATGGAGAAACACTAACCTCTAGCACTAGAGGTAGTGGAGGAAAAACAAACAAAGAAGAGGTAGTAGAAATAGGGGATGCTAAGGGAGCAGAAAAAGGAGCTACAGGAAGGAGAAGCACCCTTAGGAAATGATGAAAAAGGCCTCCAAGAGCTCCAAGAGCCTGTGCCACATCCCAATCTAGAATCCTACTACCATTTTTTTGAGGGAGGTAGGATTATACCCAAGAAGGCACTATCCCACTCTTCTTTGACTTGGAGAAGAAAAGAGGAAGAACACATAGATGAAAATTTCCAAATCAAAAAATGCAGAATATGTGGGCTTGATGGAGGAAAATACAAATGCAATGGGAAAGGAATTAAGTGACCTGAAACTAAGGGATTCAACAATGAGGGAGAAACTACACGAAGAAAACTCAAGACTAAAAGAACAACTGCAAGAAAAATAAACACAACTCGATACTATAATCTAGGTGGATATTGGTGGCCACCCACCTATTCCACTTAGACCCCCACCATTTTTTATTTCATTATTTTAGTTTCCTTAATTGTAGCACAATTTACTATTTTTGGTATTTTTCGGGTCCTAAATATCTAGAGTCGTTTTGAGGTGCTAAACAAAGTTTGTTGTTGGAAAAATGGGAAACATGAGCCTTTGACTAACATTTGCAGTTGAAATTTGTAGTCCTCGAATAGATATTTCTAACTGCATAGTGTGCATGTCAAATGAAGATTGTATTCCAAAGTTACGACCTCGGAAATTTGATGTACCAATTTACCCCAACAGGGCCCACAGTTTTGTCGATTCATCTCCTAGGGTTAGGTTTTTGGATGTTTAGGGTTTTCCATTTTTTCTCAATTATAAATAAGCCTTTGAGCCTCATTGTAACATAGATCATAGGAATTTTGCTGCCATATCTCATCTCAGAGATAAGCTACCATTATTCGAGCTAGTTTATTTCCATTATGTATGTAAGAATATTCCAGTTCTTTGATATTAATGAAATGAAGTTTTATTTCTGCTTCATCTCTATGTTTATGTTTATATATGTATTCTATTTTGTTCCTACATGAGTCTGGATCAGTGGTATCAAAGCAGTTTTCTCTTTCTCTATTTTTCTTTGCATGTCCCTAACAAGATCAAGTTGTAAGTAGTTAGGGCTCAATCTAGTTGAACCTTTGCAAGATCAGCCTTGCAATCCCTGATGGCCTCCCATGGAGGAAGAAAAGAAATACGAGGGAGGAGGAAATAATTTCAAAAGTTTTCTCAAGGAGGCCCTCGAGAAACATTGGAATGAGATGATGGATAATTTTAAACATATCCTTCGAAGGCTACCCACATGCGACACATCTGCATCCTGTAGCCACTCTGGAGGTGCCACTCGTTTTAAGGTACAAGCTAATTTTGGCATTCTCATATTTGAAGTTCAAATAAATGCAGGCGTCCTAGATATATGGTTAAATATATTGGAAGGATATTTTTAGTTCATGAATTTTCCAATTGGGAAAATATTACTTTTGAACTCTTCAAACCCAGGCCCCATGTGAAGGACTGGTGGGAACCTACTGTGAGCAAAAGGACAATATGGATTTCTCACTGTTTTCAGCCACACCCACTTGGAATTATTTCCAAGACTCCATCAAGGAAAAATATTACCCTGTTGGGAGCTATGAAGATAAATACATAAAGTGGACCATTTTGTGCCAAGGAAGGGACCAATATTTGTTAGAGTTCACAAATTGGGTTCATGCCCTTTACATGAAGATGGGTATAAAGGATTATGAGTAGCATTTGATACTCAAGTACTGTGGTTGTTTACATAATTACATCCAGGATGAAATGGAATTCATGGAAATTTCCTAACTCAGTGTCATCTATAATTATGTTGTTAGGATTGAATAGAATTTTAAACAAAAGAAGAGAGATTTTCGATCTACGAATCCAAAGGAGGGGAAAGGCGCCCCCAATCTGCAGAACAAAAGAAAAATCCAAGGCAGGGGTACCTAGTACAACCCGACAAAGCCGCAATAAAAGAAGAACACCGCGAAGGAAAATAAGGAGATGGGAAAGTGGTGTGAGTTCCATAAGAGTCCCACTCACAATAGGAGTCAGTGTCAAGCCAAGTAGTCACTAGTGGTAGACCTAATCCAATATACGTAAGTGGGTACATACATTAAAAAAAAAAAAACTAACTTATGCTTGTCCAAATGAGGTGATATTTATGTCAATTTTGGTCAGCTTGAAAAGAGGAGTTCAATTCAATCATCATCTCTATCATCTGAGCTATATAAGGAGGAATTTGATTCTAGTTGAAAAAATAACACAAATTTTGTTTTGCAAGGGAATTAGTCACTGATCAAGGAGAAATTTTCACATCAAGTTTGATTGGATATCTTATGAAGAAACACCACATCAAGGATATGGTGTCTACTATATATCACGCTCAGGAAATTGGGAGGGTGGAAGTCCCAAATAGAGAACTGGAGAGCATTCGTACCAAGGTTGTTAGAAGAAAAAAAAAATATTGGGTAGACAGGCTTGTGGAAGCCACTTGGGCCTACAACACCACTTGGAAGGCCACCACTGGATTCACTCCATTTGATATGGTCTATGGGAAGAAGGCCATGTTTTCCATTGAATTTGAGTATAACACCTTATCGATGATAGCTCAGTTAGACTTGGATTTCACTACAACACAATAAGAGAGGTTGCTCTAACTCAATGGTCTAGATGAATTTTGGATGCAAACACTCCTACACATTGAGGTAATCCAGCTAGAAAGGAATATTTGGCATGATAATACAATCAGAGAAAATAATTGTCAAGAAGGATATTTGGCCCTATTATATGATTCAAGATTCAAGGATTTCAAGGGAAATTTAATGACAATCTGGCTAGGTCCCTATCTAGTGGAGAAGTGTCATGAGAATGGGTATGTTCAAATTAGTAAAATTCATGAGGAATGGATTCCCTTAGTTGTCAAGGTTTATAGGTTAAATTTGTACAAGGGACATCTGTCGAAGGAATATTTTGTAAGTTCAGCCTATAAAGAACTATATGTGATTGGGAGGCCCATAGCCCTTCGTCCACCAAATTCTTAAAAACAAAAGGAAAAAAAATAATAGGGCCTATATGAAAACCTCGATGAGGCATCTGAGGCCAACTCCTGGGTTGAAAAACTCTTCGAGGCAGCCCTGGAGCAACAAAAAAATAAATAAAAAATAAAATATCTGTAGGTGAAAACCTCCTCTGAGGTGCCTAGGATATGCATGCAAGCTTAAAATCTTTGCAAAGGTATCCTTTTTGTCTCAAAAAAAGAGAAAAAAGAAAAACATAGGGAAGGTGTTCTTACACTACTTTTTCTAGCATTTTTTTCTATAGGACTCCAAACAAAAGATAGAACCATGGTTACAAGATAGAATATGCAAGGGTAATCCTCCATTCTGCTAGCCATACATTTCATTTCCACACTCTCCACTCATGGACCTACCTCTCTCCATCATCCAGATTACAACTTAATCAAAATTTTCCTCCTCATTTTAATGTTATAGGAGGAGCCTATAATGCTACAGGAGGAGAAAAAAAGGCTACAAGAATAATATCCAATGGGAAAAAGAGACCAGGGGGTCATTCTTTATTTAGGTAATTTTGATAGAGGTTAACCACTATCAATTAAATCACCCATCCACTCCATCTATCCAAAGTTAGCTCAAATTTCCACTTTTTCATGCATCATAAAAAGCACGGAAAATATTTGTTTTCCATTATTCTATCACCCACACCACTTCCTCATGATCCTAATCCTATCATCATGTGTTTCATAACTTTCTCTTAATCTGATATGAAAAATGAGATTAAAAAAGATATTGGGTGACTATTAAAGGAAGGACACTAATCATGTTGAAACTTTTACAATCACAACATAACTCCTTAAAAAAAAAAAATTCGCCCACTGAGAGTATCATGGAGCCATTTCTGAAATAGAAAAGAGCCACATCATCCTTTGGAAGAATTCCATCCACTCTACTAGCAATATCTTGGAAAGTGGGAAAGATCCTACACACACAACAAGGTTATTAGTAAAAATATTATCGAGTTATGAAGACTTGAACAAAAATAAGAAAATAAAATCAACTCCCTCAAGATCATGATGTTATGAGTTCTAGCTCCATCATGCAAGAATCTCTAGCAATTCGATCAATAGTATATAATGCTAAAGTATGTTAATGGTTGAGAAAGAAATTTTAATAGGTTGTAGGTGGCTATTGAACTTGGCCACCCTCGCCTTGTAAACTCAAGTTCATTCAGTCACACATGCAATGAGGAAATTTTAAATCAAGTGAGGTGGTTATTACAAGGAGTGAGGTGATGATCACGAGGAGCTGGGTAATGATTACAAGGAGTGGGGAAAACGGTTCAAAAAAGGAAATTCGTGTTAGAGCCATGTCACCAAAGCGTTCAAAGCCTTTAACACAAAAGGGAATATTAAGTATAAGGCTCAATCCCATTTTCACTATAGCTCATTTCTAGAAAAAATAGTTAGAGGAAGGACAATATAGTGATATTAGACTACATAGGGTGCCACTAATATGCTTTGAAATGTGTTTGTAGGTGCTACAGGAGAACCTAGAAGAGGGTCTGAAATGCTACAAGAGGGACGAGAAGAAGATAACAGAGAGAATTGAAGGGTGAAAGGGAGCTAAAGTGACCCAAATTTGTCCTCAAACCTTCATGCACATGACATATCTATTGTGAAAAGGATTAAGTGGTTTTATCCCTCTCAAATTTCCATACAATTACATGGGAAATTATGTCTAAAGTTAGTTCCTGGTAATAAACAACTAAGTAGTAGTTCCCTTTGGAAATTGTTGTGTGTAAAGGCAATATAGGGACAAAAAAAGATCTTTTTTTACCAAAAGTTTAGCATCCTTCTCCCTCACTAAAAAAAATGAAGTTTTAATATTGTTTCTACCACCGATATTGCTTTAAGGAAACATTCAAATTTACACCTAAGTAACACTTAGAAGGAGGAGTAAAATAAATGAGGGGAGAATTCAATAAAAGAGAGCCCACATACACAAAGAGAATTCAACAACCCTCTGATGTAGTAAAAAAATTTCGAAGACATCAATGGATGAGTTTCTATGAACAGCGAAAAGGGTATGATGATGACATCACTCAAGAATTTTCCATAGAGCTAGATTCTCAAGGAGAAGATAATGACACTACTATTCTTAGAGGATTGGCCATCTCTTTAAGTCTTGAAATAATAAGCAAAGTGACCACCTTACCCTTAGGAATTTGATGGAGCAAGGAGGAAAAAGAAGTAAGAGTTCCAACTAGGAATAAATTTTTCATTCTAAGAGAAAATCCTATCGATGATAAGAATGGGGTAAGAAGAGAAATCCTACCTTACCCCTAGGATGAAGTGGCCTAACATAGTTTTAAATACATATCCTATTAGGGGAGGTTGAATGTTGTATATGCCTATAATTTTAGGCTATTCAATGAGGTATGATTCAAAGAATATTTACCAATTCCACAAACACTAAGTGTTTCCCATTTCCTCCTACAATCAATCTTTGAAATGAGCTAGAAGATGAGGTAAGGGAAGCATCAACACATTGGCCACCATGGCCTCATTAAGTTAATTTTTATGGATTATTTAAGTCTCTTAAGGAACCATGTGCCATGGAATTATTTTGTAGACATGGATAGTGAAATATTCATTGAAACAGAAGCCATCACACATGGAGAAACGCTAACCTCTAGCACTGGAGGTAGTGGAGGAAAAACAAACAAAGAAGAGGCAGTAGAAATAGGGGATGCTAAGGGAGCATAAAAAGGAGCTACAGGAAGGAGAATCACCCTTAGGAAATGATGAAAAATGCCTCTAAGAGCTACAGGAGCCTGTGCCACATCCCAATCTAGAATCATACTACCATTTTTCTGAGGGAGGTAGGATTATACCCAAGAAGGCACTATCCCACTCTTATTTGAGTTGGAGAAGGAAAGAGGAAGAACACATATATGAAAATTTCCAAATCAAAAAATTCAGAATATGTGGGCTCGATGGAGGAAAATATAAATGCAATGGGAAAGGAATTAAGTGACCTGAAACTAAGGGATTCAACAATGAGGGAGCAACTACACGAAGAAAACTCAAGACTAAAAGAACAACTGCAAGAAAAATAAACACAACTCGATACTATAATCTAGGTGGATATTGGTGGCCACCCACCTATTCCACTTAGACCCCCACCATTTTTTCTTTCATTATTTTAGTTTCCTTAATTGTAGCACATTTTACTATTTTTGGTATTTCTCGGGTCCTGAATATCTGTAGTCGTTTTGAGGTGCTAAAAAAAGTTTGTTTTTGGAAAAATGGAAAACATGAGCCTTTGAATAACATTTGCAGTTGAAATTTGTAGTCCTCGAATAGATATTTCTAACTGTGTATTGTGCATGCCAAACGAAGATCGTATTCCAAAGTTACGACCTCGGAAATTTGATGTACCAATTTACCCCAACATGGCCCACAATTTTGTCGATTCATCTCCTATGGTTAGGTTTTTGGATGTTTAGGGTTTTCCATTTTTTCTCAATTATAAATAAGCCTTTGAGCCTCATTGTAACACAGATCATAGGAATTTGGCTGCCATATCTCATCTCAGAGATAAGCTACCATTATTCGAGCTATTTTATTTCCATTATGTATGTAAAAATATTTCAGTTCTTTGATATTAATGAAATGAAGTTTTATTTATGTTTTATATCTATGTTTATGTTTATATATGTATTCTATTTTGTTCCTACATGAGTCTGGATCAGTGGTATCAAAGCAGTTTTCTCTTTCTCTATTTTTCTTTGCATGTCTAGAACAAGATCAAGTTGTAAGTAGTTAGGGCTCAATCTAGTTGAACCTTTGCAAGATCAGCCTCGCAATCCCTGATGGCCTCCCATGGAGGAAGAAAATAAATACGAGGGAGGAGGAAATAATTTCAAAAATTTTCTCAAGGAGGCCCTCGAGAAACATAGGAATGAGATGATGGATAATTTTAAACATATCCTTCGAAGGCTACCCACAGGCGACATATCTGCATCCTGCCTATAATTTTAAGCTATTCAATGAGGTATAATTTTAGGCTATTCAATGAGGTATGATTACAAGGAGTGAGGTGATGATCACGAGGAGCTGGGTAATGATTACAATGAGTGGGGACAACAGTTCAAAAAATTAAATTCGTGTTAGATCCATGTCACCAAAGCACTCAAAGCCTTTAACACAAAAGGGAATATTAAGTATAAGGCTCAATCCCATATTCACTATTGCTCATTTCTAGAAAAAATAGTTAGAGGAAGGATGATCTAGTGATATCATACTGCATAGGGTGCCTCTAAGATGCTTCGAAATGTGTTTATAGGTGCTACAAGAGAAGCTACAAGAGGGTTTGAAATACTACAAGAGGGATGAGAAGAAGATACAAGAGAGAAAGGGTGAAAGGGATCAGAAGTGACCCAAAGTTGTCCTCAAACCCTCTTGCACATGACATACCTATTTTGAAAAGTATTAAGTGGCTTTCCCCTCTCAAATTTCCATACAATTATATGGGAAATTAAGTCTAAAGTTAGTTCCTTGTAATAAACAATGGAGTAGTAGTTCCCTTTGGAAATTGTTGTGTAAAGTCCAAATATGTACAAAGAAAGAGTTTGTTTTGACCAAAATTTTAGCATCCTTCTCCCTCACTAAAAAAAGGAAGTTTTAATGTTGTTTCTACCACCGATATAGCTTTAAGGAAACATTCAAATTTACACTTAAGTAACACTTAGAAGGAGGATTAAAATAAATCGGGGGAGGATTCAATAGAAGAGAACCCATAGACACAAAGAGAATTCAACAACCCTCTGATGTAGTAAAGTGTTTTCAAAGGAATCAATGGATGAGTTTCTATGAACCGCTGAAAGGGTATGATGATGACATCACTCAAGAATTTTCCATAGCACTAGATTCTCAAGGAGAAGATAGTGACACTACTATTATTAGAGGATTGGCCATCTCTTTAAGTCTTGAAATAATAAGCAGAGTGACCACCTTACCCTTAGTAATTTGATTGAGCAAGGAGGAAAAAGAGGTAAGTGTTCCAACTAGGAATAAATTTTTCATTCTGAGGGAAAAGCCTATCGACGATAAGAATGGGCTAAGAAGAGAAATCCTACCTTACCCTTGGGATGAAGTCGCGTAACACATTCTTAAATACATATCATATGAGGGGAGGTTGAATGTTGTATATGCCTATATATTTAGGCTACTCCATGAGATATGATTCAAAGAATATTTACCAATCCAACAAACACTAAGTGTTTCCCATTTCCTCCTACAGTCAATCTTTGAAATGAGCTAGAAGGTGAGGTAAGGGAAGCATAAACACATTGGCCACCATGGCCTCATTAAGTTAATTTTTATGGATTATTTAAGTTTCTTAAGGAACCGTGTGCTATGGAATGATATTGTAGACATGGATAGTGAAATTTTCATTGAAACACAAACCATCACAAATGGAGAAATGCCAACCTCTAGCGCTGGAGGTAGTGGAGGAAAAGAAAACAAAGAAGAGGAAGTAGAAATAAGGGATGCTAAGGGAGAAGAAAAAGGAGCTACAAGAAGGAGAAGCACCCTCAAGAAAGGATGAAAAGGGCCTCCAAGAGCTACAGGAGCCTGTGCCACATCCCAGACTAGAATCCTATTACAATTTTTTTGAGGGAGGTAGGATTATACCCAAGAAGTCACGATCCCACTCTTCTTTGAGTTGGAGAAGGAAAGAGGAAGAACACATAGATGAAAATTTCCAAATCCAAAAATGTATAATATGTGGGCTTGATGGAGGAAAATATAAATGCAATGGGAAATGAATTAAGTGACCTGAAACTAAGGGATTCAACCATGAGGGAGAAACTACACGAAGAAAACTCAAGAATAAAAGAACAAATACAAGAAAAATAAACACAACTCGATACTATAATCTAGGTGGATATTGGTAGCCACCCACCTATTCCACTTGGACCCCCACCAATTTTTCTTTCATTATTTTAGTTTCCTTAATTGTATCACATTTTACTATTTTTGGTAGTTTTTGGGTCCTGAATATCTGGAGGCGTTTTGAGGCCCTAAACAAAGTTTGTTTTTGGAAAAATGGAAAACATGTGTCTTTGACTAACATTTTCAGTTGAAATTTATAGTCCTCGAATAGATATTTATAACTACGTATTGTGCATGTCAAATGGAGATCGTATTCCAAAGTTACAACCCTAGGAATTTGACGTACCAGTTTACCCCAACAAGGCCCACAATTTTGTCGATTCATCTCCTAGGGTTAGGTTTTTGGATGTTTAGGGTTTTCCATTTTTTCTCAATTATAAATAAGCCTTTTAACCTCATTGTACCATAGATCATAGGAATTTACCCGCCATATCTCTTCTCAGATATAAGCTACCATTGTTCGAGCTAGTTTATTTCCATTATTTATGTAAGAATATTTCAGTTCTTTGATATTAATGAAATGAAGTTTTATTTATGCTGCATCTCTGTGTTTATGTTTACATATGTATTCTATTGTGTTCCTACATGAGTCTGGCTCAGTGGTATCAAAGCATTTTTCTCTCTCTCTGTTTTTCTTTGCATGTCCCCAAAAAGATCACTATTGTCAGTAGTTAGGGCTCGATCTGGTTGAACCTTTACAAGATCAGCCTCGCAATCCCTGATGGCCTCACATGGAGGAAGAAAATAAATACAAGGGAGGAGGAGATAATTTTAAAATGTTGTTGAAGGAGGCCCTCGAGAAACATAATAATGCGATGATGGATAATTTTACACAGATCCTTCAACGGCTACCCACAGGCGACACATCTGCATCCTTCAACCACTCTGGATGTGCCACTCCTTTTAATGTACAAGCTAATTTTTTCATTGCCATATTTGAAGTCAAAATAAATGTAGACGTCCTAGATATATGGTTAAATATATTGGAAGGATATTTTTTAGTTCATGATTTTCTAATTAGAAAAATATTACTTTTGCACTCCTCGAAGCCAACCCCCATTTGAAGGACTGGTGGGAACCTACTATGAGAAAAAGGATGAGAGGGACTTCTCACTGTTTTCAGCCACACCCACTTGGAATTATTTCCAAGACTCCATCAAGGAATAATATTACCTTGTTGGGAGCTATGAAGATAAATACATAAAGTGAACCATGTTGTGCGAAGGAAGGGACCAAGATGTGTTAGAGTTCACAAATTGGGTTCATGTCTTTTACACGAAGATGGGTATCAAGGATTATGAGTGGCATTTGATACTCAAGTACTGTGGTTTTTTACATAAGTACATCCAGGATGAAATGGAATTCCTAGACATATCCTCACTCGGTGTCATCTATAAATATGTTGTTAGGATTGAATAGAATTTTAAACAAAATAAGCGAGACTTTGTATCTACTAATCCGAAGGAGGGGAAAGGCACCCCCAAACTGTAGAACAAAAAAAAATTCCAAGGCAGGGTGACCCAATACAACCCGACAAAGCCACAATAAAATAACAACACCACGAATGAAAATAAGGAGATGGGAAAGTGGTGTGATTTCCATAAGAGCCCCACTCACAATGGGAGTGAGTATCAAGCCAAGCAGTTACTAGTGGTCGAGCTGAAGTCTTCCAAATCGTATGCGTGTTACGACTCTGAGTCATAACCTGACAAGGGGAATGACAAAAGGAGGTAGATTATTGATTCAGGGCATAGTACCACTGTTACCACCACCAATATCCAGAAGGATGATCCCGAAGATCCAGAGGAGGGGGAGTGCCTTTTACACTCACATATGTGGGTGAAGGGATCCCCACTATAGTTCATTGTCAATAGTTGGAGCCAAAAGAACCTCATCTCAATATAGGTCATGAAGCAGATGGGCCTACCGACAACAACACACCCATAATCGTACACCATTGTGTGGCTTCACCAAGGATATTGAGATAACTGCGCCAGTCAGTAGTGTCACCTCCCCTATAGAATCAAGCCCTTCACAGATGAGATATTATGTGATGTTTCTCCTCTTGAAGTTTGCGATGAATTAGGCCAACCATATTTGTGGAAGCGACATGATGAGTATTATTTTAGGCCTCACATTGTTTTTATACTTTTGTAAATAAGTTGTACAAGATACCAGAGGTGGCACTTCATACTACCATCTCTTTGATCAACACGAAGAAATGCAGTAATATCATTTCCCAAACCATGAATTTTTTTTTCCTTATGGTTCGCCCTCAAGAAAAGAATAATATTGTGTCCAAAACCTCCAAACAGGGCTTTACCGCACATCAGCAATAGATGAACAAGGTCATGGAGGATTTCAGGGACATATTTACCTCACTCGTAGGGGTACTTCTACATTGTTAAGTCAAGAACCTCATCGGTATGACCTTGGGCACTCTGTTACCTAATGGGTTGATCTATCGATTCTATGCTCTAGAGAAAGATGAAAAAATATGAAAATTCAGGAGCTCTTGCAGAAAGGACACATTAGGCAAAGTTCATCACCCTCTAGGAGCTCAATCGTGTTGGTGCAGAAGAAGGATGGGAATTTGGGACTCTATATTGACTATTAGTTGTTGAACAATATCATCATCCAAAATAGGTATCCAATACCACGGATTGATGACCTTTTGGACCAAATGAAGGGGGGGGGGGGGTGCGGGAATTTCAGCAAGATTGACTTGAATTCTGGTTATCACCAGGTACCATTTGAACCCTCTGATATGTGGAAGACTTCCTTCATATCCAAGGAGGGCCTTTTTGAATGGTTGGTCATGCCGTTCGGGTTGAAGAATGCCCTCGCAACCTTCATGAGGTTGATGGGAGACATCTCACAACCCTTCACCAACTCATTTGTGGTGCTTTATTTGGACGACATCCTCATCTTCAGTCGGATTTGGGAAGATCATATCCACCACACTCAACAGGTTTTCCAAACACTACGACAACACAAGTTGTGTGCCAATTTGGGGAAATGCACTTTTGGCATGACCTAGGTTTAATATATGGGGTACATCATTGATTAGTAGGGTGTGCATGTGGAACCAACAAAGATATAGGTCATTTAGCACTGACCAGCCCCAAACACTCTAATAGAGCTCTACAACTTTTCAGGTCTTGCCAACTTCTACCACAGGTTCATGTTGGGGTTCTCTCATATCACTTGGCCTTTGATTCAAGTTACTAAGCGAGGAGCAGAAGAAAAGTTATTTTTGTCTGAATCCCAACAGAAGGCATTCACCGAGTTGAAGCGTCGACTCTTCTCTGCACTAGTGCTCACATTACAAGACCTGCATTAACCATTTTAGATTGAGACATATGCCTTCGACTATGCTATTGGTGTAATTCTTACTAAGTAGGGGAATCTAGTGGCAGATCACAATGAGATAATTTTAAACACATTCCAAAATTATCCCACATATAAAAAAGAGATGTATTCCATTATGAAATATTATCGAAAATGGAAGCACTACATTCCAGGGAAGGAAACATTCATCCACACAAACCACAGGCCGTTGTAGTTCATACAGACACAAGAGAATTTACATAACAATCCCCATTAGAAATGGTCCACATACCTGCAACATTTATATTTTAACATTAAGTACAAGAAGGGCAGCACCAACAATTTTTCATACTGCCTCAACCAACCACAAATTGTAGTGTTGACTACTGTTTAGGATTCTTGTGGGAACGAGACTTTGCGGTGGCCGCATCTTTACAAGAGTGATCCATAATTTGGAAACACATACCATATGCTCCTGGAAGGAAAAAAAAGTTCCAAATTCTCACCTCCAAGATGCACTGTTGTGCCACCTGGGACACCTTCGTGTTCCTTCAAGTGATCATTCCAAGACAATCTGGGAAGCTCATTACAGTCAAGTTTCTAGACATTTCGGGGTAGATAAAATAATGGCAGTGTTGTAGAAGTATTTTCTTGGCCAAACCTTCGATAGGATGTTGGGAATTATATCAGATCCTGCACTACCTACACCATTTCCAAACTAACCACTAAGAAGCAAGGCCTATATACTCCACTTCCTACTCCTAGTCGACCTTGGGAATCCATCTCTGTGGATTACATGTCAGACCTTCTATCTACCAAGCATGGAAATGACTTTGCTTTTGTGGTGAAGAAGTAAAGAAGGTGATTTCAAGGGAAGAAAATGAGCCCTTATACATTAGAGTAGAATTGGCAAGCCCTACAACTGTCATTAGCAATCACAACCTCATCTCCTCTAATTCTGATTTAGCTACTATGTACATAGGAACCCAAGAGAAATCAATTCTACATTTTGAGGAAACTTTCAGGATGTTAGGAACATAAAGTCTATAAGCTTGTCAGAGAAGGTGGCATGTCTTACATCAAATTTTACAAATCAAAGAGTATCACTCTCCAGAAAGGTTAATAAATGCCTTGTAAAGAATTTTTTTGAGCAAAAGGATGATGCAAAGTTTGAAGATCCAACGGATAGGACTCAAACTCATTCCTCCCTTGTTGTTGGGCTTACAAGAAGGAAGAAACCATGCAAAGGAACACAAGTTATGGACAGATATGGAGGAAAATGAAATTTTTTATCCACAGGAAGGCACATCATCTAAGGTTCCTTGGGATGTCAGAGAGGCCACCGGGGCCATGAATGAGCTTCATATGGATGACTAAGTTTCTGAGAGGATAAGAAACACCTTCAGTAGGGGGTGATGATGGGTCCTAGTTATAGGTATATTTTGAAGTTCATGATGCTATCCTAAAACCCTTGATACTATCCTTTTCTAAAATTGATTTGCATGTTTAGTCATAATATGCTTAGTAAGAAGATTAAAAGGTGTTTGTCATATTTTGTGGCGTAATGTGATTAAATTTTAGTAAAAATAAGAATTTTTTAGGAATTTACTATGTAGGAGCTTGATGGTGACAACCAAGAGAGAATATATGGGGGCTTTTGTAGCTCCTTAACTCTCTAACTCAGCTTAATATCATAGAATCCTCGCTCACAATATTGAATTCACTTACAATCGAGTAACTCCAAGTACATGTGAAGCTCAAGGAGGACCAGATCCACAATTCCTGAGATGTTAGAGGGAATCACTCCTATTTTCAAGGGATCTTCCAGTAACTACCATTGTTTATAAATAAACTAAATGAAAGGCTCATTAGGATTTGATTTTCTAATTCATCTAGGACTAGCTACCAATCCTATTGCTTGACATTGTTATTCGTATCTTTCATATGACGTATGCAACTATTATTTTATGTAAATGAGAAGTTTTCCATTGATCTACATTTGATTTATTTTTAGAGGGTGGAAACCTTAGGTTTGGGCCCAACCTAGAGGCTTTAGTGCCTCTTCTTTATTTCTTTCTTATTCTTGTTTCACAACTTTTAATGTCTTTCTCTTGTTTGAGTATATGTTAAGCTATAAAAAATTGTAATTGCATACTTTCCTATCACCTCTCTTGTAGGAAGAGTGATTGGAAAGATTTACTATCTCAGGACAAAAATATTTGTTGATGATATCTTGGAAATGGATAGATGCTAGTTTTTTATCCTTTTGCACGCTTACTCTCTACAACTTAGGAGTTTGTGTCATTAGTTCAGTGATTAGAGTAGTGTTATGGAATAGAATATATTGTAGTCAAATTCAAATCGTATTTTAAATGATAGTTTATCTAAATGTTTCATTAGTCATTTGAGGAATGTATTTGGATAGATACTGTTAGAAAATTATATATTACAAAGAAATGGAGCACATAAAATATGTGGAAACACAAACAGAGAAAACATATAAAAAAAGAGAGACACAAGTATACGTGGTTCACCTAATTTGCGCTACGTCCACCCCGAACATCCAGTCCTTACTTTATATTATCTAGCAAGATGAAAAGACACAACCTACAACAGATCCACTGTAATATCCTCTACTCTCTCTCTCAGTCCCCCTTTCTATTTCACGCTCATAATACACATACAATACATAGCCGCAATACAATACCCTCATACAAAACGATGGGTTTCCTTCTAGGGAAACAAACCCTACATAAAACATAACTTTTACCATCAGATCATTTGCCTAATGAAAGGCCTAGACTAAATATGTTTTTAGCTTCGGGGGCATTGTGACTGAAACCCCCGTTGGGGGACCACTGGCCCTTGGACCCCCTAACCGGGGGGGATCATCCCCTCGGATGTTCGATGTTGGGATAAGACCCCCCTGAATCCCCCTGCATGGAGGGGTGTATAGTCTTCTTGTGGTATACATCCAGCTAAAAGAAGGACCTCTGAATTAGGATGAAAATCAAGCTCCACACCCAACAATATCCCACTTCGAGACTAATTGTAGCAACTCCACTTTTGATACATTTGCTGGAAAATGACTCTACTTTGGAAATGGTTGTTTCTCATATTCATCATCATACTTGAAGACCAATTGAATGGATAAAAATCTTAGTTTCTCGCTGGTTAAAATTTTTGTTAACATATCTTCAGGATTCTGGCTAGTGTGTATCTTTTCTAGCTTCAACTGTCCATCTTCCAACATTGATCGTATGAAATGGTACTTGAGTTGTATGTGTTTAGTCCTGGAATGAAATGTTGAGTTCTTTTCAAGATGAATGGAACTCTGGTTGTCATTGTATATCCATCCCATCTTCTGCTTCTTACCCAATTCATCTATAAACCTTTGTAACCAAATCATTTCTTTACTAGCTCTTGTAGCAACAACATACTCTGCTTCTGTTGTTGAAAGTGAAACAACACTTTGCATTTTTGAAACCCAACTGACAGTTGCTCCACCTACAGTAAATACATACCTTGTAGTGCTCCTACTTTTATCTCTATAACCAGCCATATCCACATCAACATATCCCTGTAGAGAAATGTTTGAACCACCAAAGCATAATTCTTGATTTGTGGTACCGCTCAAATATCTAAGAATCCATTTCAATGCCATCCAATGTTCTTTTCTTGGATTTTTCATGTACCTTCTTACAACTCCCACTACATGTACAATATCAGGCCTTGTGCAGACCATTGCATACATTAATATTCCAACTACTGATGCATATGGAACTTTAGAAATATAATCCATTTATTCTTGGGTCCTGGGAAACATCTCCTTACTAAGCTTGAAATGGCTAGCCAAAGGTGTACTAACTGGTTTGTCATTCTGCATATTAAATCTTTCCAACACCTTTTTCATGTACTCATTCTGAGACGATGTTAATTTGCAATTTTTCCTGTCTCTATTTATTCTCATACCAAAGATTTGTTTTTCACTTCCAAAATCCTTCATTGCAAATAAATTTTCCAATATTCTTTTGAGCACATTTATTTCCTGCATGTTAGAACCTGCAACAATCATGTCATCTACATATAATAATAATATAATATAGCTTCCATCATTTCTCTTCTTTTTAGATAAAAACAATGATCAGAGTGAATCTAGTATAACGTCCTTGTTCAGACATAAACCTGTCAAATTTTAGATACCACTGCCTTAGAGCATGTTTTAAGCCATACAAGCTCTTCTTTAACCTACACACTAAATTTTCCTTCCCTTTGACCTCATATCCTTGTGGTTGCTGCATATCAATATCTTCCTCCTAATCTCCATGGATAAATGATGGCTTTATATCTCATCGTTCAAGATGAAAATATTCTGCTTCTACAAGACTTAAAATAGTTCTTATTGAAGTCATCTTGACAATAGGAGAAAATATTTCATCAAATTTTATACCTTTCTTCTGTGTAAACCTCTTCACCAAAAGTCTAAATTTGTACCTTAGTTTTCCTCCATCTTCTTCCTTCAGCCTGTAAACCCTTTTTTCTGCAATGTTGTTTTACCTTCAAGCAACCTGACAAAGTTCCAAGTCTATTTATGTATTAAGTAGTCCATCTCTTATTTCATGGCTAGCTCCCACTTCTTTAGGGTATCTACCTGCATTGTTTCTTCATAACATTCGGGTTCACCAAAATAAGTCAACGATAAATATATAATTAAGGAGAATATCGTTCATGGGGTATACTTATCCTAGTAGATCTTCTGACGTCACTTTTAGGTGTTTGAGGTGTATGTTGCTGTTGTGCTGGGTGTTTTTATTGTGGTTGTTGATTATTATTATTTTCATGCACCTTTAATTTTTGTGTGATATCATCAAGAACTGTGTATTCTTTGTTTTCTTTTTCCTGTTTCTTTTCTTGCAACTGATTCTTATACAAGACATTTTCATTGAATATTACATCTTCTCTCCTAATGATTTTTTGATTTTCATAATCATATAAGTGATAACCAAAATCATTAACACCATATCCAATAAAGGTACATTTATTTCACCTTGCCTCAAGCTTTATTCTATTTTCTTTATTAATATGGACAAAGGCCTCACAACCAAAAGGCTTTAAAAAATAGAAGTTTACCTTTTTACCTATCCATGCCTCCTCTGGAACACCACCATCCAAGGAACTTGAAGGCCCTATGTTTATTATATAAACAAAAATATCCACAACATCTGCCCAAAATTCTAAAGGAAATCCTGCATGCAATCTCATGCACCTTGCACGCTCCATGATTGTTCTGTTCATCCTTTCTGACATGCCATTTTTTTGTGGTGTTCTTGGAACGATCTTCTCTCCGCGAATTCCATGCTCTGAACAATACCTATCACACTCTTTGCTGCAATATTCACCTCCATTGTCTGATCTTAGACACTTCAACTTCTTTCTTGCCTCAATCTCAACCAATGATTTCCATTTATTGAAAGTATCAAATACATCATATTTATTCTGAATACAATAAATCCAAGTTTTTCTAGTTGCATCATCAATAAAAGTAGCATAATAACGAGAGCCACCGAGAGATGATACCTGAGCTAGTCCCCATACATCTGTATGCACAAGCTCTAATTTTGCACTCTTATTTTCTTTCCAAACTCTAAGAAATCTGACTCTCTTTTGTTTTCCATAAATACAATTCTCACAAAAATCCAAATCAATATTCTTCAAACCTGGCAACAAATTTTTTGAGTGAAGAATCTTTGTCCCCTTCTCACTCATGTGTCCGAGCCTATGATGCCATATTGTTCCATCTGCTCCTTTAAAATTTAAAGCATTAACAAAGTTAGAAATATCATTGCATAAGTAAAATGTACCAACCTTTTCTCATTTTTCTATTACCAGGGCTCCTTTAGTGACCTTCTAGGTTTTATCTATGAAAGTTGTCACACAACCTTCACTGCCTAACTTCCCTATTCAAATCATATTTTTCTTCAGATGTGGAACATGCCTTACCTCCTTTAAAATCCATTGGTATCCATTCTGTTGTTTTACAAGAACTTCACTCGTTCCAATGATTTTACAAGGTTTATCATCACCCAGATGAATCTTTCCAAAATCTCCTTGAACATAGTCATGAAAATATTTCTTATCAGGTGTGGCATGGAATGAGGCCCATGAATCTACCACCCAAGAATCAATAACATTTTCTAAATAAATAATACAATAATCTTGTAACACATCACCTGTCGCATTTTCTTCATGATTTTTTTCTTGTTGTGCGTCTCCTTCTTTTCCCTTTCAAGATTTATAGTCTCTCTTCAGGTGTCCTTTCTTTCTGCATTTCTAGCACACTATCCCTAATCTAGACTTAGATCTTCCTTTCCTTGATTTACTGCGATATGCTAAGCTCTTTCCTCTTCCCATTTTTCTTCCCCTAGTCTCTGCACTCAAAGAAATACCCAATGTATCATTGGAGATTATCCGTCGCATTTCCTCGCTAACAATAGCACTGACAACATCATCAAACTTTAAAGTACTAGATCCAGAGACAGAGCTACTAATGGCCATAACTAAATCATTCCAAGTTTCGGGAAATGAGCAGAGAAATAACAAAGCCTTAACTTCATCATCAATGTTTACCCCTACAGAACTTAAATGACTGGTAACCATATTAAATTCATTTAAATGGTTGGCAATAGATCCACCATCTGACATCTTTATATTAAATAAGAGTTTGATAACAAAGACCTTATTTGAGGCCAAGGTTTTTTCATATAGTTTCACCAATGCCTTAATTAAACCCTTTGTTGTCATTTCCTTCAAAATATTGAAGGCTACCGATGCCGTTAGGCACAACCGTATTGTTCCAAGTGCCTTTCTATCGAGAATATCCCATTCTTTGTCTGTCATACTCAATGAATTACTTGTTTTTCCGCTCAATGGTAGGTACAAATATTTCTGATACATATAATATTTCATCTACATTTTCCACAACGGGTAGTTTTGGCTGTTAAATTTCTCGAACCTAAACCTGCCATCTTCCACCATTGCTCCCACTCGAACGAGGAACCCTTATTTTCTGCAAGTTTATCAGCCAAATAGACCTTCAACTCTGATACCAGTTGTTAGAAAATTATGTATCAAAGAGCAATGGAACACATAAAATATGTGGAAACACAAACACATAAAACATATAAAAAGAGAGACGTAGATATACTTGTTTCACCCAACATGTGCTACGTCCACCTCGAACAACCAGTCCTTCCTTTATATTATCCAACAAGATGAAGAGACACAACCTACAAAAAATTCGTTGGAATATCCTCTACTCTCTCTATATGTCCCCCTTTCTATTTCTCGCTCATAATACACATACAATACACAGCCGAAATACAATACCCTCATACAAAACGAGGGGTTGCCTTCTAGGGAAAAAAACCATACATTAAACATAAATTATACCATCATATCACCCACAAGATGAACGACCCAAATTGACTACGAAATTACAAGATTTTAAAAGGCCATTTTACATATGTTTTTATCTTCGGGGGTGTTGCCCCGAAAACCCCATCCAAGGGATCGTTGGTCCTCCGACCCCCTAGCCGGGGGAGATCATCCCCCCTAGACCCCTGCAGGGGGGACAAGTCCCCCCCACATCTCCCCCCCACCCACCATGTTGAGGGGTGTACAGTATTCTTGTGGTATACATCCAGCTGAAACAAAGGCCTCTGAATCAGGATGAAAATCAGGCTCCACACTTAACAGGTACAGGGTTGTGTAAATCTGCAAGGGTGGGCACATATTTCCATCTCCATGTTGGCCTTTCCATATTCTTCCTAGGCACCTCACATTTCTCCCAAACTCTATTTCATAATTCATTATGTTAAGGAAAATGGAGGACACCATGGGCATCAACCTTGGTGAAAGATAGACCTCTGAGATGTCCTAGGCTTGGATAGGGGGATCCCACACCCTTCATTCACTTAATCCTACCTTCATTGATCTTCTCCTACCCTCAAGATACCATTTCTACCCTAAAAAGGCTCTCATAACCCCTCCTGTACCAAAACAGGGCCTCCTGTAGCAACATCTATACCAGTGTTCTTTTCAACCAATTTTGCTTCCAAATTTGATCCTAGCATAGTTAAGATGAATAATGGCCACCAACCTATTATTTGATGATTAAGAGAGGCTCTAAGACCACTCCAAACTCCTCCTTTCCTAACTGCAACCATCAAACAAGAATACAAAGCTAGAATTAGTGTTTTTATTCATAAGCACGTTAAAATTTAGATTCCTTATTTGCAAGTAAATGTAAAGTACACATATGAGACATGAAAGTAGGTTACTGATTTTATAAATGTGAAAAGTACAGTAGCTTTACTTATGCAAGTATCCCTTTCTTTTTCATGCAATGTCAATTAGAATTTACATTTGAATGAATGGAATTTTCACTTTCATAGTTAGAATCAAGTTCAATTATTCTTTCATAAGGAGTTTTCACTATAGTTAGTAGGAGGAATGGTCTATGAACATCTTTATAATGTCCCCAAATGGTATAATGATAGTAATACAAGCAACAATAAACTAAAACTACATAAAATTAAATTACACCATCAATACATGAGAAATTGAAGCCAAAAGATGAACTGAGCGATTTTATTAATGTCGGGAATTGAGTACAAAAGAGATGCTCGAATAGGTGCACCTGGGCATACTCAAAGTAGGGTGGAATACTTCTCAACCCAAGCTTAAATGACTCTCTACAACTGGATCTGGTGATGTGATGCTCGACCCAGAAATTTTGCTGCTAGCAGAATTCAAACTACTAGTTTAGCTTCTTTCACTGCTAAGAAAATTCGAGGCTTTTACCCCTGGACCCAGATCACAAAAACCACAAAAACGCACGAAGGAATAGGCCAAATTTTGACCCCAGAATTTCGACCGTATTTTCCCCTAGCCCCACGATTTGTTGGCTAAGTTAGGATCTTTGTTTGACACATCAAACTTGCAAATAAAATGCTGCCAAATTATCTTGGCTTCTCCTCATTAAACCCAGAAAAACCCATAAAGGGTTCGTCCTAGTTTTGACCTTGGAAATTGGCCCTCATGGGCTTGGCTCACCCAACTAGTAGAAAATTCAACTCTTGGATGCTAGTAGATATCTCCAAAATGCTACCAAAATATATGGTAGGAGGTGGCTAGGCTCCCCTCCACATCCTTCAGCTGAACTCCTCTTCTCTCCCACACTCTTGACACTTCCTATAGACTGCACTAAATAATCACTACATAATCTCTGCTACCTCTGTGTAGTCCTGAAGGGACTACACATTCCTGTTGTTGCTTATGTGTCAACTCCTCACCAAAATTTTGGAACTACTCTCCTCACAGGGCATTGAAAGTCCCATGAGGTAGAGGTTGAAATCTTCACTTGAAGATCTTGTGTGCTAAACATCACGACATACTTGGCACCTAGCACAAGTGTGATATATCAAGATGACAATCAAAATAGAAGACGAATAAATGAGGAAATGAGTTGCCTTCACTTCCTTTTATCAATTGAGCCCACAATGTTCCCTTGGGCCCACCATGGACTGCTCAGTCCCCTCATCCAACACTCATTGCGCTGCTCCCATAGAGCCTCTCCCACGCTATGGCCTATAGAGTTGCCTCGAAATCGAATGCTGGCCACATGGACCCCACTAAGGCCACAATTTTTCCTTGTGAACTATAAGAGCAGGCTATAGTTTTTCCCTTAATTATTAATTGAGGGTCTGGACCCACCTTATCTCTGCTTGACATTAGAAACCTCGATATTTATCAAAAATTAATATTCCAATTAGTAGAATTGCTAATTGGGGATACTAGAACCTTGATATGATTTCATGGTCGAAGGTGACATGAGTAGAACCTAACCTATTGTGCATATAGCATTATCACCTCTAATTTTGTATGAAACCTAGGTTGATAATTTTAGTTGAGAAGTCCTTGGGAGTTGCAAAAATATTGGTGCAATACTAGGGCTCATCAGGTAGTTTTTGGTTAGATGGGCAGCTCCATTTCATGAGTGGGAATGGAACTGAGGAAATGACAACATCTATCAGATAGGCAGACATATAGAAAATGTGTGTGTATCTAGGGGGAGATGCTACCAAAAAATTTAAATAATCTATGATATTTTTTGAAAAAATATTGGCCCAATTTAGATGTTTCCCCTCATTTAAAATTCTACGGATTATAGCAATCCATATTATTTTACAATATTTAGGATCTTGTTCCCCATATAATCTGGTTAGCATTTTGATAAGAAATCTTATAGTTTTCTTGAAAATAGCTATAGGATATCCTTGCTTTCTATGAGGTTGAAACCTTCATCTTCTTCCCTTAATTAGTCTTCAATCACTCTTTCATAATTCTCTCCAAATTTCTTGGAGACAATATTTTGAAATTTTTTAAGGAATTAAACATTAGGGTGGATTTATAGGGAACTGAGCTTATAGATGGCCGATAGGACTTCAGTTTTCTATGAGGCTATGATTTTTTTTTCATGGTCTAATATTGTTTAGGTTTTAATATCAACATGAGAGAAAATCCATGAAACCATGTCATAATAAGGAAAAATTTTGGCCCTAGCTACTACTCTATGTAACTCTATTGCTCTTATTGCTACTTTTCGGAAGATCTTGTGTCGCTTAGCCATCCTCTTCCTTGAAAGAAATACAAAATTTCCTAGCATCTCATCGTACCTGTTTTTTGTGTCTTGTAAGTTAAGTGTGAGATGAGGAATGGCTTGAAGGTGACCTCCTTGGGTTGTGAATTCTCAATTTCTTTAATTTTCTCCCTAATTTAATCCATCTATTTTTTCAATGTTGTAGATTTTCCTTTTTTCCCCATTCTATGACTTGTGGAAAAAAAATTGTGCATATATCAACTTATCTTATTTAAAATTTGAAATTGAATTAAGAATTACACATAATATCATCCCACTTACACAAAATTTTTGTAACCAATATCGTATTTTATCAATTCAAATTTTTCTCCAAACCAGGCTTCAAAAAAATGCATGCAGGTGAAATGCTCCAAGAAAATTTTGAATTTTGATTAGAAATCTGAGAAAGGCATGAGTTAATTTGTTCATTAATTTTACATAGATAAATCCAACTGGTTCTTTTCATGAAATTAGAAGGGATCAGGTAAATTTATTCTTGATTTAAAATACAAATCAATTAAACGAGAAATAAAATAATTTCAAAAAATATATAAAAAAAGTGAACTACAAGTCATTAAGAAAAAGTAATTTATTTCGATAGTCGTACAACCGGTAGGTCGAATTGTCAAGATTTTTATTTTTTTCTTATGGTTGATTTATTTCATTCTGACCTCGACTACACAATATTCTAGTTTTGTCTTCAAGTCATGTAGTTGGATGGTCGAGCACTCAGGTAAAGTATTCACAATTGTTTTTGCAGTTAAGATGACCTGGTAGTCGGGAGGTCAGACAATTGGGCAGTCAAATGTTCGGGAGTTTTTATTGTTTTATTTAAAAATATTTTTTGAAACCCAACCTCGGACCTAAAATTTTTTAAATTTTTATTTTTTGGGGTTTTTTTTATGAAAAAAAAAATAGAGCCTTTTATTTATTTTTTTTTTTCTTATGTACAAAACAAAATAAGGTTGTTGTAAACCTAACAATAAGTATCTCTTGATGTGAATTCTATGATGTGATAGGACACCCTACCAACCAATTCCCATCATTGGAAGAGTCGAATGCCCTTCTTCATGCCCCCAAATCACCCCTACCTTCTTCCTCCCCTACAAGAGAGAAGGCCAACACCTCTCGCAATAGGAGATTACATGCCAATCATCCATGTGTAATATGCACACAACACAAACATTATACTCATCATTTCCAAAATCTCCCTTGATATCGAGATTCATTGATTTCTCTTCATCAGGCCAATATGGTCACATCATCACCTCCTATAACTTTTTCGGCTGATGATGAACCTCAAACCATCTACTGTGTCTTTGAGTTAGAAACCCCATGAATATCAAACCCATGTTATTTCTACCATAAAACCTCTCATTCTATGTTAGCACCTATTAGGATGAAGAAAAAGAAGAGGAAATATAATGCTTCAAAACCAACCCCTTCATATGTCCTATGTGATGAACAAAGACATCTGATCAAAAAATTTCCATCTTTGAAAGAGCTTATGAGTTTCCTTCATTCTTATTTTTCAACCCCTCAACTTACAAACAAGAATGAGTCAGGGTGCAATCACCACAATTGTTGTATTTTCACATTACACACAACATGCGCACAACACATGCCATTTCTCATTCTTCCCTAGGTTTAGATCAGAAGCATGGAATACCTTAGGAAAAGTTGACGTAGGACCATTTTTTCTTCTTCCCACATCTGATAAAGCCAAGAATTATTGATGGAATGCACCCACTATAGGCATTTTAGCTTTAGATGTTGCTCCTAACTCATCATTGGGAGCTATGGGTGAAGTTTCATCATAGACTATCTACTACATAGCCTCAAAAGTTGCACTGTGTGATTTACACCCTTGTGATATCATCATTAGCACTTCCCATGTCTCATCCACATGTCCATTTCTTCAGATATTTGGGCTTATTTCCATAGCACAAAACCCCCAACACGCAAACCAATACAATTTTCATACTAGCGAGGATGTCTCTCTCAATTTGGATCCTAGGATGTCGATACCTTATGGGTAATATTCTCCCAGTCACCCTTAGGAGACCGTGAGAGAGGTACTCCCACCCCTTGTTTTTGATGACATGCAAAATTATATTCGATTAATTTATTCTTCCATGAGAACCATGATTAAAGGTCCCATTGTGAAGGTTGCACCGTCTTCGACTACATTGACTCATCCTGTTTATGCATTGTATACATCTCTTGGTTCTTCGAAAACACATAAAAAGTCATCCCTGCTTATCAACTAGGACTACCATGTGCCAATAAATTCCTCCTGACCTATCATCATCTCCATCACCATTTTTGAACCTCTTTCATTTTGACGAGGACACCCTAGAGGACATGACAAAACTTGGATGTCTCATCATCTCTCCTTCTTCCCCCTAGAAAAATCATTTGTACCTACTTATAACACACCTTCTAACACCATTTACGCATTAGAAACCAAATAGTTCATGCTTGCAAGATATGTAGATTGGCTTAAAAACCCCATTCTCATGCCCCATGATTTTGAATAAGGAAACATGTGCAATATCTCGCACATTATTAAGGTAGACGTATCAACAAAACCCCACATCGCCGAAGAGATATAATTTGGGGAAACTTGTTCATTCGAAAAAGTAACCTTGTACATATCCTTCTGATAAGAGTTTAGGAACATTTTTGCGTGGTCATATTCTAAACTACCCAACATTAACACTACCATTTTAGAGCACCACATTGACACATGGCCTGAAACCTACAATGTTTGGGAAAAGTAGTGCCCACTAATAGATAAGATACATAGGTTCTTTTTTTTCATTTACCCTATTACCTACACATCCTGGGTTTCCAACCTTGTAACCATCATGAAGAAACATGACACTATGCATGTATGTACAAATTTTCAAAATTTGATTAAAGCCTGCCCTAAGGATAACTATCCCATACCCTTTATTGACCAAGTCATTAACAGTTGTGTAGGGCACTAAGCCTTGTCCTTCATGGATGGCTTCTCAAGATACAATAAAATTTACTTATTCCCTATGGATTAGTGCAAAACTAGTTTTACCACCCCATGAGGTACTTTCACATATCATGTTATGCCCTTTGGTCTTAAAAATGTTGGAGCCACGTTTCAGAATGCTGTGACTAATTTTCTTACGATTTTTCTCATATTATACTCACCTATTTGAATGACCTTAAAACTCGTTCTAAGAATCACTCATATCATCTTGAGGATATTTTCCCCGTGTTTTTTCCCTATCGACAATATAACCTATGCTTGAACCCACTCAAGTGTGTCTTCTGTGTAAATGTAGGGAGACTATTGTGATTTATTCTCTCCCAACATGGTATCAAATTTCACCCACTGAAAGTTAAAGACATATTTGAAATCCCACCACCTAAGAATTTGAATAAGCTACAAAGCTAGCAGGGTAAGGCCAATTTATTACGCTACGTTGTTCCTAATAAAGCTACATGTGCTCATGGTTTTCTTCACCTTCTTTGTTAGGATGCAACATTCTCATGGGACAAGAAAAATCATCAGCCATTTGAGGCTTTGAACAACTCGCTATGAAAAGAACCATTGATAATCCCACCTAACCATAACAAGGACTACATGTTGGAAACCCTCTTGTCAAGGAGGGCCACAAAAAAAAATTAAAAATTAAAATTAAAAATTAAAATTAAAAATTAAAATTAAAAATTAAAAATTCAACACACAGCTATGGAAACTAAACATAAAAGCTCTACAAACAACAAAATAAAAATAACAATAGCTTAAACTATCAAGATACTTCCACCACAAAGAAACAACTGTTATAAATTAAACATAGAAATATATACTAACGCCAGCTATGAAAAACAAAACACTACTTATGCAACTGAAATATTACACTTGACAATAGATATGGATCCTTCATTACATTAACACACAATTTACATAGTATGCATCCCTCATTGCCACGGTGACAAGGAGATTGTGCTACTTCTCCAAAACTCCACACATACCCCCTCAAACCATGTGCAACTCTCTATAAAAAATGTAGACTCCAAACTCTTGTTCAATACCCCATAACCCAAAGACTATGAGGGAATATTTTAATATTTTACTAAAAATATATAGCAAATGATTTTCCCTCCATTATAAATGTACATTTCATGCAATTTTTGTTACATTTCATTTCCCTCACATTTATATTTAGCTTAAGTTTTCTCATGGTTACATTTTGACCTCCAACACTACACCCTCTACCTCTCATTATTTGAAGTGGCCATTGTAAGCATGTTAGTCCAAGAAGGCACTGATAATAGATAACACATCATCTATTACATCAACAAAAACCTCTCAGGACCGTCTTTGAATTATGAGCTAGCTAAGAATACTGCCTTCATCATCATACACATCATACAAAAGCTTTAGCATTACATCATCCTACAAACCATCACCCTTCTCACAAGTATCGACCCCATATGATACATTCTTACTTTCAATATGATGAACCATAAATACACCTATTGGGTTATTATTTTGCAAGAAATTGATCTCCAATTTTCTTCCCCTAAAGGAAAGAAATCTCTCATCCTTGCAAAATTCATCATAAATCTCCCCTTGGAATCCCAAGGATCACTAGTAAATAATTATTTCCCCGACGAACACATACCTTTTATATTGGGAGATTAACCTTGATACAACGACATTCTCCTCCACCTATGAACTAAAAATTTCAATCCTCAATTCACATGTGAAGATCGAAGGTGCGTTCTCCGTCAATCACCTTGTTACCTCCTCATTCGAGACATTATCTATCATCGAGGCATGGAAACCACTCTATGTCAATGCCTTGCTCTTAATTTAGCTGAGAAAGTATTAAATGATTGCAATAGTGGAGCCTATGGTGGTTACCCCTCAGGGATGGCCACTGCCCAAAATATTCTTCGAATTGGTTATTTTTAGCCAATTCTCTTCTGCAACTACATTGAAGCAGTTAAATGATGTGAATGTTACCAGTGATATGCCCATAAATCTAGATACCCTCCCACTTATTTACACCTTGTAATTTTCTGTTGGGCCCCAAGTGTCTCCTGGGGTAAATCCCATGTCAGGGTCAACCTTGAAATCCATTCCCACATAAAGGAACTCTAGAATCAACTGAGGGTTGGACATGAACCAACCCTATACCATGCTAGTACAGTAGCAACCTACTTCACCACCATCATCTCAAGGTATTAGAGGAGCCCACCACCTGATCCATGGATCGCTCAGAGGTGTCGAGTACACCTGGATGGTTGGTCGTAGCAGGAATACCCGCTCATAAAAAATGCTGCATAAAATTCTTCCATACCAGAAGTCACAAAACTTTCGTTGCACCACCTATGAAATTTGAGTGGTCATCCTATGGTGAACCATGTGAGCTCAGTAAAAGAAGATATCGATACACAACACCACCAGCTACACCCCTGTAATCATGTGCAGGGTATAGGTCCCACAAATGTAGACAATTATCATCGTTGCTTCTCATGTGACCAAGTCTACTATAGACTCAATCTTGATCCCTTCAACATCATAGGGATTGACCCCAAACCACTAGTAGGCCAAATAATCCAACCTAATCTGCCAAAAGGGAGATTTGCAGGCAGTAACTCCCCTTGCAGCACTACCATAGTCATGAAGTGAACATATACCTCCACCATGATGTAGAGGTCAGACCCCCATAAATTAAAAACATGATGCATTGGATACCACCTCCCAATAATGAATCACAAGAACTCATGTGATCTCAATAGTGGCTTATAAAGAAACTTTAGTAACCCCCATCCAGCCATAGTCACTTAGACTTGGGAATATATAGCAATTCCATCCCAGATATCCCCCCAATATCTCTTCCTCCACAACACCATATTGTGAGTATGGTACCCATGAGGTTAGTAAAAGAATGGGGTGGGGGGTGGTGCGGAGAGGCAAAAATACCGAAATTTGAAATTTGGTGACCCTCATGACTGCTTAGAAAATAGTCGAGAGGGCCTCACAGCTATTCCTCTAATAGGTGCAAGCGGCCTCTTACCTATTCCCCATACAACTGCGACCAATGTCATGACTATACCTCCATAGCTTGTGAGGCCCCCTTGAAGGGTGTATCACAATACTGTCTTCACAACCACAACACATTTACGGCTGCATCTCACTCAATCACGATATCATCACAACTTAGTATCCCCAACCTGTGAAGGCTTTTCCAACTATGAGCCAGTATCCTATGATGGTTCATTAGGGGAATTTTGAGGTCTAAAATGGGCCTCCTAAGGCAATTATAAAATAATAGTGGAAAAAATCTAATAAGATTTGATGACATCATCAAATTTTAGAGGGAAAAATGGAAAAACTACTTTTTCAACTCATATTTTCAACTTATCTCCCCAAGTTTTTACTCAAATTTCGAGCGAGAGTATTTGTTGGATGCGAAATTTAATTCCCCATCCAAGGAGTACCCATGTTGCATACTTTCGATGGGTCCTACGACACGAAAAATGAGAAATACATAAAAAAATGTGATTACAATCACGTTTTTTATGTATTTCTCATTTTTCATGTAGTAGAGTTCATCGGAAGTATGCAACATGGGTACTCCTTGGATGAGGAATTAAATTTCGCATCCAACGAGTACTCCCGCTCGAAATTTGAGTAAAAATTTTGGGAGATAAGTTGAAAATACGAGTTGAAAAAGTAGTTTTATTATTTTATTATTTTTTAATATTTTTACCCTTTTATTTAAAAAAATGGTGAATCATCCCCCATGGTTGACATCATCATCTTGAATCCTATTGGTTGTTATAAAGTTTATTTTTGTTGTACATTTTTCTTAGGAGGCCCATTTTAGACCTCAAAATTCCCCTAATGAGGGAGGTTTCCCCTAAAAGGTTCATATAGGCCATCTTGTATGACCTATCTATCTTAAAAATATTGAATTCATGGAGGGGGTTTTATGATGACTAACCTAGATCTCATTGCATGATGATTGGACACTCTAGTGAAATGTAAGGGAAGAAATGATCTCTTGGATCCGCACTAAGTGCCACATTAGAAGGTACAAAGAAGGTGGAAATGTGGGCCCCATTTCGCTTATATACACCATTTTTTTCCATTCTTCTGGATGTCTGTATAGGAGCCCATGAGGTCCTTTCACCAAACCATTAATGGTTTTGGGATCAAGATATTCTCATCTACACCATGGCACCCTCTCAATTCATCAAAAGTTTTCATTTTTGGTCCCATTTCATACTCAGAGTACCCACGAGGATTTCCTCTTTGTATTTTTGGATAAATATTCTTCAATATTTATAGCATACATGTTATGATATGAATATTATTTCACTTTTGGTATAGGCTTCTAAGTTGGAGATCATTGACAACTTTCATATTGAACTTAGTTCTCTAGTTCACCAGTCAATGGTTAAGGTATCATTGTTTGTAACATGATAGGTCTCTACAGGAAATTTACATATCTTGACATATTTTTTCTAAAATTAACCATAAATTTCATCACCTCGACCACGTTTACCATCACCTTCGACTCACACTTGGTAAATTTTCATGTTGGCCGATAGAGCTTTTAACTACATGGATTACCCCATTTTATAGTTCCCATGATACTATTCGTATACATGACCATTTTGTTAGGCCCGAGAGCCTTTTCATTTGCATTATTTGAAGATAAGCCTCATCTCTCTTCTTCACTTTCTTGTTTACCACCCTCCTCCTAGGTCACCATTATGTTTGGATCATCATGAATGCACCACCCTGTTCTACATTTGGCCTAACATTTATCCACATTGCATTATACCATTTTTTTTATCACATATGTTCCAATCACCTCCAAATAAGCCTCATACTGTACTCTTGGGGAACCTGTCTCTACGTTTGTACATCCAAAACAACTTTTAAATTTTTTGGAAAGTGTACTTTTTTTTTTTGGAAAAGGGTTCACACTCATATTTTTGTTTCAATTACCTAGCGGTATTCCCTAGTCACCATTGGTTGGAGCTCGACTTTTACTCACCTCATACCCACATCATTGATCAAAAAATTTTCACTCATCCATCACGATAATCAAAGCATACATACCTCCCCTAGACATCCTCTTGACCCCAAGGGCCTATCCCTCAGTGTTTTTGTTTTGACTGTCACCACTCGCATTATAGCTCCAACTTTGGGAAGTTTTATGTATGCCTCGTATACTATCAATATATATTATTATTCCTTTGACCTATCATGTTACAATACCTACCTTAGCTTCATATAGATTTCCTGGAATCATTTTCTTGGATGGTTGGCACTTGTTTTCTATCAACATCAACACCCATATTATAGAATCAAAGTAGTACCTTGATTGTTCCCCACCTTTTTGGGGACAATTTTGGGTGGAAAATTTGGAAAACTCATTTCCCACTACTTTCACCAATCATCATGATGTTCGACAATAGCACACGTTTTCACATAAGGGGTGTGTCATAGTTTATGAGAACTACAGTTCTCTCATTTAGTTGAAGACACATGTCTCTTGATCACACCTCAATAGTTATTTGTATCTGACGAATGGGGGAACACGGTTCAATCTATTTTATAGGGGAACCCTTAACGGTGAAATAAATTGTCTTCTTAAATTAACAACATATCATCCATTTCAATGTTAACCTGACAGTACTTTCCTGTGTATCTATAATAATCCACATAGACATCAAAATGACCACGAGATATTCCCACCTTGTATCGACACTTGTAAAAAAAATTCTTTCAAAGAATGGATTTCTTTCAGTTCTTAGTCAATGTCTTTTCCCCTAATCATCTCAACAACAAGTTTCTCTCTCTCAGGAAGTTATTAGGACTAATCATCAAGAAAAAAAATCATGATGTATTTTGGTTATATTCTTGCTCCTAACCTCATACATCGAGGGAAACTATTATTATGAAAAAAATGGTATACCCATTTGTACACATTAAAATGAACTAAGAGTTAGTAAACAACATCTACAAAGGATACATTTTGAGCTGGAAACATTATGGAAAGTACAAATAAGCCCTCATGGGTGCTTCAAAGACATTTAATTACACCCTCATGTATTTTTATTCGATAGTCACGAGGGTATCGAGAAGCACACTTGCTTGAAAAACACTCATTTTATTGACATGATGGGTTGACCATTCAAGCCTTCCTCAATCACCCTTAATGGCAAGAGGATGGTAGCTCTCATCTCCTTTATGAAACAAAAAACCTCATTGATGAGCCAAAGGAGTGAGAGAGTGTTCAAAAATTTTGTAATTGAAAGAGCATGGAGAGCTAAAAAACAAGAAGAAGTTGTGCATTTTTATGCTACCAAAATTTCTCCAAATCAATCAAGCATACCAAGCCTAGGAGAATTCCACCATTTGAGGGAGTTTTATTTTCTTATTTTAGAGAGGAATATCTTGCAAAAGAGATTGAGAATGGGAAATCCTTGTTGAGAGCTATTAAGCAACATTGTTAAATCAACTCTTTTCAAGTGTCTTTTAAATTTATTTTTAACTCTTCCATTACCATCAATTAATGAATATGACACTTTTCGTACTCCGTTGTTGATTTATTTTTCTTCATTGGCATGCTTTAAGTTTTTCTTTTTCTTTTTGGTTTAGTTTTAGTTTTTTTTATGCATTTTTTCCACTTAATTCAATGTTTTTTTAGTATATGTTTAATCACTAACAACATTCATTGTTTTTATATTTCCTTGTAGGAAGAAACCATGTACAAGGAAGATTGATTTAGGACTTGTATGCTACCAAACACACAACACATATTGTTACTACTCAAGTAATATCTAACCTTGTATAGACAACAGAAAAAATAAAGCCACTTATGTTTCCGGAAATGTTAACCTAAAGGTCTTGGGTTGATAAACCTTCACAGATCAGGGGCATGTCATTACAAGAAGGACTCACTTAACTAACTTCAATGTTTTAAACTAGAAACTACAGGTTGCAGACCTTACCTAGATATCCTTCGGTTGTACTAGATCCCACAGGGTGAAAACCCCCTGCAACTCTTTGTGCTCTGAAATCTGTAAATCAACAAAGAACGAAAACAAAATCCTAGTTGTACAACATATATATGTTCTAGATGTTAGTGAAAAGCATGCATAATCTCATAAAAAAATATTAAATAAAAAATTTAATATCATTACACATGTATAAAATATTATTGACACGTAAAACATCAGGAACAAGATGGCACTTCTGTTATTAATGACATGTATAGTAAAAAAATGTGGAGAGATCACTTGAAATCTGCTACGGACTTCGAGCATACCGTCCTCTGGATCCGTCTAGCCCTAGCCTCTGAACATTTCTTCCAAGAATAGTGCACAATGGATGTCACATAGGGTGAGTGAACATATCAAGGAAACAAGGGTTTCTTGAAAATATCTGGGAAGTGTAGGAGGCACAGGGAATATATCAGACTTGGATAGGGTTCCAACAACATATAATATCTGTATTTATCTCTCTCTTCCTCCTTTAGGTCATTCCCTTGAGGGGATTTTATACTCCCTCAAATTAGTTTTTGCAGTTGGGAACAGTTAGGCCATGGGCTGGGGTAGTTAAGTTACAGGAACAACCATAAACCCCACCTCAAAAATAGGGAAATTATACATTTTTTAATGTTTAAAAAGACATACATGGTTCTCTATGTATGGACTCGTGTGTATACGTGAAAAAGTCTAGGCAGAGTCATGTATGGGTTTTAAGAAATTATTTTTTGAGAAATATATCCAAGTCTGAAGGGAAGGGTTGCCCAAGGCCAATGTATAATTCATCAAGTATATGCTGGTGGTAACTGATGCTATAACAACATACTACACTATCACAAAGATCATAAGTTGTATCCTCCACCTTCACCAGTGTACACTAACATAAATATCATAAGCGATATCTTCCACCTTCAATATTCCACCTTTCAATTAAAATTTTAGCTGCCACAAAAATTTGGACACTCATTGATTTGAAATCTACCATACAAAATTGTTTTAGTACAAAGTTTGCATTTTGATTATGGATCCGACAAAGCTTTATTTTTTTCTATCAATTTTGATACCCATTTCTAAGATATTTTTTGTAGCCCCCATTACCTTTTTATCAAATTGCATTGAAAGTTGAGACTTAAAATCACAACTCATGTCCTTATTGTTAAAAATGAATAACATATCATCTACATATAGAGTAATAATATGGAATTGAACACCATCCTATTTTTAATACACACTAATTCAATTTGTATTTTATGAATTCCAATACTAATAAAAAATTACCAAAATTTTGATACCACATTCTAGATTATTGTTTAAGACCATATAAATACTTGTTTAATTTGAAAACTAACGAATATATAATTTTTGAAATGAAATTATTTGGCTGTGTCATATAGATCTCCTCCTTGATGTCACCATGTGGGAATGCTATTTTCACATCTATGTTCTATCTCTAGATAAATAGTTGTTACTATAGATAATAGGAACCTAATACATTTTAACTTAGAAAACTGGGAAAATATATTAGTAATGTATATCCCCTCAACGCAACAATATAATTTGATAACCAATATTTCCATGTGCTTTTCAACTTTTTCCATTTGTGTCAACATTCCTTATGAGCACCCATTTACATGAAATAGATTTTAATCCATCACACAATAATAAGAAGTCCCATTCCCATGGTGTTTAGAACAATTGGTGGATAGCTGAACTATTAAGGAACCCATTGTGTGATGGTGATTGGTTCAAAACTCCATGGTTAGTCCCATTGCATAGCCTTAAAAATTAAAAAATAGTACCAAGTCCCATCTATCATTATTTATAAGTGCAACCCTCTCTTGATCCATGGATAATCTCCAACAATATTTATCGTCTGTTAGCCACCTATGCATTTTTTGTCAAGCAAACAGGTGGCTAATTTGTTTTTGAGCCTTCAAGAGATATATTTCCTATGAAAATCTCTCATCCTTGAAGCCTCTGTGTGTCCATTTCCTTTTAAAAATATCTTCATTGTTGTTTCCATCCAAAAAGCCTCACTTCCTGTGAAAAATTGTGCTCAGAAAGGCCTCCATTTGCCCCTTGTATCTCTGCAAATTTCCTCATTATTACCCTTTTTTCCCTTTTCAGAGTCTCCCCTTTAACCCCCAAAATCCCTCCTAAGTCTTCCAAACCATCTATTTCATCCTTTTAAACCAAGTGAAATCCTTTCATTTGATTTTAAATCCCCTTGTTCCCCTACCGAAACGTCTGTTTAGCCTTGAAAACTCTGTTTCTAAGCTAAAAAGCCCATTTTTATTATAAAATAGGCTTAGCCCCTTTTTTGTCCAGCCCCTAACAACTTCCCCCCATAAACTCGAGTACTAGGACCAAGCGCTAACGCATATGTAGCTTATCACATCGGAAGATCAGAGCGAAGCACATTTTCTTTGTAAAGTTAAAATAACAGATGCGATGGTGTATTTGTCTGTCGGCTTTTGAGACAATATCCATCTTTGATTGGAATAGATCCAATGGTCATCGCAAGTCTCATCGCTCCAGCCTCTCCCCTTTTTTACCCCTCCGATTGCATGCCGACCGTCAATCTACCACCCTGGTCCGACGGCTATCACGCAATCGGAGCACCACCAATCACACCAATCCCGCACTACTGATCCCTCCCAATTGGCGCACCCTGATTGAATCTCCGCCGTTAAATACCTTAGATCCAATAGCCCTGATTTCTTCTCATTCTGCCCCGCTTCCCCCATTGGTCACCCTCTGACCCAATCACAGCCGTCGATTCCCCGTAGATTTGACGGTCCGGAGCCAATCGCACCACCGCCCATCAGATTTTTGGCCCTTCCATTGCTCCCCTCTGATTAGATCGCATCCATCCATTCCTTATGATCTAATAGCTCAGATTTCTCCCGCCCACTAACCATAATCCTCCGCCTGTGTTTCTCTCTCAAGATCTCGACCGTCCATCGTATAGATCAGGCGGTCCACAACTAAACCACCATCCGTTGGCCCCCACTTTACTGACCCTGCACATTCCTCGTATCGCGCTCCTCCACCGCTGTCGGATCTTGTGGGCCCAGATCTGATAGTCCACAGCAATATCACACAGTTTTGGTGTCTAGTGTTTAATGTCTAAAATTTATGCGATATGGCTGGTTTTCCAGAGCCACGTGTCAGCTAAAGACCCATATCGCGTTGAAAAAGTGAAAACAGCCTTCCAGCCTTTCTGCCACGTGAACACAGTGGTTTTGTATCCCAAAACCACTTCCCCACTTTTTCCTTGAAGTCTTATCTGCATATCCTGACCGTTGATTTGTTCTGATCAACGGCCCTCATTGCATCTTGCATTCCATTAATTATTTTCCATCGCACGACTCCATCATTGCATCAGACCATCACAGCCGTCGATATTCTCCTGAGATCCAATGTTCCTAATCAAATCTCCCTCCGCCCATGACCGGGTCCCACCATTCCAGCTCATCTCATATGCCTTTCGTTCATTTCTGTGTATTTCGTCAAAGTCCAAGCTTTCACGATTTGCATTAAAAATCATATCATCCCGCCAAATATTAAGACTTTAATGTTTTATACTAAAGTTTCTTCATTTCTCCCAAAATTGAAAGGTCATTTCATTAGCTTATCTCCACCGTCGATCATCGCCTCCTGTCCTGATCGAACGGTCCATGTGCATCCCACATCCAAAACTTCATCAGCTGCATTTTTCACCATTATTATGCATTTTTCCACCGATTACCTTGCATCCACCATTGCCACCATGTTGTGCTTCCATCATCACAACATTTCGCTACATCCATCCTCCCATGCATGGATTTCTTAACAATTTATGTGTTTTGCAGGGTACAGGCGGTGAACACCACCATTGTTCACAGTCACTATCATAGTGACACAGAGCGTAGTAGAGACCATTCTCAGAGCCCTAGATTATAGAGAAATTCCTGGGAAGGTGTTATAATGTAATTTTTCATCAAATTATAGAGTCTAACTCTGTAAAACCTCTTCAGCATCATTAAATCTCTATTTTCACAGACATTAATAGTCAATGAAATGGCAAAGAGTATCAGTGGATAATCAGAGAGTTTAATACCTGTAATTGAAGACTTTAAGCTCTGATTCAATGTTTAAAAGGAAAATGTACCAGATTAAAGACCTCATGACTAATACAAGAGGGCTAAAGAGGCCTAACGCATAGAAAAAAATATCATCAGTGTTTCAGATCAGCAGAAGTTTTCTCCCAAGAAAGGACATAGTACCCATACTGTCTTTATTCTACATTGCGTCCCAGAGAAGTTTTCCACCCTGACATAAGTCCTAATGCTACCAAAGCATTTCTTATGCAGTATGGTAGACTTCATAGTCATTTATTTGTCTTTTTTTTTATTCACCAGATTATTGGAGAGTACTATAGCCAATTTATGTCAAGAACATACCTGGAGTAAAATTCATCCTGTCAAAGCCCACTCTTTCATCCAAAAAGTACTGAGGATTAATGAATTAATATTAAGACAAAATGGGTCTTGACCCTCTCCTACTGCCTCTGTTTTAATGTTTCATTTAGTGTTTCATCTACCTCCTCTGCCTCTCTTTCATCTATAAAACTCATGAAGAAACTCATTGTAAAGGTTGTTGATCGGATATCTATGAATTGTAAGCCGTTTCTCTTGAGATATATTTCTTTGTGTAAAGTTGTAAGATAGGCTGAGGAGATGTATTCAGACTAAATATCAAGCTATTGGACAATGTTGTACATGACTTGTGTTTCTCTTTAATATGACAAGCACATTTCTTTGGATCCCGATTTAAAGCAACGGTGATGTTTTTCTTACTTTGTCTCTGTTTTCCTTTGTAATTCATCACATTTCATTTCTCTGGTACGCATAATAAATCTAGCATAGGATATACCCTTGCATGGTACCCTATGTTTCTGCTCTCCCTACCTTTGATGTTTTCTACTGATTGTGTTATCCGAGTACTGATTCAAGCTAATTTAACTAGTGTAGTGGCTATATTTACTGCTAGATGATGTATGAATTAATGAATCTATTCTTAGATGTTCTTGTTGGGTTAATTGAATGAATTGGGATACTGGGAATTGAGAAGGTTGATTCTATCTCACTAGGATATTTTTCAATCAATTTAACCTTTCAAAATTCCCTTAAGTTGGAGGCCGAAGCATTGAAAGTTCGAAGTCTTTCTATGATCTCAGGTTTTCACCTTTGTGTTTAAATCTTTAATGTTTCCTTTGTCTAAAGAGTTAGCTTTTAGGAGTTGGGTCACAAGTGTCTAATGGCATGTCCTTTCCCTGGATCTGTTTCCTAAGTGGTCACCTTGGAGGTTTCCTTGTCATTCATCTTCTTTCCTTATCATTTCATACCACACTATCATCCTTAAGATCCAATGCTTTAGATGACTAGCCCAAATGAAAGCCTTGAATATTGAATACCAAGTAAACCCTTTTCTGAATCCATCGCCCAATGGTCTCGAGTGTTCTCTGAAGTATCTCTCCTTTTCCTAAAATCTTCTTTGCTCATCCTTGTCTTATATTGAACCCTTCCTTCCTGATTCCCAACAACCAAACAAAGAATCAAACAAAACAAACCTCGTGCCATATAACTAGCCTGATACCTTCAAATCAAGCTTCAAAGAAATAAAATTTTTCCTACATAGAGAGATCCCTCTTTGGACCCAGGAGGGATAGATCTTGTGGTCTAAAAGTGGTTTTGATGTTGTCTCATCTTTTGGTATTACCAAACTTGCCAAAACATGGGAACTCCAAGATAATGGTGACTCCGTTGGGGAAGATTTGAGTAAAATACACCTTTAAACACTTCATAGACTCAAAGAATACCATAATAGCCTTAGTTTTGTGGTTAATCACTATGGTGGACAGTATACCCTCTTGAAACATCCTGAACCTTCCACCTGGCGACTCCATAGCTCATTAACGAATTAAAAGACTCCACTGGTGATCAGTAGGCCTACTGATTATCTTGGTTTTTACATAAGACTCCACTAGGAGACCAGTCCTCATAACAAAATCAACCATATTAGAAGTAACAAGTAGGATTAAGTTGCTGTGTTTGAAGACAACATTCTGGCTTCAAGGACCATTCATACAAGAGCTTATCCTAACCCAAACCCGCCCGAAATAGTTGATAACCCTAAGAGAATTCTCAGAAAATCTCCTACACCTTGAAGTTCAACTATTTCTAGACATACCCATAGAGCTAACTCTACACCAAAAGACTTTATAGCTCTATCAAACCCTCTTTTTGACCTAGAATTATAGAGCAGTTTACCTAGAACTAGGTCATTCAGTGCTCTAGACCAGCTAGACCTTGAGCTCTCTGATTCACCCTCTCACAGTGGTCAACACAGTAGGGATAGAGAAAACCCTCCATCTACACCTCCCGATATTCATCTCATCTAAAACTTGGGGCTCTGTCATCCTAAATCAACTCAACAGAGTGTTGCTGGTACTAGTATCCCTGTCATCCACATACCTGCTGTTCAAGAAAATCCTTTACCTCATCAGAGCATCAACATGGCAGCCTGGTATGCACCTCTGGTGTTACCTCAGCCTCTAGTGCCTCTACCCAATGATTATCAATCAAAAATACCTCACTTCACTGCAAAAGAGTCCACCACAGCTCAACACCATGTGGATAGGATGGAATATTCCTTTGACTATATGGAGATAGATGATGAGATAGTCAAAATGAGAATCTTCGCCCAGAGTTTAGGAGGTGATGTGAAGAAGTGGTTTAAGGGCCTACCTCCTAATAGTATCCAAGATCTTCCTGCTTTATATCAGACCTTCATAAACAAATGGGAAGTTAGGACCAACCCTCTCCAAATCTTAGTAGAATACAAGAACCTTAAGAGAAACGTGGGAGAGAGTGCCCATGACTACTCTACAAGGTTTAACAGTGTTTATAACGCTCTTCCTCCACATATGAAACCTCCCCAAGGTATGGCTTTAGTGAAATATCCCGAAGGCTTTCATGCTGACATGGCCTACCAGCTCAGGGAGAGAGATTACAACACATTGGAAGATATGAAAAAAGGAGCAGTGAGTGTAGAGGTTAGCGTGATTGAAAAGAAATCTATAATGAGAGCTGAGAAAAGGGTAACATATAGGGATGACACTGCAACTTCTACATCTGATCCCAAGTATGAACATCTAGCCAATAACATGGAAAGGCTACAACAAATGATGGAAAAAATGGTTGTCTCGGTTAGTAATTAGAACAGAAACCAGAATCGTAACCAGAACCAGAACTTTAGGAGAAACAATACCACTCCCAACAGACAAAGAGACTCTGACCAACAAGTCATACCCCCATTTCAAGAGAAATTTCTTGATGAAGATAAGGGGATAATAGAAGAGTCTGAGGGAAACACAATAAACATGTTTGAAATAGACAACTCAATCCATAACTATTCCAGAGAAGAAGATTAGACCTCACCCTCATATTGGGATGAGGAAAGATTAGAATCTGAGGACTATAGGTTAGGATTTGAAAATGCCATCATGCAGGTAAGAGAATAGTATGAACTTAGAAGAAAAAAGAGCTTAGACAATTCCAAACCAAAAGCTTCTGAGATTACCATTAAGAAAAGGTCTGAGAAAACTTCTAAAGTGACTACTGAAAGTAGAAAATCAGCAGCTGAGAGTTCTGGGAAGAACAAAGATAAAGACAACCAAAACGTTGATAAACAAAGTCAACCAACTAGCAGCACTAGCACAACAACCAGTTTTCCTGATAAAACTGTTACTAGCACTGTACATAGTGAGAATCAACATTTTGATTCTACCGCTAAAGTAATGGCTAACAAAACAGAGTTGAGCGCTACAAAGAGTGAATCTTCCTTCAATTTGGAGAGTGATATTTATAAAATTAAAATCTCTGTCCCACTGTCTGAGCTGGCCACTCAGGATGTATATAAAGGCCAAATTTTGAAAGCTTTAAATTTAGGTGAAAACAGTGACATTATCAACCTAAGCAATGACAAGCTAGCCCTTTTGTTTGGTCCAAAGATAGAAGGGAATTTTCAAGAAGGGGTAGTACCTCCTTTTTATATCAGTCTCAATTTTCATGACAAGATCCTTCACAATGCAATGCATGACTCTGGGGCATCACACAACCTAATTCTTAAGGTAGTTATGGAGAGGTTAGGCCTGGAGATAACCCATCCTTATAAAGATTTGTATTCATTTGACTCTAGCAGAGTAAAATGCCTTGGCCTGATCAAAGAACTGTGTGTGAACCTCACCCAGATTCTAGCCAAATGTATGGTTATGGATGTTGTGGTGGCAGATGTGCCACCTAAGTATGACATGTTACTATCGAGGTCATGGGGAGCCAAGCTTCAAGGTAAAATGTAGATGGATGGCTCATATTCCACAATCCCTGTCTTTAGCTAGCTCAGAAGACTGCATAGAGAGGCACAAATGAAGCTCATGGTTATCAGCCCAGAAAGGCCTAAAAGCTCTCCTCTGTACTCTGTGCATACTGATCTATACTCCTTTATCCTTTGCAACGATGAACCCATAGATGAGTCAGAGCCAGAAGACAGAGATGCAAACAGTAGGATAGAGCCCATGGATTTTAACATAATGGCCACTCTGGACTTATAAGAAAACGAAAAAGAAACCTTGGGATAGTGCACTGAAATGGAAACTCAGAGTGAACAAGAAATAGAATGCAAACAGCTGACTAGTCATCTCTCTAAACCATATGCACATCACGAAGAACAAAATCCTCCACACCACGATGCAGACCCCAATTTACAGCATAACAGTGAAACCCATGTTAGGGAGGAAAATGATGTTAAACCTGACAACAGTCCCCTATGGAGAATGAATTTCGATGGGTCTTGCACTAGGAAGACTGCAGGTGCAGGAGTCTGGTTACATAACACAGAGAGTGACTATGCAAAGATCATGCTTTCAATCTGAACTTCAAATGTACAATCAATAACGGGGAGTATGAGGCTCTCATCCTAGGCTTGAAACTGCTGAAGAAAGTAGGAGCCCGTAGGATAGCTGTACACGGAGACTCTGTGTTAATCATAAAACAAGTGAATGGAGAATATACAACAAAACACCCTAGACTGAGAGCGTACAGGAATGATGCTATGGATTTATTGAAAACCTTTTTAGAGTATGAACTGGTGTTTGTTCCTAGGAGTCAGAACATAATTGCGAATGGATTAGCCTGCATAGCTAGTTCATATCATAAGTCCCCTAGTGACAAGAAAATCATCATTCAAAACAAGCACAGACTTGCAGTGCCTGATAATGAGAAATATTGGCAGGTCTTTGAGGGTGACAAGCAGATAGAGGATTTCCTGATTGGTAGGAATGAGTTTGAATTCTCTGATTCAGACTCTAAATGCGATGATAGCTACCTGAGTGAAGAGCCCCTCGACGAAGAAAAATCACCCCATAACATAGAAATAAACGAGTTAACTGAAGGAATTGGAAATCAAACTGAAGAATAAAAAAACGCAGGAAAAGAGGAAATAGAGGTGTTGCAGTCGAAAGATAAGAACATACCCCGAGGACTGGCACCTTTGGAAGACCTATTTGATTTCGACGATGTAGAGAAAAAACCCACTATAGAACACTTAGACTCTGAGGTCGAAGAATGCAACATAGGCACTGAAGATAAGCCTAAAATTATTAAACTGGCTAAGTCCTTACCCGCAGATATGAAAAAGAAATATATTGCATTATTTGAATATTTCATTGATGTGTTTTCCTGGAGCTACGAGGACTTAAAGGCCTATGATAAAAACATTATACAGCAAAAAATCCCTTCGAAAGAGATCCAAAGACCCTTCAGACAGAAACTTCGCAAGATTAACTAGAAACAACTGCCTACAGTAGAAAAGGAAATCAAAAATATGTACGAGGCAGGAATAATAGTGCCTGTGAGGTTCTTTGATTGGGTTTCCAACCTTGTAGCTATGAGAAAGAAAATAGCTGAGATCAGACTGTGCATTGATTTCAGGAACCTTAACAGAGCCTCGCTTAAAGACAATTAGCCCTTACCAAAGATGGAACACATCCTACAGAGAGTAGTGGGCTCAAAAAGGATCTCCCTGTTAAACAATTTTTCAGGCTATAACCAAGTTTTAGTACTCCCAGAAGACCAACTCAAAACCGCTTTCACCACTCCATTGGGCACTTTTATGTACGTAAAGATGATTTTTGGACTGATGAAGGCTGGTGTGACCTTCCAACGAGCAATGGACATAGCCTTTTCATAGGAGATAGGGCACTTCATTGTCATCTATCTAGATGAAATAACAGTCTATTCCAAGACTGATGAGGAGCACCTAAAACATCTGAGAAGAGTGTTTGAAAAATGTAGAAGGTTCGGTCTGTCATTAAATCCCAAGAAGACTGTATTCGGGCTGCAAGAAGGTAAGCTTCTCAACCACATTATATCAGAGAAGGGAATTAAACTAGACCCACAGAGAGTTGAGGGAATACTACAGATCACACACCCGAGAAATATAAAAGAGTTACAGTCTTTTATTGGGAAAATTAATTTCTTAAGGAGGTTTATTCCCAATTTAGTTGAACATCTCAGGAATATGACAAACATGCTTAAAAAAGGTGTAGGGTTTAAGTGGACGGTAGAGGCTAAACAATCTTTTGAATTAGTAAGACTTGCACTTACCCGGGCACCTGTCCTAATTAACCTAGATTTCTCAAAATATTTCTTGATATTTTCCTTTGCCTCCGAGCATACAGTGGCTGCAGTTCTACTGCAGAAAAATCCAGAGGGAATGGAACATCCCGTTGCTTTCTTCAGCAAGGCTCTGAGGGATGCACCCTTGAAATATAACATAATGGAAAAACAGGCCTATTCCTTGGTAAAGGCCTTGAAAGACTTTAGGGTGTATATACTGCATCATCACGTCATAGCCTACGTGCCAAACATAGTGGTGAAAGACATTTTGTCCCAAGATCCAAACGGAAAGAGGGGAAAATGGATTGCTATTATACTAGAGTATGACCCGGAAATAAAACCCACGCAACTTATCAAAGGTCAGGGCTTAGCTCAACTGATGGCTGAATCAAACTTACAGGCCCTTCACATTAACATGGTAGATGACTTGGATGAGCAGGAAGGATTACCCAATCCTACTATTGAGGAACAATTTCAAAACTCTCCTTGGTATTCTGATATCCTGTATGTGCTCATGAACCTCAATTCCCCTCCTGATTTATCAAAAACCAAGGCCAGATTCCTAAAGCTACTGAATGAATGTTTATACTGGAAAAATGCAAATGGTCTATTGCTTAAATGTTTGCATGAAACTGAAGAAGAGAGGATTAAACAGGAGTTCCATGCAGGAGAGTGTGGAGGCCATCTAAGTTGGAAAGCCACTGCTAACAAAATACTTAGAGCTGGCTATTACTGGCCTACACTTTTCAACGACATACGCAAAATGATAATTTCCTGCCATAGGTGCTATATTTTCGAGGGCAAAAGAAAACTCCTCCCTTTACCATTACAACCCATTACCGTTGAGGCTCCCTTCCAACAATGGGGCCTTGATTTCATAGGAGAAATCCACCCTTCATCTTCTGCTCAACAAAAGTGGATCCTTACAGCCACAGACTACTTCACAAAGTGGATAGAGGCCATACCTTCTAGGAATGCCACAGATTCTATTATCATTAAGTTCCTAGAAGACCACATCCTCTCTAGGTTTGGATGCCCAAGAAAAATAATCACTGATAACGCTGCTGCTTTTGGATCCAAGAAAATGATTGATTTTTGTCATAGGTATCAAATAGATCACTGATAACGCTGCTGCTTTTGGATCCAAGAAAATGATTGATTTTTGTCATAGGTATCAAATAGCACTTGGTCATTCAACTTCTTATTACCCACAAAGGTAATGGGTTAGTTGAATCATCAAACAACAGCTTGGTGACCATCATCAAAAAACTGCTTGAAGAGAATAAGAAGTCATGGCATAACAAGTTAGTGCATGCTCTATGGGCTGACAGGCTAACAACCAATGAATCCATTGGCATGTCACCATATCAACTTGTTTATGGAACAGAAGCAGTTTTTCCAACCAGCCTTGGGGTACTAGTGATTAAACTAGTCCAAGAGATTCAGACAGAAGATGACAACATGGTAAGGAGGATAAATCAAACAATTCATCTCTAGAAAACGAGAGAAGGGGTCTATAACAGAGCTCTGAAAGTTCAGGAAAATATAAAGAAGTTATTTGATAAAAGAACAAAGGCTTGTGACTTCAAAATTGGAGATAAATTTTTAAAGTGGGACTCTAGGAGAGAAGACAAAGGAAAGCATGGAAAATTTGATAGTTTGTGGCAGGGTCCTTACATCATCCAGGTCACTGTTGGTCCAAATGCTTTTTTTCTGCAAGAGCTAGATGGTATAGATCTGTTTGGGGGTCCTGTCAATGGAATGATGCTCAAACATTACTACTACTGATTTCAGATTTCCAATTTTCATTTCCATTGTAAATACCATTGTTGTGTTTTATTTTCAAGAAAAGGAGAAAATGTTTCAAAAAACAGAGAAAGAGAGGTTCAGACATGCTCAAAACTTGAACCTATGAAGTGAAAAATATTGGCTCTAATATGATCAAAACCTGAGCCAAAAGAAGTAAATAAGTTGGTTCTAACATGCTCAAAATCTGAGCCAGGAAAGAAGAAAAAAGATCAGCTCTAACAAGCCCAAAACCAGAGCTGAAGGGAAGAAGATAGTGACTCTAACAAGCTCAAAAATTGAGTCACAAAGAAAAGAAGGATGCTTCAAAGCTTTAAAGATTTCAAACCTTCGAAATTTTGTTTTCAAGTTTCTGCAATTTCAGTCCATGAGTAGCTATTTTGATGCCTTGGATCCACAACAAACTAGACTGTCTAATCCTAGTTTGACTGTTTTTAAATTTCTGTTGTAGAATGTAGAGAAGAAATCTGCTAGACAGTTTAATCCTAGCGGATCTTAGATTAGGTAGAGAAACTATGAGGCCAATATTTTAATCTGGTCTCATGGTGTACTAAGGGTAGAATTATATTAGTTTGTTTTCTGCTTTCAAAAAAAAAAAAATGATGAAGAAGGTTTTCAAATTCAAATGCACCTTGAAGAAAAAATGTTAGGATCGTAGGATGGGTAGGTAGATTGTTCGGGAAATGTTTTCTGCTCATTAATTCCATCATATTTGTATAGTTGAATCAAATAAGGAAGATGGTTCAAAGATCAGGCATCTGGCCTACTGCAAAGATTTATTTTATGAATTCTTGACTCCTTCAAGAAGAAGCCATCCCCACGTGGAGCCACTGTTAGCCACCTATGAATTTTTTGTCAACCAAACAGATGGCTAATTTGTTTTTGAGCCTTCAAGAGATCCATTTCCTATGAAAATATCTCATCCTTGAAGCCTCTGTGTATCCATTTCCTTTTAAAAATATCTTCATTGTTGTTTCCATCCAAAAAGCTTCACTGCCTGTGAAACATTGTGCTCAGAAAGGCCTCCATTTTCCCCTTGTATCTCTGCAAATTTCCTCATTATTACCCTTTTTTTCCCTTTTCAGAGTCTCCCCTTTAACCCCCCAAAATACCTCCTAGGTCTTCCAAACCATCTATTTCATCCTTTTAAACCAAGTGAAATCCTTTCATTTGATTTTAAATCCCCTTGTTCCCCTACCAAAACCTCTGTTTAGCCTTGAAAACTCTATTTCTAAGCTAAAAAGCCCATTTTTATTATAAAACAGGCTTAGACCCTTTTTCGACCAACCCCTAACCACTTCCCCCCATAAAACCGAAAGCTAGGACCAAGCGCTAACGCATATGGAGCTTATTGCATCGGAAGATCAGAGAAAAGCACATTTTCTTTGTAAAGTTAAAATCTCCGATGCAATGTTGTAGTTGTATGTCGGCTTTTGATAAAATCTCTGCCATTGATTGGAATAGATCCAACGGTCATCGCAAGTCTCATCGTGCCCGCCTCTCTCCTTTTTTACCCCTCCGATTGCATGCCTACCGTCGATATACCACCTTGATCCGACGGTTATCATGCAATCGGAGCACCACAAATCGCCCCAATCCCGCACTACTGATCCCTCCCGATTGGCACGCCCCGATTGAATCTCCGCCGTTAAATCCCTTAGATCCAACGGCCCTGATTTCTTCTTATTCTACCCCGCTTCCCCAATTGGTCCCCCTCCGACCCAATCACAGTCGTCGATTCCTCGTAGATCTAACGGTCCGGAGCCAATCGCACCACCACCCATCAGAGTTTTGGCCCTTCCATCGCTCCCCTTCGATTAGATCGCATCCGTCCATTCCTTATGATCGAACGGCTTAGATTTCTCTCGCTCACTAACCATAATCCTCCGCCTGTGTTTCTCTCTCCAGATCTCGACTTTCCATCGTATAGATCGAGCGGTCCACAGCTAAACTGCTGTCCATTGGCCCCCACCTTACTGACCCTGCACGTTCCTCGTATCGCGCTCCTCCAATGCCGTCGGATCTTGCAGGCTCGGATTCGACAATCCACAGCAATATCACGCAGTTTTGGTGTCTAGTGTTTAAGTTCTAAAAGTTACGCGATATGGGCGGTTTTCCAGAGCCACGTGTCAGCTAAAGACCCATATCGCGTTGAAAGAGTGAAAAAAGCCTTCCAGCCTTTCTGCCGCGCGAAAAAAATGATTTTGTATCCCAAAACCACTTCCCCACTTTTTGCCCGAAGTCTTATCTGCATATCCCGACCGTTGATCTGTTTTGATCAACAGCCCTCATTGCATCTCACGTTCCGTTCACTATTTTCCTTCGTGTGACCCCAACATTGCATCGGACCATCACATCCGTCGATCTCCTGCTGAGATCCGATGGTCCTAATCAAATTACCCTCCGCCCATGACCGAGTCCCACCATTCCAGCTCATTTCATATGTTTTTCGTTCATTTCTATGTATTTCATCAAAGTCCAAGATTTCACGATTTGCATTAAAAATCATATCATCCCACCAAATATGAAGACTTTAATACTAAATTTTCTTCATTTCACCCAACCTTCAAGGTTCATTTCATTAGCTTATCTCCACCATTGATCATCGCCTCCTATCCTGATCAAATGGTCCACGTGCATCCGACATCCAAAACTTCATCAACTACATTTTTCACCATTATTCTACATTTTTCCACCGATTACCTTGCATCCACCATTGCCACCATGTTGCGCTGCCATCATCACAAAATTTCACTACATCCATCCTCCCATGCATGGATTTCTTAACAATTTATGTGTTTTGCAGGGTACAGGCAGTGAAAATCGCCATTGTTCACAGTCACTATCATAGTGACACAGAGCGCAGTAGAGACCATTCTCAGAGCCCTAGATTATAGAGAAATGCATGGGAAGGTGTTAGAACGTAATTTTTCATCAAGGTACAAATTTTAACTCTGTAAAACCTCTTCAGCATCATTAAAGCTCTATTTTCACAGACAGTGACAGTTGACGAAGCAGCAAAGAGTATCAGTGGATAATCAGAGAGTTTAATGCCTGTAATTGAATATTTTAAGCTCTCATTCAATGTTTAAAAGGAAAATGTACCAGATTGAAGACCTCATGACTAATACAGGAGGCCTAAAGAGACCTAACACAAAGAAAACAATATCATCAGTGTTTCACATCAGTAGAAGTTTTCTCCCAAGAAAGGACACAGTACCCATACTGTCTTTATTCTACATTGTGTCCCGAAGAAGATTTCCACCCTGACAGAAGTCTTAATGCTACCAAAGAATTTTTTATGCAGTATAGCAGACTTCATAGTCATTTATCTACCTTTTTGTTTATTCACCAAAGTACTGCAGAGTACTACAGCCAAAGTACGTCAAGAACATACCTGGAGTAAAGTTCAGCCTGTCGAAGACCACTCTTTCATCCAAAGAGTACCAAAAATTAATGCATTGATATTAAGACAGGATGGGTCTCGACCCTCTCCTGCTGCCTCTATTTTAATGTTTCATTTAGTGTTTCATCTATCTTCTTTGCCTCTCTTTCAGCTATAAAACTCATGAAGAAACTCATTGTAAAGGTTGTTGATCAGATATCTGTGAATTGTAAGCTGTTTCTCTTGAGATATAGTTCTCCGTGTAAATTTTTAAGATAGGCTGAGGAGATTTATTCAGAATGACTATCAAGTTGTTGGATAATTTTGTACATGATTGGTGTTGCTCTTTAATATGACAAGCACATTTCTTTGGATCCTGATTTAAAGCAACGGTTATGTTTTTCTTACTTTGTCTCTGTTTTCCTTTGTAATTCATCACATTTCATTTCTTTGGTACGCATCAGAAATATTGCGTAGGATAAACCCTTGCATGGTACCCTATGTTTCTGATCTCCCTACCTTTGATGTTTCTGCTGATTGTGTTATCTGAGTACTGATTCAAGCTAATTTAACCAGTGTAGTGGCTATATTTACTGCTAGCTGATGTATGAATTAATGAATCTATTCTTAGATGTTCTTGTTGGGTTTAATTGAATGAATTGGGATACTGGGAGTTGAGAAGGTTGATTATGTCTCACTAGGGTATTTTTCAATCAATTGAACCTTTCTAAGTTCCCTTAAGTTGGAGGCCGAAGCATTGAAAGTTCAAAGTCTTTCCATGATCTCAGGTTTTCACCTTTGTGTTTAAATCTTTAATGTTTTCTTTGTCTGAAGAGTTAGCCTTTAGGAGTTGGGTCATAGGTGTCTAATGGCATGTCCTGTCCCTGGATTTTTTTCCTAAGTGGTCACCTTGGAGGTTTCCTTTTCATTCACCTTCTTTCCTTATCATTTCATACCGCACTATCATCCTTAAGATCCAATGCTTTAGATGACTAGCCCAAATGAAAGCCTTGAATACTGAATACCAAGTAAACCCTTTTATGACTCCATTTCCCAATGGTCTCGAGTGTTCTCTGAGGTATCTCTCCTTTGCCTAAAATCCTCTTTGCTCATCCTTGTCTTATATTGAACCCTTCCTTCCTGATTCCCAACAACCAAAAAAAAATCAAACAAAACAAACCTCGTGCCATATAACTAGCCTAATACCTTCAAATCAAGCTTCAAAGAAATAAACTTTTGCCTACATAGAGAGATCCCTCTTTGGACCCAGGAGGGCTAGATCCTGTGGTCTAAAAGTGGTTTTGATGTTGTCTCATCTTTTGGTATTACCAAACTTGCGAAAACATGGGAACTCCAACATCGTCCATCTATATTTCCTCTTTCATATTTCTAGGCTCATTGGTGTTACCAAATATAAAAAAATATGAGTTTGAAATTAGACAAAATATTAATTATACCAATCTAGTTTCCTTCTTTGCTGTGTGGACCTCCTCAAGTTTTGAGGTGGAGTTTCTTCCTCCTCTTTCTAACTCTTCAAACCATCCTCCTCATCAAGTCTATCATGAATGTTTTGTTCATTTTATAGTTCAACTTTGTTGATCTTGGGTGGTAGCTAAACAATTGACTTATTCTCAACATCTTTTAGCTACAACACTATGGGAGAAACTTAACTCTTTTAAAAATAACAATCCTTCTATAAAATATTTTCTAGTTGTAGGATCTTAAAGCTTCTACCCCTTCACACTGGCACATAACAAATTAATATACATCCCATAGCCTTGTTATCCAACTTTTACCACTTATTTTTAGGAACATGGGCATATTCCTCATAAAAAAAGCATGAAGATGTTGAAGTGAGGGCTTATTTTCCATCTATACCTCCATAGAGGTATTATCCATAAGAGCTTATGTGGGATACCTATTAATCAAGTAAGATGCAAAAAACAATAGCAACCAATTCTACCTATAACTTATTCTCTAAGCTAGCTTCATTAAGTATACTCATAACACTATACATCAACATACTTAAAACACTTTACATCAACATTATACTCATCCATCTTCTAGCCTCATTCTATTGAGTGATATATCAATTTGTCATATGTATTTCAATGCCATTATCCTTACAAAAATTATGAAAGTATACAAAAAAAAAATCATCACCATTATGAGTTCTCAACACCTTGTTCTTCTTGCCAATATGATTTTCTAAGAGATATTTTAACTCAAACTAACTAAAAACATCAGATTTAGTTCTAAACAAGATACCCATGTTCTTTTAAAATAATCATCAATGAATGAGACATGATACAAACCCTTATAAATCAAAGGAACTTTAACTAGACCGAATACATCAAAATGAATTAAGTCCAACAACCTAGAAGATTTGTGAGAACTAAAACAAAATTGAACATGGTTTTGTTTTCCATATATGCAATGGCTGAAAAAATCAAATTCAAGAGCATAACCATTCAATCTATCCACAAGATTTTTTTTTTCTTTAAGGATTCTAATCCCTTCTTACCTAAATATCCCAATATTTGGTGCCATGGCATTTCCTTCTTTTCAACTAATGTTCTCTTTAAATCAAGAACTTCTATAGGTACCTATAGAGCATGACCATTAGAAGAAAATGTAGGTTTTGATTGTTAAGGTATATATTCTAAAAAAAAAATTTCCATATAAATTAAAAAATATATTTTACTAAATGATGCATTCATCAAGCTATAATATAATACTGACATGAACACTCTTACTAAGAACTGCAACTCCTCATACCTATAACCACCTCCCTTCCACCCCCTTAAGCATTCTATGATTGAAGAAGGTGTTACCCATTTGACCTATTCTCCAAGTTTTATTATGAAGATGAGGTTACCAAAAAGTTAATATTTGCAATATTTTCATAATTTAATTATGTTACTATTATTGTGATTACCTAAGTCCAAGTTTGATCAAAATTTATTGCTGTTAGATGTTGGGAGTATTAAAAGGGGTCATTTCATCCCATTTCCCACTAAGTTCCCACATGTCCTTTGTCAGCCTGCATGTCCCTAACATGTCATCAATGAAGGGTCCATTGTACTAGGTCCATGTCATACTGGAACATTCACTCATCCAAGTTCACACTCATGATAGGATAACGAAACACCAAGTCTAGGTGGTGGGTAGTGTCCCAACATCATGGTTAGGAAACCAGAAACATGACCAAATAAAACTATTCCCCATCACAATCACCCTACGTTAAAGGTTAATAACAAAAGGAATGTTGTGGAAGTGAGAGGTGAGTGGTTGCAGGGTTTTTCACTAGAACTACAATGGCCCCAAATCCCGAACACTTAGTGGGGTCTAGTATTATACACTTCATATCACCCTAAGATTCATGAGTCTCTTCACACATGATTGTTTTTTCGCCGATGTCCAAAGACTGATATTGACCCATTGACATTATCTCTCTCCATAGGTTGGTTCTTGCGATTTTCCCTTGAGGCACAATGAACTATTAACAAGTTTCCATGGAACCATGGTTCCACCTTCATGTATACATACCTCCTGTACATGTGTTGGTCATCAACCCATCGACATTGGACCTTCACAGAAATTTTTTTTCTCCTAAACCCTCTTGTGGCTCAATGATCATGTTCCTAGTTGGGACCATTTGACACTTTTCCTTTGGGACAAGGTTTCGGTCATGGATTCTTGGTGTTAGGATCTTTCCCAGACACCTAAGTGTTGGGTGTCATCACACTACCACTCCTGACAAGTTTTCACCATGCTATGTTAACAAACTGGAGAAGAGAAATTGGCCCACCCCATCTCCTTTGCATATTGAGGCTTACTTCCCTAAGGTAAAAAGACCTTAAACTCTATTTAATGTACATAACAAATAGGGAATGGAAACATCTGCCCAATTTTCCATTCTATTGAGAGATTGTGCGAGGGTGACTTGGTGGTCTATAGCACAAGTGTGAAGAAAAAACTTTTGAGTATGAATAGAACAAGGGGGACAATCTCATAGCACCAAAAGGAACCAATCCTAAAATAGAAGGGGAAATACCTGAATAACAATTTCCTATATCTATCATTGTTATGCAAGGGGTATTGTAACAATCATCCCAATACTGATTGTCCCTAGGCTTGTTAAACTCATACTTAGAAACATATATGCTCTATCAATTACATAAATATTGAATACTCAAAATTTCACAAGGAAAGTTACACATTATCCTTAGACATCACAACTCCACTGAGTAGGTTGAGCTATTTAAATCATAAACTATTATTATTAAGAAGAGTGAGCATAACACACAATTAATCACATTATTCATGAATTGGATACACACCAGAAAAAGGTAGGTACACAATCAATTCATAACATTTTAATCAACCTACAAATCATGAATATGGTAGCGAACTAGCCAATACACACATGATATCATGTAAATCATGACATGGAAGTAATACACACATGTCAACCATTCATTTCAACCATTGACATTTGATAAGATTCTATAATTTTCTCATAAAATACGTACTTTAATATCAATCTGGGGTCATATTACATACAAAATGCTAAGAAAAATATATGCATTTTGAGATATATGCATTTATAGCTCAAAACAATGAGAAAAATAACTATAATTATTTACAAATAATCACATGGAAAACTATATAGACCATTGTAGTTAAAATTCTAAATTTTTTCCTATTTAACACAAAGATTATGAAAAAAAAATTATTACAACAATGCTAACTAAACCATCAAAAGAAAATATTTATCAACAAAATTAACTAACAACAAAGAAAATGAACTATAAGAATAATTAATTAACACCAAGGAAAATAAATTATCAACAAATTAACTAATCTATTATGTTGAAAGAAAATAAATCTAAGCATGATTGCTACATAAATAAAATATCGTTATCTAAAAGTAAAAAAGAAAACAACATAAAATAGATTATGTTATGAGAAAACAAAATGCTGTGAAACTCTAATATATATACAAAAATAATTTTTGCACTACGAAAATGGATGTAAAATGGTTAAACATGTGCAGTTAAATAAATTAAATAACAAGAAAATCTAGAAATATAAAGTAGAAATAAAATAACCATCATAGTTGTAGAGTGGCCCTTACTCTACAGGCCCTTACTCTACAGTCTTGGCGGATTGCACATTTTACACACTCACAAGAATTGAAATAATTAATTTCTATTTAGGATAATAAAAATAAAAAATAAAAAATATCAAACCCGGTTTATAAACAAAAATCTGACACGACTACATGCTACTTTCCAGTCGCTCTTTCCAATAATAAAGGAAGCAATCACTTTCAGTTATAACAATTAGATGTCTCAAAACTAATAAAAAAACAAAGAGTAATTTAACTAAATTTCAAGCCTCGTGAGATGAATGGCCTGAAGTGGTTTGAGACAGAATTGGAAGTCTGAGTTGGAAGATATAAAGTAATAACAATAGTAAAAAGTAAATAATTACAATAAGAAAAAAATGGATTCTTATTGACAGATGTTTCAACAACAATGGTTTTTATTTTCAAAATGCTTCTTGCTACTTTTAAAAAAAAATCTACAGTATGGATATATATATGATATAAATTTTAACGCTGTAGAGAAAATTCTCAACATGGTATCTTCCAAGATATTTGTTCATTTTAGTGATGGTTAATAAAAAATATTGTAACCATTCCATGAAGACTAGAAATTGTAAACTGGTGTCACACTTGATACCGGAAAACTCATAACCAACCAACATTCACCAAACCATGTAACGTTGTTAACTTCTTATAAAGAAAATTGTTCATTACCATTAGATCCAATCAAAAGTTTTCTCACCATAGTTGATGATCTCATGTAACTCGTTGGGGCCTGGTGCTCTATGCATAAGTGCAAATGGGTGAAATCCCAAAATTATTTTTCTAACCACGGTGAATTCATAGTAGATGCAAGGATGGGTTCAAATTTTACATCCTTAAACAACTCCATTTTGGATTTGCGAGGAATTTCATAGTAGATGCAAGGATGGGTTCAAAGTTTACATTCTTAAACAACTCCATTTTGGATTTCCTTATCCTCCCAGGGGGATGATCTCTAGAGAAGTATTGTTTTTTTATAGATCGGGATGTTGGGGTTCAAAGGCAGGTGTATCTATGTATATTCCTCACATATATGGTATGGAAAAGACGACTCTCAATAGATCTCTTGGTAGGAGCTCTCAATCTTTTTCATGCATATTTTCTGCTCTTCTTGAACGCAAATTGAGCCGTGAGCATGCTTGTTGAATCTGTTATGCTCCTATACCAATAGGTGTCATATATCATGATTGACTTGATGGGCTATGTAATATGTTCATACCTTTCCTTGTTGCATAGGTTTTCCATATTGTCAAAAAATCAAAAAATTTAAAAAATGTAAAGAGGGTATACCCTAAAAGAAAAATCAAAAGGTGAAAAGAATAAAATGGCCAAAAAGTAAAAGAAAATGAACCCCACCAAAAGAAAGGCCAAGGAAAGTGTGCAAGTGTAAATGCCACTACTTTTTTCTCTTATGTAATAAACAAATTGTGTGCAACTTGTAACTTATGCCACAATTGGTGAACAGTCAAACAGCTTAAGCTTGACTAGTTCATGTTTGAATTTTATGTTTTAGAGATAGAGAATAAAATCTGACCAAATTGTTTAATCTTGGCAGATAAGTAGATAGGTAGAGTAAATAAAAGGAGCTCAACAGCTTAATCTGAGCTCTTGTATGTAATAAGGTTAGACTCAGATAGATTTCTACATGTAAAAGAAAAGAAAGTGTGATAAGGGTTTTCTAGTCTAAGTGCACCCTAATAAAGAAGAAAAAATGTTATGTTAAAGTAGGTAGGGTAGGTAGATGATGTTGTAGAAATACATGTGATGGATAATGACTCTAAATGTGTTAATCTTTACTTTCATCACAAGTGCAAGGTAGACATTACACTGGAGGAATTTCAAGCAAAACAAGGTCTAATGATTAACTCCCCTTCTCATTTTTCCCTTAAACTTTCACTAATTTCCCCTAAGTACTAAGGCATTTGAAAATTAGAGGGGCTCAGAGCATTTCTCTGACTTTTGGAGGGACCAAACCCTTGGCCCAATAATTTAAAAGCCTAAGTACTTAAAACCATCCATAAGTCATTCACTTACTTCCATAAGTCTTTTCCTAAGTAAAATCCTATTTTACTTAGGAAAATTACACAATATCCCATGAAAACCCTTTTTCATTTAAGCCTAAGTTAAATACACAATCCTAATGATTTTATACTTAGCGTTTTTTCATTCATTATGACATATTAACTTTTAACTTATATTATTTATTTCTCCTATAAAAATCTACCCATTCCCGTATTACTATAACTATACAAAATCCCCAAATTTTATATATCCCGCCTCTTGGTTAAAATATAACCATAATACAACATTAACATTAAAAAAGGATTAATTAATCCCCATGGTTAATTAATAACTTTCCCAACCAATCATGTTGCTCCCGATATTGGGCCCACCATCATTAACCTCCCGTCACCTCACTTCCCCGATAGCCATCTGATCAAGCCCCCCACATCCAACGGCTATCGTGCATATCGCATGGCCCTCCATGACCAAACGTTAGCGTGCAATCGCAGAGCAGTTTTGTGAATAGTGCCCCGCCATGCGTCACAAAACCTATGGAATCGCTGGCTCCCGGCCAAATACCGCCCATCCCCAAAAGCGGTGCGATATCATACCGCTTACCGCCCTCTGCATATGACAAAACAACATTTCCCGCACACGTCATCCGCCCGAATAACAAAAACCCCCACCAACCTACACTTTGTTAATAAAACAAACAAACACCATTTTCATCATTCTGTACTGCGACCAGTGTTCCCATGCAAAGAAAGTCAAAGTCAACTGTCAAAGATTTCCAATCGCCACCTTGCTAATAAATTTGCAACTGAACCAGTCCAGAACCTGTCAGCTATTTCCTGCACCTGTTTTTGCACTATTCACAAGTATTTATCCAATTTCCACTGAAACCCTGCAAGTCTTGGTTTTACACTCTAATTCCACAGAAAAAAGATTAAAATACAGTATAATTCAGTGTTTGTTTCACCACATGTGTTCCCAGACCTGTAAATTTTCCCATTTTCCACTGAAAACCCAAATCCCTTTCTGAATCCAGAAGAACCAAAAATGGAAACCCCTGTGGCTTTAACTATTGCACCCCTGAATGCTCCCCACAAATATTTAGACTATCTGCTTCTAGCGGATAGGGACTTCCAGATAAACGGCCTCACCTTTAGCGAGAATTCTCTGAGAATCTTTTGCCAAAGCAGAGATAATTACCTGAATGGCTTTGATATTTTTGGACTATGGGAATCCAATCTTCCTATGTATTTTCTACCCTCAATTCATGTCTTTCCTGAAATAATTTATCACTTTCATGCCAATTATGACCCTAATCAACGAGTATTTATGTCTCCAAGTCAAACCATTCTTTTTCCAATAACTGCTCAATCCATCAATGAAATGTTACAATTTCATCCCGGTCAAGCCCTGACTCCCCTTTCCATGGGAGATTTACTTGAAAAATCTACAAAATTATCCCAAGAAGAACTAAATCACCTCTGCCAAACTTTCATGCTACAAAAACATCAACCCAAAGGCCCCCCTCCTTATGGACATACCTTTTTCATAGATATGGGCAGACTTATAGTGGATATGATATCTTTAATAATGAGATTAAACACTAGTGAGTACGTTTTATAACCGTAGTGTTGTTGTCAATTTTTACTCCCGGATAGCCCCCTGCTGTCAAATATGACTTTGCCTCTTACATTGCTCACAGGATTCATAACCAGTTCATGAGACCGGAAAATGAAAGAGTTTTCAAATACTCTATTTTTATATACCAGCTTATGCTCTATTATTAGTCAGAGAATTTCCCCTTCCCTGTCATGAAACTTGACACCAGAGGAAATCCAAGGTCTGTAATCTTCTAGTCTACAATCTTCCATAGTTCCTTTGAGTCCCCTTACTCATACAATGAATACATTGACCTATTTTTTCACCCAACAACCACCTTATTAATAGGAGTTTCCCCTCCTAGGATTAATACTGATATGAAGAAAATCCTCCAGCTCTCCAAGCAATACAGGATAGGTGATTGATACCTATACAAGAACCATATAGAAATCAGGATATATGGGTGTGAGCTCTGCCCTTTTAAGCTACCAAAGTATGTTCCAATGATGCTATTTGCCTTAGAATATTTCAGGCAAATGATAAATTCAGACCTGGTCCATTTTTATAATGCCAAGAAGAAAGCTCAGCTTAGAATCAAGAGTCAGTTAGGCCCTTTTGTTTGTAACAGTAGAGATGCATGGAAAGAAGCAGAAAGAATTCTGGAATATTATCTTAAGTTGAAAAAGAGTTTTTGGTGGGTACCATATGACCCTAACAGCTTTATATGTGATAGAAGAATGAAGAACAGAATGTCACCATACATTCACCATAGGATTCCAGAGATTGAACAATTTGCAGACATGGATGAATGGATGGAAGGGACCTTAGTAGAAAAGGATAGTGAATAGGTCGATGTTGAGAATGTTATGAGAGATCTTGAGAAAATAATTGACCTGGATTCTTTTGGGCAAGTACGAAGATTAGGGATTGGTCCCTCCTCTGTTGGAACATCTCAGCAACATTCACAGGAAACTAGTACACGAGCCAGAATAACATCCAAAGGTAAGGAAAAAGAGACTAGTAAATAGGCCCTAGAGCAATCCACGATGTTTGAGCAGCCCAAAAATTCCAAGGAACAGGCCCAAATGCAGAATTCTCCCACTCAGGTCAATATGGCAGAACCTCCAATCTTGCAAACTCCCCTAAATAAGGAAAGAAGTAAAAAGAGAGACAAGGAAACAGCTACCCCTGCCAGTAGACCTTTAGAATAGCCTAGTACCAAAAGGCAAATATTAAATCCCCTCTCAGAAGAAGAATTTGTTGAAGAGACCACTGATAGTTAGAGGAGAGAAGGAGTAGACAGCCAGCAAACATTCCCAAATGGTGGGACATCTACCAGCTCAAAGAGAAAGGAGATAGAAAGACAACAAAATGCAAAGGTATCATCCTTCAGACCACCAGTGAAGGATGCTTGGGATATCAAGAAGACATTTATAGAAATAAAAGCCATAAATGATCCATTGAGACTTCAAGTTTATAATCAATATTTGAAGATGGCCCCCACAAATCAACAGAGATTGATGTTAGCCTATGACATCAAGGAAGGTAAAATGGTAATGAGTTATTTCAAGCCTAAAGTGCAACAGCCTCAAACAGCAGCAGACTACCTTAGAACCAATTTTGAAGTCATGGCAAAGGATATTCATCCTTTGGATCAGATTGAATTGCATAAACAAACTGGAGAAATTATTTCTTCAACCTTGAATGGTAAGGAAATGATGGCCCAAAGGTTGCAAAATTCCTTGGATAATACAACTGCCCAACTGCATCTGGAAAAAGCTTCCTCTCAGGCCAAAGATAACAGAATAAATTCTTTAGAAGAAATAATTATTGGATTGGGTCATGATCCCAAAGATGTTAAGGCTACAGAAGCCTTAATAAAAAAGAAAGATGAATATATTGCTGCCCTAAGAAAACAACTAAAGCTGCCACCTTCAAGACATCCACAGACTGCTGAGCTCATAAAGCAAAAATCTGAAGAAGAGCTGATGGATTTTCTCTTAAAATTTAATGAACGACTGGATGAGACTGAGCAAGAACTTGAAAAATAATTGAAGGAAAAGCAGGGAGAGTCAACCTCTCAGCCTCCCGATGTGATACCAGTAGTCTCAACAGCAGTCCCTTCTACACTTGGGACAACATTATCACCAAACATCCCAGCAGCCACAGCAGAAGTGGTCACAGGTACAACAACAATAGGGTAGTGAGCAGGACTAGCACAGGGTAACACTTCCAATTTGAGCACAGAGGAACTAATAAAATCAATGGAGGAATTGAAGCTCCAAGTTACAGAACTCCAAAAAGTAAAGGAACAATTTAATACCTTGGAACAAAAGTATGATCTCTCAAAGATAAATGTTGCAAAAAATATAAGAGAGATCAAGGGGTTAGAAAATTTGGTGAAAACATTAGAAAAATATCTCACATTTGAGAAACCTTTGAAATAAGTCAAGAGAATTCTTTGGGCCAACATCACTCAATCAATAAATGATGTTTGGCCATCAATCTAAATAATTTATGAACAAATTGATTTAGTTAAACTGGCTCTAGAAGAAGTTCAAGAGGCAAGGGCAGAATTAGGAAATATGCCTGAAGAAGCCAGTGAGCTCATACAGTTTTTAAATACCAAGGACAAATATCAGCTTGAAGAGATGGGAATTCAAGATAAACACTGTTACCAATCAAATAGGTAACCTGACCTCAAAACATGAACTCTAGCCCAAAAAGTCTCAAAAAACATGAAAAAACACCCAAAAAAAAAAGTGTGTCTTCCAAAACGCACTTGGTTTTTTTTTAAGGTCAAATTTCAACATTTTATAAAATTATGCTAAAAAAAAATTGTTTGTTGAAAAAAGGATTGAAAAAACACCCTCAAAACAAAACCATTTGATGCTGGAATAACAAAAAAAAAATTTGTGTCATAATTTTGACACTTGTAACAATGGAATTAAAGACAACATATTAGGACATTTTTTAAAATCGTAAATTTCTAACATTTTTGATAAATGATGTTAAAGATAAACAAATACATGTCTGAAGGGCTTATCATTTCGAACAATTTTCATCCATGTTGTTAAATATAAAATATCTTGACTTTAAACAACCCCAAAATTGTAATTATTGTCAACCATAACCTTAAAGATAAAATTTGGTAGCGCATAAAAACCTTAATGACAAGTTGTAAATCTAAAGTTTTTCAATCTTAAGTGTTCAACATACTTGAACAATGAAATTATGGAGAAATTATAAGACTTAACAATTTAAAAAAATGAACAAGTAAATGAAAAAATTATCATTGAACAGAAACAAGTAAGAGTAATTTTAATTTTAAGGATAAAAACTTATCTTTTTTCAAATCTTAGCATAAGACAAATTTAAATATAATTTCAACCAAAACCTAAAAATCAAGCATCAAAACAAAGTGTTCTGTTTCAATGACGCATACAATTATTAAAACTTTTAAAAGTATCTTATACCAAATGGTAACAATACATAATATCATGGTAATATCACTGCATAATTTAAAAATTCAACATTAGTTTCTATTTTCTATTTTACTTATAATTAAAATATCAACATTGGTACATTGAATATAACATAAATTATTTTTGTAATTCATTGCTACATTGTCGATATTCTAAAGAAATGAATTCTTCATAATTAAAACATATAATCCAACAAACATAGAAATGTCTCAGAACTTCATGAAAAATGACATGGAAGTCAAAATTTCTATTTCAAGTTACCATGCAAACATCAATTACATAAAAGTGTCTTAGATAGTTATTCAAAATCAGCCATAGGTTCTGGCACACCATCATAATCTACATCTTCGGATGAATGGCTCGATGCAGATGAAGATGATCCATATTCTTCTCTTTCATCAACTAGTGCTCCATCTGAGTCAACATGCATGCCCACCATTTCAGAGTTCAAAAGTCCTGTAGATCTACGTCTACATTCTGCAGAGTCCCATTTCAACAATAATTGTTCTGGTGACAATTTCTTCAAAATATTTATGGTCTGCAACCGAAGAGTTCCTCTCTTTGTCAAATTGAAGTCATACACAAGTATGTCAACATCCTCCAATTTTAAGACATCTGTGCGGCGACGATTTATATTTGTGCCCTTTCTTTTTCTCGTTCTGCCAATTTTTTTTCCATTACCATCTCTGGCTTGTACACACGATTGAAAGGTTGGGTACTTGTGGCATACCAATGTACATCAACAGCTGTAATCTCTTCATTTTCATTAATGACCTTTATAACCTTGGCAATCCAGAATGGATAGCCAAGTGGATCTTCATCTGCTAACACTGCTATCATGCAACCCTCCTTAAGATCTTGCACAAAACCCCTGTAAAGGTCTTCCATGGCTTCACGTTGTGCACGTGATCTTCTAGAACCAATATAGATTTCTCTTTCCTCTACCTGTGGGGAATTAATAATAGCTTGAGGCTGTTGTTGTTCAACATTGTGTGTTTCCTGATGTTCATGTTCATTTGGCATATTTTGTGGCCAACAAAAAGGAGTCTTCAAAAGCGTATCCCCATTTACTGATCTTGAAATCATATCACTTTGATTAATGAAAAAAGACTCCCACCAAACTGAATCAGAAACATCGAAGTATTCATATGTATCTCTAATACATCTTATAATTTCCTCTAGACATTCATAATAATTTATGTCTCTCTTCTGCCTTCGTGCATTATAGAGTTCGGAAACTGACTGTAATAACAATATCTTTGATGAAAACATTGGACGCTCTAGAATGAACTTCAAAAATGCTAAACCTGATGATGGTCCCCATTCTTCAATAGTTGAATACTTCTTGCCCAATATAAGTGTTATCCCATCAATTTTTTTGATACGAAATTGATGCTAGAAGCTAATGTTGTTAAGTTGTTCAATGCATTTCTCCTCACCATGCGACCCAAAAATAAACCTTTGCATGTCAATAGTTTCTTCCAACACATGAAAAACAGGCTCTGGAATGTACGATTTCTTAATACATTCAATTAATGATGGCAGGCTCCCAACACCTTTCCTCCTCAATGTTACTGAAAAACTACTAAACATTTGATCAATATGATCATGAGTATGCCCAACAAGAAGGAAACCAACCTTTATCTTTTTAAAAATCCCCAATTCAACGAGCATGTTTAGATACCCAAAAAGAACTTGATTTTTGTTCTCATGACTTGTGTTGTCTAATTGTAAATACAAAACTTCAGGAAGAATCCCAGACCAATGAGTAACCACATCATGGATTATAGTTATGGTCAGATTTGCATCATTGTGAATATTTGGAGTTGTGAAGAAAACTCTTTGAAACATCTTCTCATTAAATACCATACAACCAACCAAGTGAAACTGAATGAAATTTTCCTCCTGTAATTTTTTTGGCGTGCGGACAAAATGTGGAAGAAGTGTTTTCTTTTTGTCCATACCATCAATTATCAATCCCAGATATTTATTTGGATGATCATAACACTTCTTTCGATGTTTATACAACTTTTGTCTTTCACTTGTTTGTTGATTGTGATGGTCTTGAAGTTCTTTGACAACGGAATCTGTACATAAAATAAAAGAAACATATGAATAAATATATTTTCATAGTTGATAAGTATCAAATTTAAAAAAAAAATGTTTTGAACACATACCTCTTTCTGCCCCTTGACATTTATCTCTTTTTTCTTTAAGAGAAGCACATGTGCTGCAAATCCCCATCATTGTCTTCTTAGGAATACAAACATTATTGAATTCAATTTTCCATATCCTTGTAAAATAAGAATATGTAATAAAATTACCAATTCCTTCAACAACTTCTGCATAATCTTTGTATAACATGAATATTTCTCGTCTCGAGAAATTATCTGGAATATGTATTGTGTCTTTATTTGGCATACACTCTCCATGATTTGAAAAGAAGTCTTTCATCCATGTCTTAGTAGTGTTTGCAAACGGCCCCACCTCCCGTTTATAACGTGCTTCTGAATAATATGTGGGATCCTTTTCCAATCTATCCTGGATTCTTGACAAACGACAATTACCAATTTAATACAACATTTTGAATGCCTTTCTGCAAAGCAATACATTCCCAATATGATAATCATAACCTGCTAGTGTAGATTGCATGCAACCCACTAAATATGAATTTTGCATGCTTTTATTCATTGACATATATGTTTTCCTTTTCTCCAAAGCAAAGTTGAAATCCATATTTTTCAAGCAATCCCTTCGACAACATTCACTTGAAATCAAATGAACGACAAAACTTTTTGTCATGAGATATTTTGTCCTCGCCCTTGTATAACTGGAATGCTTTGGATTGATATGAAAAGGTCTACTCCTACTCCTAGTTGCAATATTTGCTTGCAACGGCTTCATCATTCCATCATCCTTTGTAAAAGTAGTTTCATCACCATTAGGAGGAATATTATCCCCATTATCATCATCCTCAACATAGTTAAGAAAATCATCAACATCATTGCATGGAAAATTTTCTTTAGCATCATCAGTTGAAGAAAACATTTCACAAGAATCATCGGCACTTTTGTAACCCTGACTCAAAATAAATTCTTCACCATCTTGACCCATGCTTTCAAATTCTTCCCTGGGAGGATTCAATTCTTCATCACCATGAGTGTCTTTGAAATTGTCACTTGGAGAAAATGCAATATTCAGATTTGTGCCTCTAAAATTATCATTTGCAAGAAACTCTTCATCCTCCCCTTCCTCAGTGGTGCTCTCATAATCCTTGGGATTAGGCATAAGTGGAAGCTTTGAATTTGTATTCACTAGAATTTCTTCATCATGCCCCTCCCCTTCCTCACTGAAGCTCTCATAATCCTTAAGATTAGGAATAAATGAATGCCTTGAATCTATATTTATTGGAAATTCTTCATCCCCCCCTTCATCAGTGGATAAATTATAATCGCTATGATTAGGATGAAGTGAAAATTTTAGCTTTGGAAATTCATCTCCGTCTTCATCATTGGTGCTGGCATAATCCTTAGGATTAGGACGAAGTGGATATTTTGACGCTGCAAATTCTTCATTCCCCTCTTCCTCAGTGGTGCTGACATAATCCTTAGGATTAGGACGAAGTGCATATTTTGACTTTGCAAATTCTTCATTCCCCTCTTCATCTGTGGTGCTGACATAATCCTTAGGATTAAGACGAAGTGGAAATTTTGACTCTGGTATTTTTTCGTCCCCCTCTTCATCAGTGGTGCTTGCATAATCCTTAGGATTAGGACGGAGTGGAAATTTTGACGCTGTAAATTTTTCATTTCCCTCTTCATCAGTGGTGCTAGCATAATCCTTAGGATTGGGACGAAGTGGATGTTTTGACTCTGAAACATTATCATTCCCCTCTTCATCAGCGGTGCTTGCATAATCCTTACGATTAGGACGAATTTGATATTTTGACTCTGGAAATTTTACATCCCCCTTTTCATCAGTGGTGCTGGCATACTCCTCAGGATTAGGACAGAGTCGATATTTTGACTCTACACATTCTTCATTACCCTCCTCATTTGTTGTTCTCACATAATCCTTAGGATTAAGCTGAAGTGGATATTCTTCATCTCCCTCTTCATCAATGGTGTCCTCATAATCCTCAGGATTAGGACGAAGTGAAACTTTTGACTCTGGAATTTTTTCATCATGCCCTTCATCATTGTTGCTTTCATAATCTTTATGATTAAGAGTAAGTGGTATAACTGGCGCTCGATTTTTTGACTCTCTATTCATGGTGAACGAACTCTCGTTATATTCATCACTCTGAATAGAGTTGTTGCGTGACGAAGATGTTGATGTTCTAAAAAGAAAAACTTCGTTATCAGAAGAAACCATGGCTTTCAACAAGAATAGGTTGAATGATACAAATTCCTCTCCCACTTACAATATATAGCTTAAAGACTGAAAATTTCCCTCCAAATTTTCCCTCCAAAAAAATTCGCGAAAAATTTTCCCTCCAAAATTTCCCTCCAAAAAAATTCGCGAAAAACTTTAACTATTTTAACTATAATGACTACATGTAAATATTTTAAATTTTTTATTTTAAACTTACGTTATATTCATCTAAAATATATTTCAAAATTTATTAATACAATGTTGGTCTTCAAATATTTCACCATACTTTCTATTCAAAATATCCACAAAATATTCCTTTCATGCATGTCTTCGAAACTAAAATAATTTTCTTATTTGAATGGTTTAAGATTGACTACATGTAAATATTTACAGAAATAACAACATGTAAATATTAACTATTTAAACTATAATTAACTACATGTACATATTTTAGATTTTAAAATTTAATCCCATGATTTTAAACATTGATTACAAGTAAATTTAAAACATTGATTACATGTAAATATTAACTATGATAACTAAATACAAATATTAACTATTTTATCTATAATATTAAATATAATTAACTACATGTAAGTATTTCATATTTTAATTTTTAATCTGAGATTATATTTGAATTATTCAACATTTAGTACATGTAAATATTAAATAAAATATTAATTATGATAACTACATGCAAATAATAAGTATTTTAACTATAGTATGAACTATAATAAATTAAATGTAAATATTTTAAATTTGAAATTTTAATCCCACATTTATTAAACAGTAAACCAATCAGACAATATACGCTATTTAAAAGGAATGATTGTTTCTATTCATCACATCACATCAAGTTTTCTGGTATTTGTTAGAGCAAATTTCTGGAGGTGTTGCGTTGGCATTGGTAACTTCGTGGAGGCATTGCATTGGCATTGGAAGCATTGTGTCGCTATTGGTAATTTTGTGGAGGTGTTGCATTGGCATTGGTAACTTCGTGAAGGCATTGCATTGGCATTGGAGGCATTGTGTTGCTATTCGTAATTTTGTGGAGGCGTTGTGTTGGCATTGGTGACAACAACTTTTTGCATTTCAAAGGTTAGTTTTCCTTCTATTCTGTCAATTTAAAGACGATTTTGGGGAAAATCTGTTTTTCTATAGTTTTTTTTGTGTCCAAAAACTACTTTTTACAGGTTTTTAGGTTCAAAAACCTTGATTTTTTTATATTTTTTTAGTGAAGAAAATGCAAAAAAAACTAAATTTTTTAGGGTTTTAAGAACAAAAATTTAGATTTTTTTTCTTTTTCTTTTTTAAGACTTATAGGTTCATTTAGACAGAAAAATCCATAAAACGACCATGCACATAAAAAAAAAAAATATTATAACATTTTTTATTTGTTTTTTTTTAATCATAAATATATTAGTGATTTCATTATTTAAATTTTTTTTTATTTTTTTTTTTTTTTTTAATTTGAGAATTTTTTTATTTTATATTCTATTTTATTTTATTTTTTTAATTTTAAATCTTTGTTTTATTCTTTTTAATTTTAAATCTTTAATTTTTTTTTTCATCATTGTTTTGTTATCTCTCTCTCTCTCTCTCTCTCTCTTTTAATTGTATTATGATATAGTTTTTTTTTTAAATTTATTATATTGTTATATTAAAACAAATGTTTATATATATATATTTTAATTATATGATGTTTAAAAACCAAACATTATTGTGATTTAATAAATTGTTTTTTTTTTTAATATATTTTGATATTTTTAACATTTTTTTTTTATTAATAAATAATGTTTTAATAATTATATTATATATAAAAAAAAAAAAATCGAAATTAAAAAAAAAATTAAAAAACAAAATAAAAATTAAAAAAAAATTAAAAAATTAAAAAAAAAAATTTAAAAATTAAATAAAAAAAAAAAAAAAAAAATCGCGCGCAGGCTTGCCCGTTGGGCACCGGGGACCGGCCGGGCGGCACCATGGGGGCGGCCCAGCCCGCCTCCCGACCCGCCCCCGTGGCGCCGCCCGACCGGCCCCCGACACCCAATGGGCGGGCCGCGCGCGTATTGATTTTAAAATTTTTTATTTTTTATTTTTAAAATTTTTTTATTTTTTATTTTTTTAAATTTTTAAATTTTGTTTTTTAAATTTGTTTTAACAATTTTTTTTTTAAATTTTGGTTTTTTTTTTTTTTAATTTTTAAATTTTAATTTTTTTTTTTTTTTAATAATTTTTTTAACAAAACATTTTATAATTTTGATTTTTTTTAAAATTTTATTTTGTTCTTTATTTTTTTTTAAATAATTTGTTTTAATAAAACAATTAAAAATTCATAGAAACATTGTTATAAAAAAAAAAATAAAAAATAAAAAATAAAAAATTGTTATATAATATAATAAAAACATTGTTAAATAATAATTGTTAAAAATTTCAAAATATAACAAATATATATATATATATATATATATATATATATATCAAAAAAAAAAAATAATTAAACAACAATTATGTTTTGTTTTTAAACATTATATAATTAAAAAAAAAAATACAATATAATAAATTAAAAAAAAAACATTTGTTTTAATATAACAATATAATAAATTAATTAAAAAAAAAACTATATAACAATACAATTAAAAAAATAAAAAAATATATAATATTATAACATTTGTTATAAATAGTTAGTAACTTTTTTGTTTTTTTTTTTAAATATTAAACAAAAACTGAAGTTTGAAAATACTAGTTTATTTTTTTAAAATTATTTTATACAATTTAAACATATTTTTAAATTTTTTATAAAATGTATTCAAAACATATTATATAGATATATATACATATGATTTATAATATTTTGTTTTTAAATGAAAATTTTTATAGTTAATTTTACTGCTTTAATTTCAAACTATTTAGTTTTAGAAATAAATTTTGTTTATTAAATTTATTTTATCCGCAATATTTTTCCATTAACTAATATATATATATATCAGGAAAATGGCATCAAAAAATATTTATGTGAATGTTTCTGCACCTAGGGCAGCAGCTCCCAAATCTACAGCTGCAGCTCGACGCACTATGGATACAAATCCCAAATCTAAAGTTGCAGTTGAACGCACTATGGACACTATTGGACGCAATAAGGATATTGTTGCACACACTAATAAAAGTGAAGCAAGTGGGGAACCAGGTTCATTAAAGGTTATTTCTGATTGGAAGAACGCCGAGGAAATAGATAAAACCGATTTCTCATGGTATCTTGAAGACAGTGAAACGGAGGTTGATATACACATCTATCTGGTTTGTGGTATGATTGACTTAAATGAGCAATATGATGTGATGGGCAGAGTACGAGACATATGTATGGTCCCGAATACAAACACTATTTATGTTCTTGTAAGGAAGGCTCAGAAACCTGAGAAGGTTAGATATCATCTATCAATCGTCAAGTACGACACAGATGAAATAACTTCAAAATTTTCTGAAGAAATAGCAAACAACATTGCAAATAACATTGTAAGTATGCTTATTTTTATTTCCTCTATGCATTATTGTAAGGATGATTCAATTTTTTCTAAATTATTGATCATTGACATGTTTTATTTTGTTTCATAGGATTTTGTTCCGAGTCTTTCAAACATGTTTGATGGTATTTATATGTTGGTGCCAAATGTTATGAATGTGATCAAAACTTTCCACAAAGACAAAGCAGAGGAAAGGAGATTGAAATAAAGAGCAATAGCTCATGACACTGCAATAGTACAAAGAGGGGATCAACCAAGAGTCACTAAGGTGGGTCAATCTAGTAAAATTAAACATGTTGCTTTTGAAGGTGTCGAACATGAAACAAAAAATTATGATAGAATTAGTGAGGAGGAGATGAGAACTATTGCGCAAAAGAAGAAAATAGATAAGACACCAAAAAGAAAAATTGCCAAAGATCTCTCTCCTGTACCTCATGAAGGAGAGCTTGTTTATAAAAAAAACTGATATGTTATCCAATAAGACTAGGAAATCAAATATTGGTGAACCTGTAAAGGTCGTGAGCAACAGTGAAGAACAAATTTAAAGCTCTTACGGAAGCAGAGAAATCATAACACCAGGTGCTGAGTTAGAGGATGGCATTATTAAAACAAAACAAAATGCTATTCGACAAGAGTTGAGGAAGAATTAATTAATTCTTGGTGGCCAAACATTTGAGCTTAATGTTAACCAATTTTATGGCTCAGATGAAGGACAATCTCAATATCAAATTAGAAAGGCCCATCACCTACATGTACATAATCTGAAAACATTGTTAAGGTTAAATCCATATGCGCATGTGGTGGATTATGTGGTTCTTGTCGATCCATGTCAAGTTCCCAATAAACAAGCATTTGACAAGACAAAATGTTTTGATTATAAATATTATGTAATTGGAGGAAACCATTCAATAGAGGCTAAAAGACAATTGATTGCAGAATATCCCAATAACTATCTTTTTCAAACAGTGAAATGCATCATTTACGCTGGCTTAACAGAAATGGAATCAAAGTTATTGGCATGGGATCATAATGCAGATAATGAGTACAGAATGAAAATGAATTTCATCCAAAGGATCAGATTTATTCATAATGAATTCATAGAAAAATGTCGTGGGGATAAGACACAAGTTAGTGTAGCATTTCGAAAGGAATGTTTAATGGAAACAAGTTATCAAATTGATGAAAAAAATCAAAAGATGGAAAATTGAATACAAATCTCTTCAGAGGCACAGATAACATTTTTTAGTTGGCATTTAGAACTGGGGAGGTATGGGATTTGATTGATGAGATTTTTGATTGATGGGAGAATATTTCCATAAAAAATCAGAAAGTTAGAAAGAGTAAACCCATAATATGTACCAACAGTAAGGGGGGTCCTGAAATGAAGCAACTTCCAGAGGATATGACTATTACACCTTGGAGAACAATGCAAGGTGTGAAGGATGATAAATTAGTCAAATCAGTATTAGCCCGTGTGAAGTCGGGTGAATTATCAATGGAAGAAATGTGTGCAGAATTTCAAAAGTAAATTTCTTGAATTATTTCTTTCATTATAATTTTATTTTAAATAAAACATAATGATGTTGGTAGAATTTGTTATACATGTCAATATATTAATGTTTTTAACTTGATTTATTCAGTCAGAAAATTTATATGAAAATACAAGAACACATGGTTAAAATGTTGAATGAAGACAGTTGGGATGATGTTGTACGCAACTACCCAGAAGAAAGTTCTACATCAACACTAAAAGAGTTTTATATTGCATTCAATAAGGTATGTTGATTTATAAATTTATTTTATTCATATTTTAACTATTTTTATTTTATTACTTATACATATCTATATATATATTTTTATGTCATTAAAGATGTCGAAGAAGGATGGAAATGGAGTACCGGATACTTTCAAAAGCTTTATTGAAAAAATTAAGATGGAGAACATGAGAAGGAAGCGTCTTATGAATGTTGAACTAGATCCTACTCTTAATCATTACATTTGGAATGGGCTCGATAGTGTCCAATATCAAATAATACAAGGTGACTGTGAAGACATTGCATCACTAATACCAAAAAGGGAATATGGCCTAGTTATTGCAGATATTCCTCATGGTTTCAATTTCCCAGACATTGAATATGATAGAGAACCATATACTTATCAAGCTTTTAGTAAAGTGGTTACGGGTTTTCAAGAAGTGACAACATCACCACTTTGGCGATTTGTGACATTTCATTCAGACACACATTTTCCAATGTTATTAACAAGCTTCAAGGGTAAAGCAAACTCAAGGATGCAACTTACATGGTAAGATTTTGAAATTGTATGTTTGATTCCTCCTAAATTTTTTTATTCATGTAAAATTTAATTGAAATTTTACTATGTTATGTAACAGGCAAAAGTCAAATATTGTTTCTTCCGAAGATCAACCTATTATAAATGATTGTGAGTTCATCCATGTTGAATGTTGGACAAAAGAGGATAGCTATAAGCATATTATTATGAATCAAGTAGATGGGAAGAGTCATAGTCAAGTATTGGTTTATGATGCAGTGGTAAGAAAACTAACATACGAGGATAAAGATGCAAAAGGAGATATAGTTAACATTTATCAAAAACCACAAGCATTGATTAACTATCTTATAGATCTATGTTCAAATGAAGGAGAATGGGTTTTGGATTTATTCTCAGGTTCAGGTAATTTTTAATATACAAATTTAAATTTAAATATTGTCTTTTTTACTTTTTATGTCTCCATACTAATTTCCTTACTTATTTTTTTTGTGCTTGATGATTAGGTACAACACTAGCATGTTGCCTACTAAAAGGAAGAAATTGCATTGCCATTGAGAAAGACCCAATTCAATGAAAATTTATTCAACAAAGAATTAACGCTCTTAAATTCCTTCCAGATGCGAAGCAAGAAGTTGGTTTGAGGAAAGGAGATTTTAATGAATCACGTGTGGCAAAAAAAGCAAAGGAACCTCAACCACCATTATATCAAATGATTGGAAAGGGACACTTTGGAAGATTTGCTGACATGAAAGATCCATTAGAAGATGGTGATGATCAAAATGAAGAAGAAAATGCTGCGGAAGAAGCCATCAATGTTGTTCTAGATGATGTTGAAGATGTATTAGTTGATATTGTTGATGATGTTTAAGTTATTCTTGCAAACAAAACTTATTTTTTAGAACTATTAATCAGTTTTACTTATAATGTTTAGACTTTGATATTTTATGAGAACAGCCCTTTTTTTTTGCAAAAAACATGTGATTGCTATTATTTTTTGACATAAAATTCAATAAAAATGTTGTTTTCTTAAGTTTTTTTGTTAAGATTCTCTGAAAAAATTAGTTTATTTAACATGTTTTTTTCAAAAAAAACTCTGTAAAAGTGTATTTTTTGCATTGTATTTATATTGAAAAATTGTATTTTTTTGTCATATGGTTCAAAATATTGGTTTTTTAGCGACAATTTTTTGATGTGCATTGAAAAATTATTTAACAATACATAAACATGTAGAAAATATAAACTTTAGAATATTGACCCTTTTTCCATCTTTTATGTATGTGAAAAAGTGAAGATATCATTACAAGTTTTTATTTTAAAAAATTTATTTTTTTATTTTTAAAACACAAGTACATAAATGCACTTAAAAATAAACATCTCACAGAAGAATAAGACATTAGAAAATTTATAGTGTCAAAATCAATCCTATAAAAAAACGTTGGTGATGATACACCACCACTATTCAAAATCGACATAAAAAACACCACTTTAAAAAAAAAAATTTAATTAAAAAAAAATAACAAAATGAAAAAAACTTAAAGTGCCAAAAACATGCTCAAATTTTTTTTTCTTGATTCTGCATCGCCACTTTTTCAAAATCAGGTGTTTTTCTTGATACTTCAAAAAGTAGGTAACATTGAGGTTACATATTTCATCGGTAACATTGTTGATAGAACATGGACAATTTTGGAAGTAAAAAGGTTTTTACAAAAGAACTCTGATGCAAAACTTAGAAAGAAGGTGCCATGATATGTAAGAAGAAATCAATGCTTTTACGAAAAGATTTGATATTTTTCAAAGTAAAGGGTTGCCAAGTCCTTTAGTTATTCATGATAAACTAATGATTCATCAAAACTATGTTGAGAAATTGAATCAGTATGCAGACAACCAGCCAGGTTCATCAACAGCAAAAGCGTTGCCTACAGGCAGAGTTCTTTACGATAGTCTAGAAAACTTGTTCTATGTTGAACATGAGGTAAAGAACTTATTTCCAATTCATCCTACCTTTTTCAGATACACAGAAACTGATGAGACCCTGAGAAAGCTTCAAAGAACCAGAATACCAGAAGCACAATGGTGGGAAGATATGTTGGACATTTTGTAAAAATATCCTTGGATGAATTTTGGCTATTTACTATAGTAAGAAATGGTAAAAAGGATAAACAGAGATCAAACAGGTCAAAGTGTATTAGTACAGATAAAGAGTATCAGTAAAAATGGGGAAACCAACACAGAGTTACCAAAGAAGATATCAGCAAGCCAAATCATAGGGCCTGCCTCCAGCACACTCACAAAAATAGGAACAATACAACATCTGTTTACCTTTTCTCCTATCTAGGAGACTATTTGTCTCTATTTTCTTGTAACTTATTCATGAGTCATCCTAAAATATATCTTACTCTGTTAGGAGATATTTTTTGTAATTTTTTTTTGTATAAATACTCCCTCAATGGGAGTATTGAGGGTGGATTCTTAGACTTTGCTGTAATACTGATTATTTTGGAATAAAGTGCTGTTGGACAAATTTTGTATGGCTAGCTGGATAAAGAATTGATGCAAAGGACTTTTCACAGGATTCTTGAGTTAGACATCGGATCAATAAGTCTTCTATACCTTATGTTTTAGATTTTTCTTGTTTATTATACCATCTATGTTTCATATCTGAATGATAAACGAAAAGGAATAATTCAGAAAGTGCTTGAGTGCAATCTGTTTTCAATCATTGTTATTCTTAATGTTTTCCTCTGAACTAGTATGAACAGTGAATTCTTAATTGCCCTTTATTAATAATCATTCAAACTTCTCTCCTTCGAATAGGTTGAAGGATTCTTAATTTCCCTTCACCCATTTTGAGTCCATTCCATTTATTTTAAGTTTTTGTTTGTTCCCTATTTGATTACCTTGCCCTGTGAAACCCTCCCTTGTTAAGAAACCAAATCAAGTTAAGCCATCTTCTTTGACTCCATTATCCCAATGGCCTAAAATACTCAGTCCTACCCCTCTGCTATTGAATTCCACCACCCAAACACAATCAAAATCCATAAAATTTCATAACTAGCCTAATATCTTTAAAAAAAAAGCTAAAACTTAAAGAGAGAGCCCTCTCTGGGTACATATTGGCTAGATTCTGTACCTAAAAGTTGGTTTGTGGTTACCTCAGACCCCTTTCCTCTTCCCAACAACTTCAAGGAAAATCTGAGTGATAACAGAATCCCCAATAGTTGCATATCTACCTTATGTACCCTCAAATATGATAGAGAGGTGCAAGAATAATAGTTTTCCAGTAGCAATGTTGGAAGAAGAAGTTTCTTTTCAATTTTTTGCAAAGACTCCATATTGTAGATCGCTTCTCATAGGGGTTCGAAAGGACTTCTCAGTGTGGGATCTGAAATGGGAGATCTATAAAATAACATATATTCCAATGGAGATGCAAAGTCTGATCTGTGTAGGTATATCTATGTAAGATGAAATATTTATTCCAAACAAAGGAGTTGAGAAAAACTCCTCAATATTTATTAATATTAGGTTAATGGGGGGTTTTCCTGGATCTAGTATCCCTAAATGATCAGGGTCGAATAAGGGATAAGTAAATGGAGGTACTTCATTCAAAGACATCGTTAAAGGGAAGATTGTTGCCTCAACGAAAAGAGATCAGGCTATCAATATTCCCAACCCCTATATTTTGGAGAAACTGAATCAAGTCCCAACAATGGTAGTAGATATATTATAGACAAATACAATCCTTGAATCCCAAGAATTCATATGTATATTCAACATTTTCCAGCCAAAACCAGCGGATTTTCACAACATGGAAATTAATTGTGATATTCACCTATGCTCTAGGGGTTTCTTCATAGTAAATTTTGAATCACTTGAGGAAAGAGAGCATATCTTAAAAGAGGGCCCATGGTTTTAATGCAAGACTTTTCCTCACCCCATGGTTCCATAATTTGATGCCAATACAATGGTGGTATCCATAATTCCAGTTTGGGTTAGATTGCATATTCTTCATCCTCTTTTTTGGAAACATAAAGTGCAAGAAGGAATTTGGAATCTATTAGGTATGTACATAAATATAGATACACAAATAAATGAAGAAATAATCTACACATTGGTCAAGAGGTGGACCTCAAAAAATGATTGTCGAATCACATCCTCTTGACACATAACAGGAGGTGTTGGACACATTTTCTAGACTTTGAAAACACAACATTTAGGTGTTGAATATGTCAAAAAATAGGACATTTAAAAAACTTATGTCCTATGGAAAAAAAATATCCAAGAAGGAAAAAGAAACAAGTGAAGAAACCCAAGGGATGGAAATATCTCAAGCAGCAATCTGAAGACGAAGAGGATGATGAGGAAACAAGTCTCCATATCAATGAAAAACCCTATAATCCACAAGAAATCATATAAAATGGAATGTACTAATAATGAAGTAAAAGGAATCACAGTCCCAACAATGCAATAAGAGAAGATCCCTAAAGAAAAGGTTGCAGGAGGTTTCAAACGACATCATGTTTCTAAGAGTTTCGATTCAGACACAGAAAATCCAAGAATGAATGAAGAGAACTAGATGGCACTTATTATGACCACTCCAAATTAAGGAGGAAGGAAAAATATAGAAAAGAAGAAAGGATGAAAAGGGTAACCATTTTCTTCTATCTAGGATCTATGTATTTTTATTGTTTTTATTGGGTTATGTATATGTGACCACCAGTTTTGAGTAGTTTGATTGAATGCTCTGTGAGCATCTACAACATGTAATTATGTTTTCATTAATAAAATTATGATTTTTCCTTGGTGAAAAAAGTGGAATAGAAATGGATGAACATGATTGAGATAGGTGATTTTTATAAGGAAAATGGTAATAAAAGGGTGATTAGGAGTGAAAAATCCAAATCTCGTAATTACCTCCCATCTCAATCCTTTGTATTTCTCATGTGCAACTAATAAAAATAAGAATCAGAAGAGATAACTTGAGTATGTTATTCACATAAAACCCAAAAGCCATAGGTAACTACTTTTGTGTTGGTTTTTGATGCATATAATCCTTCCCATACCTGAATTGTTTCCCATTTTGTCCTTTCTCTTTCTTTGTTGACTATTAAATTTCCTGTGTAATATGGAATGGTGTATAGTATTAAAGGATTTTAAAATTTCATACAAATCCTTTCTGATCCCTTAGTTTTTCATAATTTCACATATAAATTTCTTTTTCATATTGTTGCATAATTGTTTAGAAGTTAATGGGGTTCATTTTCTTTAATAATATCATCTAATTCCTCCCATCTTTGCTGACATGTTGTTAAGGATACCAATTAACATTTAATTCTGAAACTTCTAAATATTCAATTATTCAATTATGTAATATCTATATAACTCTTTTTATTTGAGGATAATATACTTTTCTCCCATATTCCTTGAAAACATATTTGATAGAGTCTTGATAGAGTCCGGATTTGCTCTAACCCACATAGGTGCAGCAAATTCTTTTGTTTTATACAACTCCAATTCATGAAACCTTTTCAATTCATTATTTATCCATGATTGAAATTCTCTCAAATTGATATCCACAATGAAATGATTTGGGTTCCAATTTAAACTCATAAGAATCATATAATTATGCAAACAAAATTCACATACTAAAATAATTCTTTCAGAGATATTGGAAAAGTAAAGTGAACCTAAATTCCTAAGTGATAGGGTCTATTTTCCATAGCAAAACTTGAAATGATTCATTTGATTTAAAATTGAATCCTTTTTTCTTTTAAATATAATGTATATACTAGTGAGTGGAGGTCGATAAAATATCAACTCAGAAGATAATTTATTGAATTTACTAATTTTGGGTTTTAATTCTTGGATTTCCCTTTGTTTTTCCAATAATTCTTCATCGTGATTCTTCTTAGCTATTGTAGGTTATTTACATAGTTATTTTATTTTAGCTATTGCATGTTCTTTACATAGTTATTTTCTTTCTTTCGTGAAGATTCCATCGTGTATCCTCTTGATTTCTACAATATTCAAAACTTTTTCTTTTTCCTCATGAAAATCTTCAACAGGAATAATATTCCTTAGTGTTGAAGAAAGAATACATATTTTTTCCAGGTGTCCCCATCAATATTCAATAATTTTACTTCCCCTTTTAATTTTTCAATTTATTCCATCAAATGAAAATTAACACTTAATTATTTTTGGGAAATATTATAAGCTTTATCACTGGCTACCTTTGGCTTAGGAACTTGTATTTGCATTGCTGCAAAATAAAATTTTGTTTCCATTTTTCTACAATATGTTTTTACATCTTCTCTAATTTTATTTTATCGTTTCCCTAGTGATTCTTGTGTTTCACCGAGAGCTTTGTTTCTTCTAAGAATTGTCATTTCATATTCCAATACTAGCGATTCTAATTTCTCAATGACTACTCCCTAAATACAGGAATTGGTCTTTGTTAAATGAATGCAACTTTTGATAAAAGTTAAATTAGCACATGGTATTCTAATTAATCGTATTTTCCTTTTACCATGGTTTGCATAGTTTTTAATAAAAAAATATGAAACATTAATTCTTCTATTTATTCTTATATAGGTTAAGAAACAAAAATGATATGTCATACAAAGAGAAGCTATGACTTCACAAGAAAATTACTTGAATATATGTTGGAGTACTTTGCCCCAAGTTCTGGTAATGACTAACTCATTATTCATTTTCCTGCGTCTTTCAACACTTCTCCTTCCTATAGGGATTCTCCTCTTGTGACAGTTTATTTATTATACTCTTTCTTTGAACCATATTTTTCCTTATGGAAGTATACTTGTTACTCTTGCTACCATTTCCTCAGAGATTGTAAAACTTGGGTCTGCAATTCAAATTGTTTTCGTCTAGAGGTAGAGAAAAAATGAGGGGTATACTAATGTTTTCAATTCAATAGAAGAATGTTACTAATCCTATGTTGGGAAAAATACTGAGAGGGGGGGGGGGGGGGGGGTGAATCAGTATTTAGAGCTGACTGACAATTTTTAGTTTTCCTTTCTCTTAAAACCATATGTTACATTACTGCATCCAACTTGTATAATCAGAGATCTTATTATGTCTTTACTTAGATCATTGCATCATTCATTCATCAGATAAATAGTAAGCATGAACAGAAATAGCATAACCAACCATGAAACATAAGAAACACATATGAACACCAGGATTTAAGGTGGAAACCCAATTCGGGAGAAAACCACCGTTGCTGTAATCTCAGTCTTCAATATTTATTATAGAGAAAACTTCTTATAATATATGCTGGTGCAGACTTATACCAGCACGCAGGCACCCACTTGCAGAAGGCTACAACCTTCTCTCCTTTACCAGCCTCTCCTAGAAGGGAGCTACGACTCCCTTCTCTCGTTTACCAGCCTCTCCTGGAAGGGAGCTACTACCCCCTGCTCTCGTTTACCAGCCTCTCCTGGATGGGAGCTACTACCCACTCCTCTCATTTACCAGCTACCACTGGAAGGGAGATACAACCCCCTCACTGAAGGCTTCAACCCTTAGCACCACTATGGACCACGTTTCATCAATTTTCATACTGGATCCATTCATTTTCTTCAGTACACTCGCACCAATTCTTCATGATTTCATCAGTCGATCAAACCAGAGATTCATCATTGTCAGATCATTATATCCATGGGTGAATCGTAGATTCAAATTTATCAATTAAGAACAGAGTTCGTCCATGCAGATATTCCTTAGAGAAATTTATTCATTCACCACCCTTACGCATGCATACGTTCTTCATGATTTCGTCAGTCAATTAAAATAGGAATTAATCATCATATGATCTAGAGATCTTGATCAATCATCATATTCACAGGTGCACCATAGATTCAGATATATCAGAGTTTATTCATACAGATATCTCTAAAAGAGATTCGTTTATTATCAACCCTTTTGCATGCACACATCGTTCTCTATTTCTCTTCTCCTTATATAGTTTTTCCTTTAGTAAAACCATGAGTCAAAACCACGAACCGCTAATGGTATTCCTGGATGGGGTCAAAATAGATAATCCAGCGTATTAAAAATCGAGCCAATCCAATTTGAAACCCCAACCTTCATTCTTCCATGCACGAATCGTCCCAAAGGTAGTATTTTATCTCCGCCATATCATATTATTTCAATTTGGGGGCTTCCTTCACACTTCATAAAAAAATGTTCGAATTTTATAACTATAACCCCAATGGTTAATAAATCCGCAAATCTTAACCATGACCAACGCATTCGTATGCATGGGCCCCAGTGTTAATGGTCATATCCATCTGACGGTTGTTATCGCGTCGTGCCACCTCATTTTATCGGATGAATATCGCTTGGCGAAAGTGTGCGAACAATAACGCGCGATGGCATGTCATACTTTGGTTAATCTTCATGCATCTTCCTCATATGACCACCATCCGATGGCTTCCCTCCAGATCAACGGTGCACAAAAATATCGTTGGGGATCCTGGATCAAACAATAACGCGTGGTGGCGTGCAGTCACAAGCGGTTTTCTGAAGTCGTACATGGATGCGTGTCGCCCGTTTTATGGAATCGGAGCCAACCTTTTGAATACCACTCAACCCGCAAAAGTGGTGCGATATGGGCAATTCACTTTCGTAAATCCACTCGCAGTTTTTAAACAGTGATCAACCGTCCAATCAAATTCTCGCTCCATACTCCAGGTTCCGTTTACGAATACATATGAACTCTGCCCTTCATGTGCAATAAATTAGCAAATATCGCTTGGTTCCATATGAATTATATATAAACTTTTGGACCTTTGTGAAACATGTAATGCAATATATATGCTTTTATGTTCTAGCTTTAGAGTATCCTCCAGTGGGGTAGGCGATTCTCAAAATTTATTTATATATATATATGATGCCCAGCTGGGTAATGATTCCCGGAATAAGGTTTTATATATACATACATTGCTGCTGTTTGTTTAACTGATCTTTAAGAATAGCGTCAATTCCTTTGTAAATGATTCGGCACGACATTTCTTAAGTTCAACTCTTTTGTACCCAACCTTCGAAATATTATAATATACACTTGCCCTGTGGGACCCATATCCTTATATCATCGCATCGCATCACATATTCATTACTCTGCCTCTCTATTTATTCGTTGATTTCGATATGTGATCTCATCGCATCGCACATACAAATATCGCATCGCATCGCAGATTAATCGCATACTCTGCCTCTCTTTTTCTTTCGCCGATTGCGATGTGCGATATCATCGCATCGCACATAAAAATATCGCATCGCATCGCAGATCAATCGCATACTCCGCATCTCTGTTTCTTTCGCTGATTGCGATGTGCGATCTCATCGCATCGCACATACAAATATCGCATCGCATCTTCATTACACTGCTTTGTCTGCTGCCCTTTATTCTCTGCCTTGCTTTTCTCTTTTCATAGTTACTTTTTTAGATGCCAATTCCTCTGCAACTATTTTCTCTGATGTCTTTGCTGCCTTTCCAGATCTCCAATCAACTAACCCTTCTAAAACTGCCTCAGCTTCATATTTCATTTGCTCTTTTCTTTGTTTCTGTTTCAAGTGCTCCTCTTTTTCCATTGATGGAGATACATAATTATTACATATTTAACACATAGGTTGCTTATCATAGGCAACTTATTAAGTAGGTTTCCATCAAGGACAACTTCATCAAGTAGGTTTCCATCAACTTTATCAAGTAGGTTGCCATCAAGGACAACACTTTGCATCATATTTCCAAAAATATCTCCCTTTGGACTTGATGGAAATCATGATGGTGTTTTATCACCACAACAGATAGATACATTGATTAGAATCATTATTCAAACACCATGATACTCTCCCCCTTTGACATCAAGGGCAAAGGTCAGATCAAAACCAAAACAAGGTTTCTCTTCTCTTGTAGGAAGAAGAGCTCTGTAGATCTGATGTGTACTGAAGTTACCATGCTCCCCCTGAGTTCATGTTGAATCTTCAAACATAATATTCAATGAATTACATGACTCTATGACCTTTCCTATCACCAAGGACTCAAACTTACATTAATGATCCAACCAAGTGGATTTACATATGTGACATAAGTACCCAACCAAATGGGTTTACATCATAGGTCTCAACATGACCTTTTCATCACATTATAACTTATACAATCAAGACCAAAGAATCTCAAGCATGAGATTAGAACACAACAAATAAATAGAATGCCAATACTGCATCCTTTTCATAAGAGCAAAGCTCCCCGTTTTCTTTTTCATTCTGAACACTTTCACCATCAAATCATCAAGGCATCTTCATAAAAAAAAAACATGAGAGAGTAAAATAGAATTATGAGAGCAGAAACACCACCAGAGATACCCAACAGCACCATAGCTGTGTATTCAAGTGTCATCCAACAGTTGTAGCATAATTACATTAGTAACCAAGCCTTCAGGCTCTTTGCCGCATCCACATATTCTTCTCAAGAGGAATTATCATACTAGAACAACTTCTTCAATAGTATATTTGAGTCAAGTAAACATCCATGTGATCTGTTATCACCAAGATCTTCATGATTTATATTTATTTCATAATCATGATGTACCATGTGTAGGAACTATATATAGAAGGTCTCAACCATGACAAAAGTCATCAGCATCAAACTCTGCATGATCTATCTTTATCTTCGAATCATAATACATCCATCTCATCCATGTGTGAAAGCAAAAGAGACTCTTCAGCAAAAAGCAATCAGGGCTTATCCATAATCTCATCATCGGAAACCATGTATCATTTTCACTCCTCCATGTCATACTTTTTCAGTATTTGCTCAATATATTTTTCTTGTGATAGGAATATGCTATCTGTTGTTTTTTGTATTTGCAAGTCAAGAAAGAATGGTAGTTCCCCAAGTAAAGAAATTTCAAATTCTTGCTGCATATCAGAAGAAAATCTCTGACTCATAGACTCTTCATAGCTTCCAAGAATTATATCATCAACATATACAACCATAATCAATAGTTCATCATTTTCAGTTTTTGTGTATAAGTTGTTATCAGCAGACCCCTTTGAAAATTCTTGTTGATGAAGATATTTGTCAAGATGATAATACCATGCCCTTGGAGCTTGTTTGAGACCATATAGAGCCTTTTTAAGTCTACAAACAAGTTTTTCATCATTTCCCAAAAAAAATCCTTCTGGTTTTTCTATATAAACTTCTTCTTCTAGATCACCATTAAGAAAAGCAGATTTAACATCCATTTGATAAACTTTGATTTGTTGGAAGCTTGAAAAATCAAGAAACATTCTTATGGCTTCAATTCTGGCTACAAGAGCAAAGGTTTCTTCAAAGTCTATACCCTCTTGTTGAGCATACCCCTTGCAAACAAGTCTAGCTTTATTTCTTATAACATCCCCATTCTCATTTAACTTTTTTTTGAATATCCATTTAGTTCCGATGACATTTTTGTCATGAGATCTTGGTACTAATTCCCAAGTGTGATTACTTTCAATTTGATCAAGCTATTCATTCATGGCTTGAATCCAACATTCATATTTTCTAGCTTGACTGACATTTTGAGGTTCAATAGTGGACAGAAATGCCAGATTGCTAGAAGATCCCACAAGAGTCCTTCTTGTTTGTACACCTGATCCCTTTTCTCCCAAAATTTGAGATTTTGGATGATTCTTTTGAACATATGTGGATGGAGCTTTTTCATATAAATCTTCTTTGGATTCGTCATTGGGTTCACTGTCTATATCATTTCTATATGATGTAGAAGGATATATGTTACCATAATAATGCCAACAATGCATTACTCTCAGCAAAGCTAATGATCCTCCTGAAACTGTGCTGCATCATATCATATCAGCAGAGCTTCTATCTCCATTAGAACTCACGTGTATATGTGGCTTTAGTTCATGAAACCTGCGTATAGAAAGTGAATTACAGAAAAATTCACAACTCTATCTCCCCCTGAACTTATGCCACCTGTACCTGTATTCTTCACATCAGATGCATTGTTAGAAATAAACATATCCAGAATTACCAAACCAACCATGGGAATCATCATACATTGCTCCCCTTGTGATGATACATTACTAAATCCTATAATGTATCTCACATCACCCCTGCAGTCTTTATGAAAAGTAAGCTTTAGAAGTGGAAGACTACAGTAGGATTATTATCCCCTACGTTTTTGACCGGTCCTCCTTCCTTTTCCAGCTTTGCTTGAAATTTCTTATTGTGTGCTGGAAATTATCCAATTTCTCAGATGTATTCATCCTGCACTCTTTTTCTACATGTCCATACTTGTTACAAGCATAAAATCTTGTGTGACCAGAAAAGTAAGCATAAGGATCATAATGTGTTTTTCTATTCTTTCTTTTATTGCAATTAGTTTCTTTATGACCAAACTTGCTGCATGAAAAACAATATCCCTTAAAGAAACCCAAGTACCTTTCTGTGTGGAATCTGTTTGATTGTGACTGAAATAATATGCTTCCGCAATTGGCTGCAACATGCCCATAATTATGAAATTTAAAGAATTCAACATTATTGATCAAAGGAGGGAATGATTTCTTTTGAGAGTTCATGATTGTCGGTTGACCTTCTGTTTCTTTCAATACTTCAGATTTTGCATTGATATCCTTTAAATCTTTAGCACTTCCTTGTGAACTAGATTCTCCTTTAACAGTTTCATGAAAAAAAATACCAAATTTAATAGAAGAAGACCTTTGACTACTAAGAATATTTTCTAGAGTCTTAGTACTATCTTGAAACCTCAAGATTTTATCTTTTTCTTCTAATTTACCTTTTAAAATGTTTACCTCAACCTCCAATCTTTGGCATTGATTCTTCATACTTTCTTCGACCCTTCTTCCTTCTTCTACTTGATCCTTCAATTTCAAAATCTCTTCTTTCAACCCATTTTATTGTTCTTCAAATGTTTGTAAAATATCTTCATTCTTCTTATTTGATTTTTCCAGGTCTTATTTCATAGAGATGATTTCTGCTTCAAGTCTTTCATTTTCATTGGTTACTTTATCCTGCAGTTTTTGATACATTTCTATCTGTCCATTCATTCTAGAGATAACATCTTTGTAGATAGATTCCTTCCTTTTAAATTGATCCCAATCATTACTTTCACTTTATTTTTCTCTATCTTCACCATTGCATGTACAAGGAAGTGAATTACAAGAACAACAATCAGTATCTGATTCATTATCTTCATTTTCTGTTGTACATGTTTTCTGAGATATATCCTTTCTTTGAGTAGCCTTCTTCTTTTGCTTCCTTCCCATTGTGACGGATCTCCTTCAATCGATCAAGCTTCTACAGAAGGACCTGGATCTGATACCAATTGTTGGGAAAAATATTGAGAGGGGGGGGGGGGTGAATCAGTATTTAGATCTGATTGACAATTTTTAGTTTTCCTTTCTCTTAAAACCATATGTTACATTACTGCATCCAACTTGTATGATCAGAGATATTATTATGTCTTTACTTAGATCATTGCATCATTCATTCATCAGATAAGCAGTAAGCATGAACAGAAATAATAGAACCAACCATCAAACATAAGAAACACATATGAACACTAGGATTTAAGGTGGAAACCCAATTCGGGAGAAAACCACCGCTGCTGTAATCTCAGTCTTCAATATTTATTATAGAGAAAAAATCTTACAATATATGCTGGTGCAGACTTATACCAGCACGCAGGCACCCACCTGCAGAAGGCTGCAACCTTATCTCATTTACCAGCCTCTCCTGGAAGGGAGCTACGACACGCTGCTCTCGTTTACCAACCTCTCTTGGAAGGGAGCTACTACTCCTTGCTCTCATTTACCAGCCTCTCCTGGAAGGTAGCTGCTACCCCCTGCTCTCGTTTACCTGCTACCACTAGAAGGGAGCTACAACCCCCTCACTAAAAGCTTTGATCCTCAACACCACTGCAGACCACGTTTCATCAATTTTCATACTGGATCCATTCATTTTCTTCAGTACACTCGCACCAGTTCTTCATGATTTCATCATTCGATCAAACCAGAGATTCATCATTATAAGATCATTATATCCATGGGTGCATCATAGATTCATATTTATCAATTAAGAACAGAGTTTGTCCATGCAGATATTCCTTAGAGAAATTTATTCATTCACCACCCTTACGCATGCATAAGTTATTCATGATTTCGTCAGTTGATTAAACTAGGAATTATTCATCATCTGATCTAGAGATCATGATCAATCATCATATTCACCGGTGCACCATAGATTCAGATATATCAGAGTTTATTCATACATATATCTCTAAAAGAGATTCGTTTATTATCAACCCTTTCGCATGCACGCATCATTCTCTATTTCTCTTCTCCTTATATATTTTTTCCTTTAGTAAAACCATGAGTCAAAACCACGAACCGCTAATGGTATTCCTAGACGGGGTCAAAATAGATAATCCAGCGTATTAAAAATCGATCCAATCCAAGTTGAAACCCCAACCTTCGTTCTTCCATGCATGAATCATCCCAAAGGTAGTCTTTTATCTCTGCCATATAATATTATTTCAATTCGGGGGCTTCCTTCACACTTCATAACAAAATGTTCGAATTTTATAACTATAACCCCAATGGTCAATAAATTCGCAAATCCTAACCATGACCAACGCATTCGTATGCATGGGCCCCAGTGTTAATGGTCATATCCATCCGACGGTTGTTATCACGTTGCGCCACCTCATTTGATCAGACGGATATCGCTCGGCGAAAGTGCACGAACAATAATGCGTGATGGCCTGCCGTACTTTGGTTAATATTCGTGCATCTTCCTCATACGACCATCGTCCGATGGCTTCCCTCCAGATCAACGGCGCACAACAATATCGCTGGGCATCTTGGATCGAACAATAACGCGCGATGGCGCGCAGTGACAAGCAGTTTTCTGAAGTCGTATAGGGACGTGTGTTGCCCATTCTATGGAATCCGAGCCAACCTCTTGAATACCGCTCAACCCGCAAAAGCGGTGAGATATGTGCAATTTGCTTCCGCAAATCCACTCGCGGTTTTTAAACAGTGATCAACCATCCAATAAAATTCCCGCTCCGTACTCCAGGTTCTGTCTGCGAATACATATGAACTCTGTCGTTCATGTGAAATAAATTAACAAATATTGCTTGGTTCCATATGAATTATATATAAAATTTTGAACCTTTGTGAAACATGTAATGCGCTATATATGCTTTTATGTTCCATCTTTAGAGTATCCTCCAGTGGGGTAGGCAATTCTCGTAATTTATTTATATATATATATGATGCCCGACTGGGTAATTATTCCCGGAATAAGGTTTTATATATACATACATTTCCACTGTTTGTTTAACTGATCTTTAAGAATAGCGTCAATTCCTTTGTAATTGATTCGGCACTACATTTCTTAAGTTCAACTCTTTTGTACCCAACCTTTGGAATATTATAATATACACTTGCCCTGTAGGACCCATATCCTTATATCATCGCATCGCATCGCATATTCGTTGCTCTGCCTCTCTATTTCTTCACTGATTGCGATATGCGATCTCATCGCATTGCACATACAAATATCACATCACATCTTCATTACACTACTTTGTCTGCTGACATTTGTTCTCTGCCTTGCTTTTCTCTTTTCATAGTTACTGTTTTTGATGCCAATTTCTCTGCAACTATTTTCTCTGATGTCTCTGCTGCCTTTCCAGATCTCCAATCAACTAACCCTTCTAAAACTGCCTCAGCTTCATATTTCGTTTGTTCTTTTCTTTGTTGTTGTTTCAATTGCTCCTCTTTTGGCATTGATGGAGATACATCATTCTTACATATTTAACACATAGGTTGCTTATCATAGGCAACTTATTAAGTAGGTTTCCATCAAAGAAAACTTCATCAAGTAGGTTGCCATCAACTTTATCAAGTAGGTTGTCATCAAGGACAACACTCTGCATCATATTGCCAACAATCTCTCCCTTTGGACTTGATGGCAACCATGATGGTGTTTGATCACCACAATAGATAGATACATTGATTAGAATCATTATTCAAACACCATGATACTCTCCCCTTTTGACACAAAGGGCAAAGGTCGGATCAAAACCAAAACAAGGTTTCTCTTCTCTTGTAGGAAGAAGAGCTCTGTAGATCTGATGTGTACTGAAGTTACCATGCTCCCCCTGAGTTCATGCTAAATCTTCAAACATAATATTCAATGAATTAAATGACTCTATGACCTTTCCTATCACCAAGGACTCAAATTTACATTAATGATCCAACCAAGTGGATTTACATATGTGACAAAAGTACCCAACCATGTGGGTTTACATCATAGGTCTCAACATGACCTTTTCATCACATTATAACTTATACAATCAAGACCAAAGAATCTCAAGCATGAGATCAGACCATAGAAAATAATTAGAATGCCAATACTGCATCCTTTTCATAAGACCAAAGCTCCCCCTTTAATTGTTCATCCTGAACACTTTCACCATCAAATCATCAAGGCATCTTCATAAAAAAAAAACATCAGAGAGTAAAACAGAATTATGAGAGCAGAAACACCACCAAACATCCCCAAAAGCACCATAGTTGTGTATTCAAGTGTCATCCAACAGTTGTAGCATAAGTACATCAGTAACCAAGCCTTCAGGCTCTTTTCCGCATCCACATATTCTTCTCAAGAGGAATTATCATACCAGAACAACTTCTTCAATAGTAAATTTGAGTCAAGTAAACATCCATGTGATCTGTTATCACCAAGATCTTCATGATTTATATTTATTTCATAATCATGATGTACCATGTGTAGGAACTATTTATAGAAGGTCTCAACCATAACAAAAGTCATCAGCATCAAACTCTGCATGATCTATCTTTATCTCCGAATCAGAAGACTTCCATCTCATCCATGTGTGAAAGAAAAATAGACTCTTCAGCAAAAAGCAATCAAGGCTTATCCATAATCTCATCATAGGAAGCCATGTATCATTTGCACTCCTCCATGTCATACTTTTTCAGTATTTTCTTAAGATATTTTGCTTGTGATAGGAATATGCTATCTGTTGTTTGTTGTATTTGCAAGTCAAGAAAGAATGGTAGTTCCCCAAGTAAAGACATTTCAAATTCTTGCTGCATATCAGAAGCAAACCTCTGACTCATAGACTCTTCATAACTTCCAAAAATGATATCATAAACATATAAAACCATAATCAATAGTTCATCATTTTCAGTTTTTGTGTATAAGTTGTTATCAGCAGACCCCTTTGAAAATCCTTGTTGATGAAGATATTTGTCAAGATGATAATACCATGCCCTTGGAGCTTGTTTGAGACCATATAGAGCCTTTTTAAGTCTACACACAAGTTTTTCATCATTTCCCAAAATGAATCCTTCTGGTTGTTCTATATAAACTTCTTCTTCTAGATCACCATTGAGAAAAGAAGATTTAACATCCATTTGATAAACTTTGATTTGTTGGAAGCTTGAAAAAGAAAGAAACATTCTTATGGCTTCAAGTCTAGCTACAGGGGCAAAAGTCTCTTCAAATTCTATACCTTGTTGTTGAGCATACCCCTTACAAACAAGTCTAGCTTTATTTATTATAACATCCACATTCTCATTTAACTTATTTTTGAATATCCATTTAGTTCCAATGACATTTTTTTCATGAGGTCTTGGTACTAATTCCCAAGTGTGATTATTTTCAATTTGATCAAGCTCTTCATTCATGGCTTGAATCCAACATTCATCTTTGCTAGCTTGACTAACATTGTGAGGTTCAATAGTGGACAGAAATGCCAGATTTCTAGAAGATCCCACAAGAGTCCTTCTTGTTTGTACACCTGATCCCTTTTCTCCCAAAATTTGAGATTCTGGATGATTCTTTTGAACATATCTAGATGGAGCTTTTTCAGATAAATCTTTTTCGGATTCTTCATTGGGTTCACTGTCTATATCGTTTCTATATGATGTCGAAGGATATATGTTACCATCATAATGCCAACAATGCATTACTCTCAGAAAGGCTAATGCTCCTCCTGAACTTGTGCTACATCATATCATATCAACAGAGATTCTGTCTCCATTGGAACTCGCGTGTATATGCGGCTTTAGTTCATGAAACCCATGTATAGGAAGTGAATTACAGAAAAATTCACAACTCCATCTCCCCCTGAACTTATGCCACCTGTACCTGTCTTCTTCACATCAGATGCATTGTTAAAAATAAACATATCCAGAATTACCAAACCAACCATGGGAATCATCATACATTTCTCCCCCTGTGATGATACATTACTGAATCCTATAATGTATCTCATGTGACCCCTGCAGTCTTTATGAAAAGTAAGCTTTAGAAGCGGAATAATGTAGTAGGATTATTATCCCCTACGTTTTTTACCGGTCCTCCTTCCTTTTCCATCTTTTCTTGAAATTTCTTATTGTCTGCTGGAAATTATCCAATTTCTCAGATCTATTCATCCTGTACTCTTTTTCTACATGTCCATACTTGTTACAAGCATAACATCTTGTGTGACTAGAAAATTAAGAATAAGGATCATAATGTGTTTTTCTATTATTTCTTTTATTGAAATTAGCTGCTTTATGACCAAACTTACTGCATGAAAAACAATATCCCTTAAAGAAACCTAAGTACCTTTCTGTGTGGAATCTGTTTGTTTGTGACTGAAACAATCTACTTCTGCAATTGGCTGCAACATGCCCATAATTATGACATTTAAAGAATTCAACATTATTGATCAAAGGAGGGAATGATTTCTTTTGAGAGTTCATTATTGTTGGTTGACCTTCTATTTCTTTCAATACTTCAGATTTTGCATTGATATCCTTTAAATCTTTAGCACTTCCTTGTGAACTAGATTCTCCTTTAACAGTTTCATGGAAACCAAGACCAAATTTAACAAAAGGAGACCTTTGACTACTAAGAATATTTTCTAGAGTCTTAGTACTATCTTGAAACCTCAAGAGCTTATCTTTTTCTTCTAATTTACCTTTTAAAATGTTTACCTCAACCTCCAATCTTTGGTATTGCTTCTTCATACTTTCTTCGACCCTTCTTCCTTCTTCTACTTGATCCTTCAATTTTAAAATATCTTCTTTCAACCCATTTTCTTGTTCTTCAAATGTTTGTAAAAGATCTTCATTCTTCTTATTTGATTTTTCCAGATCTTCTTTCAGAGAGATGATTTCTACTTCAAGTCTTTCATTTTGATTGGTTACTTTATCCTGCAGTTTTTGATACATTTCTATCTGTCCATTAATTCTAGAGATCACATCTTTGTAGATAGATTCCTTCCTTTTAAATTGATCCCAATAATTACTTTCACTTTCTTTTTCTCTATCTTCACCATTGCATGTACAAGGAAGTGAATTACAAGAACAACGATCAGTACCTGATTCATTATCTTCATTTTCTGTTGTACATGTTTTCTGAGATATCTCATTTCTTTGAGTAGCCTTCTTCTTTTGCTTCCTTCCCATTGTGACAGATCTCCTTCAAGCGATCAAGATCCTGCAGAAGGACCTGCTCTGATACCAATTGTTGGGAAAAATACTGAAAGGGGGGGGGGGTGAATCAGTATTTAGAGCTGACTGAAAATTTTTAGTTTTCATTTCTCTTAAAACCATGTGTTACATTACTGCATCCAACTTGTATGTCCAGAGATCTTATTATGTCTTTACTTAGATCATTGCATCATTCGTTCATCGAGATAATTAATGCTTATGAGCAAGAAATAATAGAACCAACCATCAAACATAAGAAACACATATCCAACGGCGAGCGAGTTGCAGGTGGAAACCCTTTTCGGGGAGAAAACCACGCACCCGTTCATAATTTCTTACGATCTTAAATATTTATTATGAGAAAACTTCTTACAATATATCTTGGTGCGGACTTATACTAGCACACGGGCACCCACACAGCAGAGAGCTACAACCTTCTCTCGTTTACCGGCCTCTCTGGAGGGAGCTCGACCCCCTTCTCTCATTTACCAGCCTCTCCTGGAAGGGAGCTACTACCACCTGTTCTTGTTTACCAGCCTCCCCTGGAAGGGAGCTACTACCCCCTGCTCTCGTTTACCATCTACCACTGGAAGGGAGCTACAACCCCCTTACTGAAGGCTTCGACCCTCAGCACCACTGCGGACCACGTTTCATCAATTTTCACACTGGATCCACCAGTTTCCACATGACATACCTTGCATGCCACCAGATTTATTCATTCAGTACACTCACACCTGTTCTTTATGATTTCTTCCGTCATTCAAACCAGAGATTCATCATTGTCAGATCATTATATCCATGGGTGCATCGTAGATTCAGATTTATTAGTTAAGATCAGAGTTTTCCCATGCAGATATTCCTTAGAAAAATTTATTCATTCACAACCCTTACACATGCACACATTCTTCATGATTTCATCAGTCGATTAAATTAGGAATTAATCATCATCTGATCTAGAGATCTTGATCAATCATCATATTCACCGGTGCACCATAGATTCATATATATTAGAGTTTATTCATACAGATATCTCTTAGAGATTCGTTTATTATCAACCCTTTCGCATGCACACCTTGTACTCTAACTGTCTTCTCCTTATATAGTTTTTCCTTTAGTAAAACCATGAGTCAAAACCACGAACCGCTAATGGTATTCCTGGACGGGGTCAAAATAGATAATCCAACGTATTAAAAATCGAGCCAATCCAAATTGAAACCCCAACCTTCGTTCTTCCATGCACGAATCGTCCCAAAGGTAGTCTTTTATCTCCGCCATATAATATTATTTCAATTCAGGGGCTTCCTTCACACTTCATAACAAAATGTTTGAATTTTATAACTATAACCCCAATGGTTAATAAATTCACAATTCTTAACCATGACCAACACATTCGTATGCATGGGCCCCAGTGTTAATGGTCATATCCATCCGACGGTTGTTATCATGTCGCGCCACCTCATTTGATCGGACGGATATCGCTCAGCGAAGGTACACGAACAATAACGCGCGATGGCCTGCCGTACTTTGGTTAATCTTCATCCATATTCCTCATATGACCACCGTCCGATGGCTTCCCTCCAGATCAACGACACACAACAATATCGCTGGGCATCCTGGGTCAAAAAATAACGCGTGATGGCGCGCAGTGACAAGCAGTTTTGTGAAGTCGTACAGGGACGCGTGTCGCCCGTTCTATGGAATCAGAGCCAACCTCTTGAATACCGCTCAACCCGCAAAAGCGGTGCGATATGGGAAATTTGCTTCTGCAAATCCACTCGGAGTTTTTAAACAGTGATCAACCGTCCAATCAAATTCCCGCTCCATACTCTAGGTTCCGTCTGCAAATATATATGAACTCTGCCCTTCATGTGCAATAAATTAACAAATATCGCTTGGTTCCATATGAATTATATATAAACTTTGGACCTTTGTGAAATATGTAATGCACTATATATGCTTTTATGTTCCAGCTTTAGAGTATCCTCTAGCAGGGTAGGCGATTCTTGGAATTTATATATATATATATATATGATGCTTGACTGGGTAAAGATTCCCGGAATAAGGTTTTATATATACATACATTGCTGCTGTTTGTTTAACTGATCTTTAATAATAGCGTCAATTCCTTTGTAAATGATTCGGCACTACATTTTTTAAGTTCAACTCTTTTGTACCCAACCTTCGGAATATTATAATATACACTTGCGCTGTAGGACCCATATCCTTATATCATCGCATCGCATCGCATATTCGTTACTCTGCCTCTTTGTTTCTTCACTGATTGCGATATGCAATCTCATCGCATGTACATTACAAATATCTTATCGCATCTTTATTTCCTTGCTTTGTCTGCTAACCTTTGTTCTACTGCCTTGCTTTTCTCTTTTCATAGTTACTATTTCGGATGCGAATTCCTCTTTGCTGCATTGTTTTCTACGGTGATTTTTAAGCTGCCTTTCCGGATCTCAATCAACTAACCCTTGATAAAGCACCTCGACTTCATATTTCATTTTCTCTTTTCTTTGTTGCTGTTTCAAGTGCTCCTCTTTTGGCATTGATGGAGATACATCATTCTTACATCTTTAACACATAGGTTGCTTATCATAGGCAACTTATTAAGTAGGTTTCCATCAAGGAAAACTTCATCAAGTAGATTGCCATCAACTTTATCAAGTAGCTTGCCATCAAGGACCACACTCTGCATCATATTGCCAACATCCTACTCTTCTGGGAATTTTTACAACTTCGAGATTTTGCATGGCCATGCCTTTTGTGATTGGATCTTGTCTGAATATATTACCACCCATTGTTGCGTTCTCCTTACACATTTATGATTTTTATCACTATGTTATGAGATTCTCTAAGGAATTAGTCCTCAAGCTCTTAGCTGCAAAATAGTTCTATAATGATTGAAAATGGAACCTACTGATTTTAAAAATCCAATGATGTGAAATTTTATTGGAATTCATAGATATTCTTAAGTTGGTATTCCCTAATTATCATTAATTACAATGCATGTTGACTAGACGTCAAAGTGTGTTGGAACATTGATTGATGATGACAATTATATTTTTTAATA